>JASJUZ010000555.1:0-277828 GCA_037159825.1 Tupiocoris notatus | reverse complement strand
CTCATTCTTCAGGAAAAAATATTCTGCGATGGAGTAACTCAGGTAACTCATTTTACCGAGCAATCTTTGAAAAGAAAATTTCGAAACCTCGGATAAAGTAAGTCCACCGGAGCTTAATCCTCACATAAAATCATTGAATTAAATTTTCACGCTGCATCGTAAGCGCCGAGTATTAAGTAATTGGTGGTCGGTTGAAATTCGTGATATTTCCAGGAATACTGATCAACGTACGTCGCTCGAAGGTTTGCAGAACGTGAACGCAGTCTGATATTGTTCCGTGGGCCTGTGATGGGGTTTGGTGAGATAGGGAAGTTAGCGCAGCCGCAGCCACTTAGCAGGCGATGCGACTACACTCTACGAGGATATTGGCACTTGACGGGAACACAGCTCCGAGTGATCCTTGAGCTGCAGTACATCAAAGCTTCCAATCCTTCTTGCCCTTATCGACCTCATGACGTTGTTTCACTCGCGATAATGGAATCGCGTAGGCAATAATGCGATTATGGTGCTGGCAAAATGACGCGTCTGTGCGTGCCTTTTTATGAACACAGAACGCTCTTTGTTTCAAGCATTCGCAACCTATTTTTGGTTCATAAGTGAAAAATAGTTGGCCTACCGAGGACCCGGGCTGTTCACCGAACTGTCAACGTTAGCGAAATCCGAAGTGAAAATCGAAAGTGTCAGAGAGCGAAAATAGTGTTCGTTCACTAGTTACTCAAGTCGTGATTTCAATATCTGGGGTCGGTTAATACTGTTCAAGTTTCCACTTCTTTTGCATTTGGTAATTTTTGCAAGCTGTCGTTTGTTCGTGTTTTTTTTTTTTCTTTTGTTTTTATTGAATTATGTAAGAGTGAAAAATGGCAGAGTCCTCGTGCAGAGCACGGTCGCGCTGGTTTTTTTTTTTTTTTTTTTTTTTGTATTTTCACTCCAGCGATTGACATATTTTTGCAGAAGAAGTTTTTTCCAAGTTTTGGATAGTTATCTAAATAAGTTCTGCGTTCCCGACACAGAGACCAGAGCAACAGAGCAACTATAAGGTTACCTAATACTAATAACTATTCAATAATGATTAAAATTTATGCTCACTTCGATGACATCCCCAAGAAGAAAAAACATTACAAATTATTGTAGATCGGTTCCTTAAAGCAATTGCTTAAGTAAATTTGTAGTGCACTTTGAGTGCAATTTGAGTCCACTTTTCAAGAAATAATCGTTCAAAAAACAACTCTTACTACTTAGCGAAAAATCGTCTCACTTTTTACCCTGCAGAAACGCAATTTTTACCAGCTATTAAAAAAACGTAGCTTCAAAGTATAGTCGCTAAAAACCAGTTTTTTTCAACTTTTCATAGCTCCCAATTAGGTAAGTGAAAAATTAGGTTAAAAAGTAGTTGAAACCTTATGCCATGTTTCTCCAAATTAATGCAATGCGAGTAGATAGAGGGTAAACAGACAGTTCCCAAAACGCTAGATAAACGTCCCCACTTGCAGTTTCCTTCATCTGTTCACGTCTTGAGTAAACACTAATATTCTAATGGAGGCGGGAAAGCTGAGTATTCCCGAAATGAATAATTTTGCTAATTTTTCTTGTGGCTAAAATAACTTCCTACTAGACCCAAAATGAAAAAAAGCTACCAACTGAGACTCACATTCGCATCGCGCGGAAAAATTCGTTCAGATGTTCTTTTTCACCAAGTCTCAGTACCAAATCAATATTCCACTTAACACTGGTTATTCTCAGTGTAGCACTTTTATTTCCAATTTTCAGCTCTTCAAAAAAAAAAAAAAAATCACTTAACCGAAATAAAATTATTTCTGGACGTGCACTAATTCCATATTTTCTGAGAATTGCGGAGTTCCTGGCTTAGATTTAGCTAATAGCTTTGACAGATGGTTGAACACTTTTCTCCTGTTTTTCGCTTGATGTGCCAAATCGGGGAAACGCCTGCTGAACACCAGTGTGCTCGGAGTCTTCTCGTTCCATCGCATTTGGTACCAATTAGACTTTATGAACAGTTCGTTCGTAAATTTCCGGAATCGCATGGGCGGTCATCCGTCTTCATCTGAAGAGTTCCCATTCTTCATCGCTTCTTATCATACTCCATTTCCCCGTTCTGGAAAAGTTTGTCGATTCCGGCACGAAATTCTCCACTCTTCCGTTTTCGAAGTTTTGCAGCTCTCGTTTGTCCGAATTTGACTGGGTTGAATTAGTCGACGAAGCTGCAGCATAATGATTCTTCGAATCTTTAATATCAGCTCGATCGATAAGTTTAACGTTAAAATCATTAGAAACATGTCATTGTTCAAATTTCACCTGAAAAACTCCGTAGGCTCTGACAAACAGTATGGAATAATCCATCAAGCAGAATAATAGTAGCACTTATGTACGGTTTTCTGGAGTGCTAAGTAAGTCAAAGTCTCATGGCAAAATTATTCGCACTTTTCAAAGTCTTGATCGTTCATTTGTTTATTTTGTTTATTTGTATATTAACGGGCAAGCCCAATTACATTACTATGGCGGTAAAAACAATGCAAAGAAAAAGAAAGAAAAAAAAGAGTACACATTTATCAATCAAAAATGAATGGGGAATTGTTTACTGTCTTTTGATGCTAGTTAAGGTGGAATGGAAAAAATCATCAAATCAATTTTTCAAGTTTCATTGCTTCGGTTGATAACCATTCTTTAGGCCGGTATGCAACGGCGTATCAACGTTGATGGAATTCTCCAAGTTATAGTTTAAATTGCACCCATTCTACGCAAGGATGAACCGATGTTGAATAATAATAGGAAAATACTTGACTAGATAACTCCGACCTGTTGGAAATTGTTGTTGCTCGATGAGAATCTCGCTAGGTTCTTGATCATTTGGACCGCCTTGACTATGGAACGATGCTCGGGCTATCAGAATTCATCGCAATGATTAAGAAGTTGAGCCAACTCCTGAAACACCTTTGAGTTCTCAACAGAGGATACTCTAGATGCAACTCACGCCTACAGAACGATCTCGGTTCAACTGCTGCTGCTGCATAGTTGGGTCAATTTTCTACTCCACTGGTTCCACTCAAAGGAACTATCGAAACAAATCGGGAATTTCAGCATGAAGGGATTTACTACACTTCATGACAGTTAGTGCAGAGTTAATTGATCATTCTCAAACATCTCGAAGGATCCGTTTGAAGTGATCAACTTTGGAACAGGATTGCAACTATTTACTAGCATAACTTTAATATAGACGTATCTTGTGGTAATAGGAGTCATTGATATTACTTGTGGAAAATTCGAAATCCAACCGATGAAGTTGGTTTAGAGCGAAATGAGGTTTCAACTTTCCGCAGTGGTTTCGCTCACGAGATTTTATCTGAGTTCGTCACGGGCTCACGGTTGTCACGCCAAGGCCACATTCATTTAAAATAGTAGCCATTGGTCCATTATGTCATCGTTGGCATATTTAAAATACTTGACTGAAGCTTGCAGAACGGTCGCAGAAAAGGCGGTTGGAAACGAAAAGTTATCAAAAGGCTTTGGTTTTTAGTGAATTGCTTATAGTGAAAAAAAATTCACGAGGATACAATTTCGTCTGTCAACAGTTGTATGAGAACTTAATATTTTCGAGAGTGGGAAGGGGTCAAAGGGAGCGAATAAAAGCAGTTGGGAATATTTCAAGGTTCAAAATTTAGGGGAGAACGAAGCAAGAACAGGAAAAAGAGAGAAATACGAGTACAAGAAATTGATTTTGTATTTAAAAAAAAAAAAAAATAATGCTAACAAGGATTGTATATTTCGCAGGTGAATAAATAATAAGTTTTCTTGGGCTGTTGTGTGGTAGACAAATCTACAACAAACGCAAAGAATCCAAATTTATTTTCCGAATCGGCGGCTTCAATAAACGGTCCTCTTAATGATCTTCAGTTAAAACCTTTAAGAATTAAGCAAATTGAAATATACTCGTCCCTTTTTTCAATTAAGTCAACGTTACCGTTGAATCGGAAAGTCATCTTTCCTCTCAGGCCCTATTCGCGAGCGTATGAAATTCGAATTAAGCGACAGCATTGCCAGCGAAATGAGATTCGGCTCAGTTTTATAGAGCAGTATGTGAAGTAAAATGGTGTACAGGTTCAGCGCCTGAGCCAAGTTACGCGGTCCCCCCTCAATTTTTAAATCCTCCAAGGAAATCAACCGGGTCTCCTGCTGCATCCACATCCCACCGACCTTTGGCTCGCCGGTAAACATTGCCGGGATAACCGACCACGTTGCAATATTTTCCCATTTCCGTGTGTGCGAAGCTCGGAGATTAAGGTATCACCGTGATTAAATTACTTCCAGGAACGGGCCCAGGGAACGGCGAAGGATCTCCACCTCAAATCCCCAACCTGAGTCCCCTTCATCGCAACACTCGTTTTATCTGTTGGGTAAGTTGTGTTGAGCCGAGAGAAAGAGAGTGAGAATCTCAACGGACTATCCATCCCAGGACCTCACCCTTGCGTACCACTTGCGTCCAGTCTCATCTCCTGCTCCCTTTTCGGGGTTAATCCAGACGGTCGGTGTTGGTGTTAGCTCTAGCCGAGTTTATTTGACCGCGCCACTGCTTTGTGGAAAACATAACTTCTCAGTCGGATAGAACCTTTAAGCCTTGAAGTTGAAAACAGACTGAATAGCTTAGCGGAAATCCTTGCGAGATGAGTGAGATATACGCGGTTCAAGTGGAAAAACATATACAGCCACTTTCAATTACCTTACTCCTTCCCGTAAACAATTAAAAAATCTACATCTTGCAAATATGCGCCGTTTGTTACAAAACTGTCGCGATATGAAGAATCACATCTGAAGACATTACAAAAGTGTCGATGATTAACAGTTTTCATTTCTTGCAAAGCACTTCTCGAATCTTGTTCAGAAAAATTTAGCTTCTTGGAAATCGCCGAGTGAAACATTCTCTTTACCTCAATTGCCCTGGATTAGTATACAATAGGATCATTAGGTGTTTTCTGAGACCTTACTTGTTCAACTTTTACTTTTCACGACCTCGCTCCTTTTCGCTAGGAATATATTTTTTAATAAAAGCCTAATCTAATGCCCTTTCAGGGTGTGCTATTATGAGATTCCATTACAAAACATCGCAAATTGACCCTTCCCTAATTAGGTCGTGGAAAGATCTAATTATTTAAGAAACAATGATAGCCTTGATTGCAGGGTAAGGGGTTGCTCATTATATCGTACGGCTCGAGTCGAGGACACTTTCGAATTACAATTTCAATGGTGATGCTTGGTGTCCGCGGTCGGTGTGAGTGGAGCAGGATTGCTCGGCTTGAAAGCAGTTCCCCTTCTCTGTTCTCGCAGGAACAAAAGGGTTGTAGTCGAGGTTGGTAGATAATAAGCAAGCAGAGGAAAAACCACGTTGTAACGCCTTTCCCATCCTGATAATCACTTGCTGCTCCATTCTTCATATCTATTCCACGTCGCTCTTTATATTTTTTTGTATTTTTTTTTTATATTTGCAAGATGTGAATTGACCTAAACTTAATATGGCAATCGGTAATTTAGAAGCCCGAAACTGAAAATACCACAATGGTGTTGTTGGATCATGATATAGTGGACGAAAAGGGTGAAATTCCCTTCTTCAAATATTTTCATGCCTGTATAATATTTCCCCGCGCAGTTTTGAGGGGAATTTTTCCAGACATTTATGCCTAATAAAGAAGAATGTCGTGATGGAGATAAACTGAAAGGCCATCAAAATAGGACAGAGGCGGCCACTAGGAGCTCGGATGCGGTCAGAGGTCGACGATTCCACTCACGAGCGCTCCGCCCTCAAAATCGTATGTAATATTCATCTGGTGGAATCACCACCAGCGAGGACAACCCTACCTTAAAGATGGCCGTGGCAGAGCGTGGACGAGAAGCTCTGTGTCCCATTAGGAAAGGGTTAAGAGTTTGAGGTCTGATTAATTCAATTGTGCCTTCCTTCGCGCTGAATTCTCTCATCCTCTGTTTTCCCTCGATTTCCATCCAGTACCGAACAGCTCGGTAAACCTTTTCCCTTCAGGAAGTTTTCCCTACGCAGGATATTCTGATGAGTTCATAAAGTAAGCGTTTCCGACCGATTAAACACGAACATCGAACGACGGTTTCCTTTGGATTTATGAGACGACTACGTCAACGTACTTGTAACATTTTTTTTTCTGCACGAAATTCAGTGGTTGAATATACTCAATAAATTTTCGTATGTGTGGTAAGAATACTGAGATACTGATTTAAGTTACACTAATATTTGTTGCATTTGTGTAAGATTCTATAAGGAATCCCCTTTGGGTTTTTGAATTCAACTTTTCCTTTTCAGTATCTCGTACTCCTGAGTACTTGAAAGTCCTCTTTTTGAACCTTCTCAGTACTACGACCTCAAACTTCCATTCTCTCTCTCCCATCCTCTCAGACTAACTCGATTTCTCTATTGCTTTGGCCTTCATTCAACTGAACTGCTCCTTCGCCCAGACAAGAGACAATGTTCATCATTTCCATTATCGCGCGGACGAGATCTAAAGGAGCAACGGATTCTTCATTCTATGAAGCTGTGGAGTTTCAACTTGCTTTTTATCAAGATAACTTTTAAAAAAACTGATCCCATTTTTTGATTAATGAAGTGCCGAACTGGTTTTATGTTTAACTAGGGACTGAGCGCCCCTGGCGGCTTCGCCGCCCAACCTTCTCATAGGGGGGCTGCGCCCCTCCTTTCGGACCTTACATACCTATTATTTTGTGGGGTTGTTGTCCTTGTCACTACTATTTATAGCATGTAGTAAATAGTATAAGTATTGGTATGGGTTTAGTAGTTGATTATTTGTGTATGGAGAGTGGGAATCTATAGTTGTTATTATAGTGGGTATAGTAGTTTCTATAATTTGGTATGTAGTTGGTGGGGATTGTATTGTACTTAGTATCATTAAAGTATTGGGTTTTTCCACTGGAGCAATATAGGAGCACAATTAGACATGACAACTTCAAGTTTTCCAAGATTTGTAACTCGCACAGTGGGTAACTCAGACAAAAGATCGTCGATTGAGATGTTTGAATATATCAAAAGATAGATAATTTAATTGCCCACATTTTCCTAATGTAATGTACCTACCCATTTTTCAACCGTTTTTGCGTTATTCAACAATATTGGTAGACTATACACGAAAACATGACATTTTTCAACTTTAAACGTTATTTTAATCAATTTAGTGCGAAAGAAACAAAGAATGAACCATATATTATTGATATACACATCATCAACTATCATTATGCTGAATTTGAGCGAAATCTATTTCAAAAAATTTTTCGCGAAAAATCCAAGGGGGACCCCTGCGATTTTTATCAATCGAACAGTTATCGATTTTTTACTCCTCTCTCAATACAGATAAAAATCTGAAATTTTCAGGAAAGTTGTGTCTTATTGAGATGTATTTTTGTGATTTTTTTTATTTCTCGGAAAAATCTGGCAATGGTCCAAAAAAATCGGTTTTTGAAAGGTCGAAAATTGGTCTTTAACCGTGATTTTCGGGGTCAAAACTAATTTTAATAAATTGTTTTATTATGCAGGAGTGTTCATTTGACCCCCTTACACACGTACGTAGCAAAAAATTTGGTTAAAATAATTTATACAGAGCCACAGAAATTATTTTCCGCAAATCGAGCTTCTTCGATGCCAACGGAACTGGCATCGGAAGAGGTAAAAAATTGAATTTTCGTTTTCAAGCGAATTTGAAATTTATTCTTATAGGAAATTGAACGCTGAATCTGAATTTGACGTCAAAACAGCGGAAATTTTACGACAATTATCAGTTTTACTTATTTCAGTACTTCACACGTTTTCATTTTTTTCAACTTTAAAAAATTCGTTGTAAATACTTAAAGTGCTGTTAAATTGTAAATTAATCAACCACTTCTACAAAAATAAGGCGTAGAATTTAAATTGAAGTCAAAACAATCAAATTCTGACCATTACTTTGGTAATTGTATTAATTTTTTTTTCGATTTTCATAATTTTCGATTTTTTTGTCACGACCACTGAATAAATGCTTTAGAAGTTAATTTATGAGACCATAGATGTAAGTAAACTACAAAAATTTTCGAGCTCCGCAGGCATCGGTAATAGTGAAAAATAAAATTTTCGTTTTCGAGCGATTTTGGAAGCTATTCTTATACGAAATTTAACGCTGAATCCGAATACGACGTCTAAACGGCGGACTATCAGTTTTTCCAGGTTTAATACTACGCCATTCCTACGTTTTTCAACTTTGAAAATCCGTTGCAAATACTTACAGTACTGTTAAAATTTGATTAACCAATGATTCTAACAGGAAATTAGACGTAGAATTTGAATTTAAAGTGAAAATAATCGAATTCGAACAATTAGTAATATTTTTCGAATTTCTTTCGATTTTCATACTTTCGAAGTTTCAACTTTGGAATTTTTTCCGTCACGTTCCCGAAATGGGAATGATCAGGTGCTGTGGAAGAAAATAGAGGAAATTTAACGTAGAATACATTAAAAATAAGAAAATGGCTTGCGTATATGACAGGTCTCGAGATATATTCCACTTTACGTCAAAAAACGTGTTTTGACTTTACTTTGATCGCGAATAGCTCCGCGGGGGCATAACATAAAATATAATTAAATACACCAAAATGTAGGATTTTGATAGCTCTTTCTCTCTTCTGAGTAATACACCAGTGTAAAAGTCGTCGGTTCAAAAGATAATTGCGAAAAACAGGCGAAAAAACCCGAAAATCGGGTCATCAAATTTTAAAGCGCAATAAAATTTGAACAGAGGCCTAATTAAAAAAATAATAAGAATTTTTTCACACGATGAGTTTCTCGATCAATTGGATACCCAAGATTTTTTTACGTTCCCTTCGGGCCGCTCTAGCTCCGGTAAAAATCGACCAACGAACGAATTCTTGTACTTTTTCGTTTAAAGAATTTATCCATGAACAACATGCGCTCATAAAATCTTATCGCTTTGTGAGAATTTTTCGAGTGTAATGTGTTTAAAATAATACAATATCCCAGGGGAAGTTTTATTCGTAAGCCGGAAAACATTCCTTCTCCAATTTCCAAATGTTCAGTCGCATTAATAAATTTTTAAATATTTTTGGCGCGATGTTTATCGGTCGTCAGACTTTTACGAACCTCATAGCTTATTTGGGGCCGGTTTTGATAAACATTTTCATGGATTATACGAAAATGCGTTAACTCTTGCATGACTTGCACGTGTTTTCACTCATACTATCCCGCTGCTCATGATATTGACATTCGAACGGTGATGTTGCTCCGAGAATTTATTGACGTTGAATAAACTCAATTTCATCTGATTGAAGTGCGTAAACAGAGTAGTGATACTGACACGCGTAGAACCAGTAATTAGTCCTATGCGGTCCAGCTAAAGCAAACAAATCAACAGCCACGCGTGACTCGAGCGAATGCTTGGAAAAACAAATCGTGCCTCTACGTTGCTGAACACGAACTACGATAATTAAGGAAATTCAATTGACCAAGACGCTCAAAATAGATTGATCAAGAACTACTGAATCCCCACACTGCTCGAACATCAATTATAATCTTCTTTCTGTTGAGTAGTAAACAAAAATGAGAAGATTCTAAAGTTGGAAAGAATTGAAAAATGAAAATTATTGTTACGGAGCGAAATTTATACGAATATTATATTGTACATTCTTTGTCCTGTTGTCCAGAAGAATTCACCAATTTTCGTCTCAATTCGCTCGATTTCGTCGATTTTACACCCTATGTCCAATCAAACGTCCGCTCTTTTCAATCCCGACTTCAAAGCTTCACCAGTTAAATCACTTCATCAGTTGAGAAAACAAACTAAATCGTCCGTTTTCGAAGTGCTAATCTATTTGAACCAACTTTCAAGTGATAAGTCGCCGTTCTCAATCTACCAGCACTATCTCGACGCAGTATGCCGTCTAATTCCCTTACACAAAATCCTACCTCCCGCCTAATAAGAGCCGAACGTAATTAACTGGATTCCGGCATCCCTGTGGAAGCCTCTCGTCGCATCTGTTCAAATCGAATTATTCAACCGAAATCTCGCGAGGAGCGCTATTAGCGCCGGGTCAACGATCATGAGGAGAACTAGATGAAACAGGAGATTAGAGGAAGGTGTGACAATGATCGAATTGACACGTCGAAAGGCCCGCCGACCGAAGGGCTTTCAAGAAACGTCGAAGGTTCGAGTGGGAGAGTTCAAGGGCACTCGATCGCAAACCTACAACAATCGTCGCGTTTGACAACGAAGTGGAACACTCGAATGACAATAAGCAAACGGACCTCATCCAAATGAACGCCGTTTTTACAGAGACAGTAGTAAATTTGGCTTTAAAAATAATAAAGGCGATGAAGTGTGTGAAGAATCATTACGCCGAAAGATTCTTTTGTTCTGATATTGTTTTCTTTCGTTGATCAATATGATAAATTGCGGGAAAAAACTGTCTAACCACTGAACAATCGTTTGCGGAGTTTTGGTTTATTTTTCACGAGCAACAGCTCGCCATCATTAATCGAAGCTCCGTTTAATTATTTACATTGGACCTGAGGTTTTTATTGTTTCAAGATAAGTTCTGCCTTCCCTAAAGTGGGAGTATTGAGTGATTTATAAATATGGCGCGAAGGTATCGATCAGTTTTCGTCGAGCTTTGCTTTTTCAGCGGTTCATCAATTGTGAAGTCTTTTAAAATTCATCGCAGGCCATCGGACACATATTGTGGATTTATGCACGAATTAAATTTTCAAGAATTCCCTTTCTGAACATTTTACAGCTAAATGAAAAGTCTTTTTTGGCCTACGCTTGGCATTGCTCAAAGAGCGGCGTTTAGAGAAACTTTTTTCTTCCATTTTGTCAAGCCCTCTCGTCGTATACATCGTGTTTGCCTTCATCTCTTCACCCGCTTTTCCAAGAGATCCTCTGCTCGTCGCTTGTGATCAACCGGGTGGAAATCGTTTTGCCCTGCTTTTTCTCGCCTCGAAAGCAGTAAATACTTGATACATATAACCCGTTATGCTGTCTGCGTTGCTTCCCCTCACATGCAAAACCAAACAAAACTGGGGCAGTCGGAAAAGCAGAAATAATTATGATAGACGGTAGTATTGTTAACTTCTGCCCCTCTTTTCTATTTTCAGCGCCATATGAAAACGCCCGACCCGCAGACGGATACTCGATATTTTTATAGCGATAACCAGATTTGTCCGAGGGTTTATTCCCGTTCCGTCAAATTCTGCCAAATATTTTTTCTTCGAGAGAAAACAGCTCTACGAACTTAATTTTATTCCGATCGGTCATCTTTCCTCGTCGTCGCGC
Source organism: Tupiocoris notatus (assembly GCA_037159825.1). Taxonomy (NCBI): domain Eukaryota; kingdom Metazoa; phylum Arthropoda; class Insecta; order Hemiptera; family Miridae; genus Tupiocoris; species Tupiocoris notatus. The sequence goes on along the minus strand of JASJUZ010000555.1, from coordinate 266,468 downwards.
TAGTAGTAATGCAAAGTGATATAAAAGTATAACTGAAAATGCCAAATTTCACGAGAAAAGAAAAAGAACAGTTTTCAAGTACGTGAAGGTACGTTATGCTCCGAGGAACTTCGCTATACCTTCATATTGATCTGGCAATATTTTACTCTACAAGCTTCCCAGTAAATTATTTCTTCAGTTAAAGAGGAGATCTGATTTTTGCTCACTATTTGGCTTCTTTTAAAATAATAAAATATGGTTTAGTTATATAATTTTTTGAGAAAAATTGCTAGTTTCTGAACCTACCGTGTTTCAAATTAAAAATCCTGGGCGTACATAAAATTACAATGGAATTATATTGTATAGTAGTTCGTTTAAATATAATTTCGTCCAGCTATACTGATCCTCTTGCCAGCTATCGTGGCGAACAGGACCGATCAATAAACTGCGCCAGTTCATAACGAGGATTTTACCGTCCAACAGTAGCGGAATTTTTACTTCAACCGTAGGTGAGAGTTTTATCGCTTTTATATCACCTGAAACAGCGAAAAGCCCCGAGTTTTAGGAAAACTGTCGGACTTACAGGCTTCATTAGTGCGAGACACATAAGGGGTGTATTGAACGTGACAGCACGCCGTTTCGAATGACACGTGTTCTGCGGCGTAAAGGATTATCGCGCGTAATCGTTATGAAGTTCGGAACCCTTACTTCTTTCGGCAATTGTCATTCGACAGACACAATTTTCGGACGTGATAATGAGTAACCCACCTAAAAATTTAACAAGATTGGACAAAAAATGAAAATGGCTCTTTTATTCGTCGTAGTAATTTCATTTATTCGATGGTAAGCTAATGAGTTTCATCGAAGTGGAAGCAAATTAAATTAGACATTAATATTTTTATAGCCGAGTTCAACGTCCGGAAAGACCTTTCTTTTTTAGCTCCTTGGTTGATATTCGATGAGAATGAAATAATTCGACGACTCTTATAATTATTAACCATTTACTACCGAATTGTATCCGAGTGTGGGATAAGGAACCTTTTCTGCTTCCGTCTCCGTTCGTCGTTTAAAAGGAGTACACAACTAAAAAACTAATACTGAAGCCCCCAAAGAAGTTCAATTCATAAATATCCTGAGTAACATTAGAGCCGACGAGTGGCATTAATTCAATTAATAATCCGAATAGAAGTCGCCATTCGAATACAAATAGTCCATTCTAGCGATCGAACGTTTTCATCGCATTTAAATCGTTGAAAGGGGCGTTTCGAAAAACACCTCCGCTCCATCGCCTTCACAATTTCCGCACGTTGTGAAAACCAAGTCCGGCCGGGAGATAAGGCATTTGCCGAAGTCCGTGAAACCAATTAGGGCGGCTACCAATTAATTGTTCTTTTCTCATTCTAAGCCCCAAGAAGATAAAACGAGCCGATCAACTCCGCACGCCCTGTAAACCCCGTGACCTCCACAACGGAACCTCACAGCTCCCCTTTTCTACTACCTTTCGACGTGACTTTTTTCTACACTTTTTTCCATTCCTTTCCCTTACAGTAACTTACGCCTTCTTAACTCTTTTCTCCTTCACTTACCTTAATTAGTTTCTATTTAGTTTCTTGCCGCTTCAACTGAGTTTTTCCTTTATACTTTTTTTCCCATCCGGTTTCGAAAGGCGAGAAGTTGATAATAGGAATTCGCTCCGCTAGAGAAGTTCAAAAGTAGGAACGAACCCGTTAGCGAAAGGATTCGAGTAGACGTGTGGATTTAATTGAGAACTGACGAATTTCGAGTTAACGGGATTTTAGACTAATTTTTACTCTCTGCTCTCATTTGTGCAATCGAAATTCGCTTGATGGACGTTGAAAAAACTGAAAAATAATAATAATAATAATAATTAGCTTATCACGTACCTATATCGTAGATTATTCGCTCTACCGATTAGTTTCCCCCAAGATATAGCTCGTGTGATATTTATTTCCGGTCTTGGAGATCACGCGCGGAAATTACGCGCCTTCGGGACGCAACACAAAGGAACCAGAAGATCCTTTCCTTGCGATAGGGAAGCGTCTTTATCAAAGACGCAGGGCAATTTTCAACTTCTTCGAAGCTCAGGTAGGACGTTAAACGGTTCCCTTTATTGGGAATAATGCGGCGACAGGAGTTCGTAGAGCCTACGCCAACTACAACTGAGTTGAGTGAGGAAATCGCTTCATTGTGTTTTCGGTTGAGCGAGTTGGATTTTACAATTAAAATGACGAATGCGCGTCGTATCTTGGGGCTCCTTTTGTTTCGCCAAGAACAAATACTAGGAGAAACGAGGTGTTGCGAGGGAAGGGTTTTGTTGACAAACGGCTCGCTCACAATTATGGCCGTATAAATCTTCATAAGCTTGGAGCAGGGTTTTGAATAAAGAGACCTTCCTCGCCAACCCGCGCTTTCCCGCACTGCGATTCTGAAGGTCCCAAGACGAACATTTTATTTACTTAGTCGGTTTTGGCTGCGGTAGAAGGTTTTCGGGGTTGAGGGCCTCGAAGGTGAAATCTGAGGGCTTGCAACTAAGGGGATGAGAGACATTACAGAGCCGACCACCAGGTCGTATAGTCGCACGCACAGCAGCGTAGATCCCTAGGTCAAACTCATATCTCCAGAGGCCATTGCCGTCATACACTGCTTGTAGCAGCTATGAACGTATTTGTTTAGATGAGAGCTGTATCAAAATCTTCATATAGCATACCTACATACTACAGAATGTCACTTCTGCGACTTTTCTCTACTCACGGATTAATATTTAAAAAAAAAAATAAAAAAAAAAAAAAAAAAACGACGGATTGAGAATTTATACGCGAGGATTGTGACACCCGATGGTCATAATCGCCGTGTGACGATTTTTCTATCAACCGCCACCTCTGTCCAAATTTCGGTTCAATGTTTCCCAAATTTGCATATTTTAATGATAATTTGTGTACGATAATCCGCAATAAAATTTTTCCTTAGAAACATCAACATCAACATTATTCATCAACATAATTATTGTTATAATTTATTGGTCGCGTTTGCTCTCACGTTATTTTTGCCTCAAAATGAAGAGATATTGTTGAGAAAGATTCACTAAAAAGAATTCAATATAGGGTTTTCCTATACGAACGCACTGAAGTATTTTATGTTGTTATTTTCAAAAAGGGTTTTCCTCATCTTTTATTATTATTTATATTTATCTCGGAAAATCGGCTAATTTGAAAAATTTTCATGGGTGGGTAGCTCGTTCCCGGTGTAATTTTATACGATGTTTGCTTACTTTTCTCAATCTCTGCTACCACTTTTCGCCCCGCAATCATCTTCCAGTTTCCAACTAACACAGATGATTTGAAAAGTATTCAGCTGCTTCTTGTGTAATTTCATCCGATAACCATCAATCCAAGGTACATTTTTACTTCCATGTTTACATAGTAAATGCAATTATTTTAAGAACATGCAAGAAAAAATATCACACTGTTTCCCTTCACTTTAAGTGCTCTTCGAGTTGTTATTTTTATTGGTTGTTTTCCGTAGAATGCTTTTTTTGCTCTATGGATATTTCAGGAAGAGAGCTGAATTATTTTCAGCTGTAAACTGAGCTGCAAAATGTGCTGAATGATTCATCTGCAAGTCCTTGAGATTTCATTGTGTTATTTAACCAGCTGAAGACCGGTTTGATTTTTGGAGTCCCGTTCCTCGCAAAAACTCTCATCTAGCAGAAATGTGTTTGATTTATTGTAGGCGAACCTCGTCTGAAATGTTCATTTTTATGTAAATTTTCATTGCCATATATTAACCCCGTACCACATCCATATTGAATGGATTACTTAATATCATTCCCAAGCGTATACGTTCATTAGGTAGGTCAATATATAAATTGTTGATAAAGACAATCTGCATTCATCGTGGTGCTAATGAAGAGAACTATTGAGTACGTTTACTCGCGACTCCATTTGATCAGGTGGTGCCATTAGCATTTGAGGCGCCTGAACCAAAACTAGCTCTCACGATGCAAGGACGTTCGCTTTACAGTTCAATATTATAATAGCGAGGGAAATACGAGTAACCTAGAAACAGACGTTAAGAATTTATTCGTGCACGTTGAACACATTTTTGCAACGAAACAATATTTACAAATGGAAGTTGTACGACTGAATTTTTAAATAATTATTTCGGATTGTCCTGGAGTTTTAAATTATTTATTCAACGCATTACCTCGTCCTATTTAAAGTGCTGCAAGCCACTCTCATTCATTTAAAAACCCTTTTTTTTTTTTTTTTCTATGATTTCAAACCGTCGGAAGGAGCAATTTCTCGCCCAGACTCCCCGTGCTTTTAAAACTTAGCCGACCCGTTCGGGCGCATTTTACTTTTCGCTGTCCCTAGAACAATGGCTACCATTGTTTTGAACCTCGTAAACCGGCCAAAGGAGCAAAAGTCACCTTCGCCATCACATATAACTGTCAAAGTTTTTCCCATAAAGACGAGTTAATGATGCTCAAGAATGGTTATGCACGACGGGGACGGGAAAAATTTGAAAACTTTCCCACGAAGAGGAGACATTTTCTTCTTGAGTTATTTTCCCTCCTTTCCAAAATTCAGTCGGAGGAGCTCGTAGCGATGTTGAAAATTGGGAGTTTATTAAACCAATTAAGACTCAAGTAGGTCATTTGATCCTGTTGAGGCTCTGCTTGCTAACGAGAATAAGTGCCAATAAAAAAGAAAATTAGAAAACTGAAATAGACGAATAAAGAAAAATAAAACTAGGTAGAGAGTGTAAATGATTTTAATGACATAAATTTACAAGCACAGTATGCGTTTTTTTCTGGAGGGAAATCCACTTTTACACCACTTCAATTGCTTGCGATAGCAGAACTGCCGGTATTAATTTTCTGGACGAGAGAAAGAAAGCGAAAAATCCGAGAGCTCCAAGGGTTTTAATACAGAGTTGCAAAGGCATTGTTTCCTCCGACCCTTGTGAATTAAAGGGTCTTATTTTCGTTTCGTCAACAGTAATTACGTATTTCCCATTTCACACCTTTTCAGGCGTCAATCTTCTTTTTCGAGCTCCTTCCTTGCTTAAAATTTTTCTCTATAGTTTTCACAACAAATAACTTAGTTCTGATGAATTCGATCTGCTTGAGGTGAAGGTTTCTACAGTTTCGGAGCCGAATTCAGCAATCTATAGATGAGTTTGAATTTATTCAATTGAGCACTCCGTTATCATATAATATATTCTTCTGTTTGTCGCATTTTTCACGTAATTGTGATGGGGGGGAGAAAAACGCGGAAGATGAACAAATTTTTTTTTAAATGCATTTATTTTGAAATTTACCATTTTAGAACATATGTAAAAATATACACTTAATGCTACGGCTCTTTATGAGTAAAAATTTACTCGTGCTAAGAGCCGGAGCCACACCACTTCGTTCTTTCTATTTCTAATAATATATATATGAACTGTAAATCAAACATTAAAAAAAAAAAAAAAAAAAAAAAAAAAAAAAATGGGCGAAATATCACGGCAAATAAATGAAACAATGGAGAAAGAGCCGCCGTGTTTATTACACCCTCACTACAACAATTAATTTAGTTTATTGTCATATCTGATTTGAACCACGTTGCCACCTGGTGAAGCTCAGTTATAAAATTCTTGTTTTCAAATGTAGGTTAAGTAATGATTATACGCTACAATAAAAAGACGAAACTTGAAGAAATTAGTGAATACGGGAAGTGAAAGAGAAAGCAAAGATAATAGAGACATTGGGGCAAGGGAGGTAGGGAAGATCTTAGTACAGATTGTATAACCGAGCGATACCTCAAGGAAGCCCTTTACATGGCCTACGTTTATCGAAACGATCGATAGTTACAATCTCAACTAAGAATGTTTGGGGTCAAAAAAACGAAAAACCCACGATGAAACGTTGAGAAAAATGTCTTCTTATCGGAGGGGTTCCTTCGTTCGAAACAATTAGACGACGTTTCCGGAGGACGGCACGAAGATCACGGAAATAAGGGCAACTCGGTTAGAACGAAAAGAACACTAGGCTATCTGCTCTTTTTCACGGCAAATAAAAAATCCCTTCTTTCCGGTTCGCTAGCTCGGCGACTTTAATGACGACGCCAATCATCTAATTGCATTAGTGCGGCAGGATTCTTAGCTGGAAGGTTTCAACCTCGTGTTTTTCTTTTATTTCTTCTTTCGCTATTGGAATTTTTACCCAGTCGGTACAGGCGGAAGAAAGCATTGTTGCGATGTGGAAATAAAAACCCGCTGCTTTCTTCAACTGATTCCGAACCTAGTATAAAAATGAAATTGCTGGAACCCTAGTTGTTCCTCTCTAATAATAATTATGTAATATGTTTACCAAAGAACCGAGAACAAAAATATAGTACCATCAAGATTATGTTTACTCAAACCTGTTCAGTCCGAGTAAAAAAGTTTTTCTAATAAAAGCTAAAGCCTAAGAAAACACCTTTCATTTTGATAGTTTTTCATATGTTTTACAATGTTAAACCTAGAAAGTTATTACACCTCAACGTAAATTTTAAGAGAAAGTAAGTTAAACAACAATTTATTACTATTACTTCCACAAAACTGAATCTAAATGCGAATTTTTAAAAATATGAACTGGGTGACGTGATAATACTATCAATTCTCAACGCTAGATTCGCTCGTATAGATATCTAATGGACCTATGTATAGAATAACTAATAATGGTAAGAATAAGTAATAGTAGAATATTAGTACTAATAGAGGAATAATAAGTAGAATAAAAGTAATAACTAACCCTATTCATCCCTTGAGATATATGATTTGTTGACGTGGCATATCAGGTAGCTCTAATAACAAGAGAAAAAGACTCACCAAGTTTGTTACCCTCACCCCAATAATTACTGGTATGCAAAGCAAAGTATCGTATTTTATCGAATCTATTGATAATATTGCTTATGAATGGGATAAAAAAAAAATGAAGAAATACTACCAATTTTTATCATGAAATACCCTTACGTCCTCATCTGGCAAAGTTCTGGCTGGCTTACATGAACTCCTGATAAATAATAACCAAATCCTTCAATACAGATGTACCTGAATGACAGGTGAAAATGATGACTACCTTTTCCAAATTCAAAAGTCCTATTCTTATTCAAGACGACTCGAGTATCCAATCTCACCTAACTGTAAACTATTTGCTCTTCCGCATTATCAGACATTTGCGATAGAAGAATTAGTCACAATATCAGGAGTTCGTGAAAGCCTCTGATTCCAAATAGAAACATATTATGTTCATCTGCTGGATCGGAAGAAATCAGAAATGTAGATTTAGCTGGGAATTCGAAATACAAAACTAAGAGGTAGAATAGGACAAAGAAACATTCTCACTTACTTCACTTCCAAGTTCAATTTTGTTTCTTCTAGCATGAGCCTACTTTGCCCCCGCGGTGGAGCTACTCAAAACGCAAAACTTGGGAAAAGTTTATATTCACTCGGGTGTCAAGCGTGGTCGGTTCACCGAACATAGTAAATTCCTCCAACTGCGAACTCACGTTTGAATAATGAAACGCTTCATGTTCGCGTCGCATGAAACGACGCTTAAAGTTCCTACCTGGAGTTTTCCTACTCGGAATCGTCGGCGCGATTTTTCGGGAATGAAATAATGAATAATGAGGAACATGAAGCGCTCGGGAGTCTAAATTGCGCGAGCTAACTGAAACGAAAAGTGTTGTACGTTCGGAAGAAGGGCCAAGATCGATTTGTAAAAAGCTGTCCGCCTTTCGAGGCAACCTTACGCCGAAGGGTTGTTCTGTTGATTTGGCCAGCTTGATATTTGATACTATCAAGAGAGAGAACGTTCGAAGGTGTTCCGACCGAATGGAATGACTACGCCCTTGCGTAGATACCTACATCCGCATCTACAAGGAAACGAGAATTGGAAGAGCCCTGCTATCAAACCAGTTCCCCTACAAAAAGCTTTTCAACCGGCGGAAGAACAAATAAGCTGATTTTTACCTTGAAAGACTAGAAGTGTCCATTTTAGGAAACAAGAGCGAAATGTATACGCATATAGCGACTTACTTTATTGTACTTGATGTTGTATCGTTCGATCATCAGAATAAATTGAATGGCATGAAGTTTCAAATTTTTACAATTTAATTTACAATAATTTAATTTAAATGTGTGCTGCCTGTGCTGTTGAATAGTGGCAGTTTTAATGATAGTTTAAACGAAAAGATGTAAACTTGAATACATAAATAATCATAGCTACCAGAATGCCTCCGTAGTCAGTTTTTATCATCTCACCTGTACAAAAATGATAAAATGCTTCTTAAAAATTGCAGATGTTCCTACTTTCGAGGCTTCTTAATGGACAAATAATCAGGATTTTTCATAACATGTTATAATAATTGGCAATACTAAAGAATACTGAAGAAATGCGGGTTTCTGATTATAAAGAATTATTGGCTTAATTATAAAAAACACAGTCGCCCTCACAAACTGTTGGGGCTGATGGACAGTTTCATAAATCCTCTCTTACGTCTGAATATTTTTGTACGGTTATTGTGTTATAATAGTTTTGTATTTACGTATTGTGTGATGAATACAGGTGAATGGATATATAAAATTGAGCTGGCAGATTACTATTCCATGCAATCACTCGCAAATAGCTCGATTCTCAATGCGTGTTTATGGTTTCGTTTTGTTTTGAGTTCAAAACGAGTTTTCACTTGAAAAGATCGATCTCGTTTCGTCTCGGCTCTTTATGAAATGAGTTTCCAAAGGCAATATAAGTTGGATCAAATCGAAGGAAAGAGAAATATATAATTGATTTTAACTTCAGTATAAGCATTCAGTTATCGGTGAAATGGAATATATCTATGATTTTAATCCGTTCCAACGATACAATCAACGATTTAGGGATTTTTCAATATTGTTATTTCTAATTAGAATTAATTTAATTCTAATCGATTGCGATTACCGCGAAAATTTTTATCATCGAACAAAATAAACCAAACTAAGCCGGTAACCGCTTGGTTAGTAAACTAAGCACGGTTCAATGTTTAGAAATACGGACACAAAGGATACTATAGTTGAAAAATGTTTCACGACGGAATACCGCATACGAAGCGACACGCTCCGCACGCGACCTCTTTGACGTCATTCTTTTTTCGCTCAACACTAATTCACCAGCGGAAACAACGGTTAATTGGCGCAAGTTATTCGCGCTCGAGAAGCGCAACGCGACTATTAGGAGCAATTAATAAGATGAACCGCTGTCATATTCGCACCGCCAAGGCCTACGCTGAAATGTCACGATCGATCCAGCCACTGCCAATTACAGGGCTGGAAATTTGTCTAGAGTTGTGTGAACTGAAATGGCACGTGGAAAGACGATTTTTTACCGTACCTAACCTGTATAAACATGATTTATAAAATAGGTCGTGGATTATGAATACAGACTGAAGGAGCGCAAGTGAACGAAACATACCTTACATAATAATATACCTTTGTTGTCCCCGCAACACGCCCGGGTGCGTGCATCAACGTTCATCAACGTTCCCACTTTGAGCTTTTATTCCACAGCGATTTATATTGATTTCCTATCGTTTACGCGTGAATTGCTAAATAGTTCTCAGTAAACTTTATGATTACGCTAATTTTAATTGGGAACATTACCTGTAACAGCAATTATAATGAAGATAAGTTTTTATGTGTTGAGCACGAGTGTCTGAAGAGTACTCCACTCCAGATCTTCTTAAAGGCATTTAATCCTCACCCGCCTTTCCACTGCTCGGCTGCTCTTCGCATTATTTTTTTCCATCTTCTCCATATTTCATGAAGACGAAATATCTGGGTCAAGAGTGAATTAATTTCGGCGTCGGAGTTCTAGGGTTGTTCCTTTTTACGGCAAGTTCCGTTACGCTACTTTTACCCTTAAAACGGCATACAAGCCGCTCTAATAAGCCTAATATAATTATTAAAATTACAGGTCCAACAGCCTGCAAGCTTAAATTTTTTCATCGTTGTAGGATGATACTCTCACGCAAACTTTGACACAATCGCAGTACTTCATTACACAAAAAAAAAATTTAACTGAAAAAAATTATTTCAACGGGAAAATTATTTTTAATTTAAAATAAAATTAATTGAAATAAATCTAATTTAAGACGCCTTGTTATTCGATCGAATTCAATTGAAAAAGGAAAACTTTGTAATATTCTGATGTCAAGGAAATTCACCAGTTTCCCCAGACATTCATGTAAAATATTTAAGCGCAATATTTTCGTCTGGTCGGATTTGCATGGACCGGAATAACACGAAGAAAGTTGCAACTGCAGTTGCTTCCGGTAGAACTATCTTGAAAAGCTATTTCTCCACAAAACCGTGATGAATGCTCTCGTTAACCGTCATTGTCAACCCTGACGTTTCTAGTCGGTCGTAAGATCGAGACAATTGTCCTCCGAAGGAAATTCACCATCTATCACTCGAACCTATAGAAACCTGTTGAACTGAAAATGTCATCCCGTTTCAGGTGAAAAGCGTGCAAAAAAACTATTGCTTAGGCACGTTGAGTTTGATATGAATTAGAAGACCTTTACGTATTAAATTTGACACGTTATTCGACTGAAACAAGAATCCGTTATTTAGCAATCTTTACCAACAGTTTTTATACTTTTTTTTGTACGTAATTTCGGCTGTTCAACGAGCGATTTTTATTTCCTTTTTGTCCGAGTCCAGTTTTTATTCAGTAACTAGGTAGGTGTAATAATGTTTTGCCTGCTCGTCAAGAAACCGCAAAAGAGTCGAGGGTATCAGTTTTTCCCTCTCTTTGAAATACGAGGACGACACAAAGCGGAACACAGGTTTTAGAGATTGCTTTCGACGCTGACTCATATTGGTCCAGGCGTTTTCGCCGAGGACTCGAAAAACTTAATAAAGCTAACCAAATGTTGACATGACCGCGGATTGCTTGTCGACGAGAGAACACCGCCCTACATTTGAAACATTCTCAAACCCACGCGCACGTGTTCGCGTCATTTTTTGCGTGCCCAGCAAAACGTTTATTGAGTGATTCGTTTCTTTGAGAAAAGAAGATCGTTGTTATTTAATATTGCTTTGATAGGACTGAAGATTGTACACGGGTTCGCTTCAATTGGAATTAGGGCATATTTACACATCAACTTGCTCAATTAAATATCTACGCATTCCATTTGTCGTTTCAATGTCTGTATAATGTTTTTGATCGTAGTTTTCAACTTTTGTCAATATTCCTAGTTGCTACTATTCTAGTCATCTTTCAGAATCTAGAATTTCATTAGAAAGAGCCAAAATCCCCCGAGCATTCCTATAGAACAATACGAACTCTGCGAAGATTGAAACGGGCGAAAGCGCTCGGAAATGAGCATGCGAAAGAAGGGCTTTGATTTTCCATCTGACTTCAACCAGCTTCTTCTTAAGCTACTTCATAATTAAATTAATGGCCATATCGAACATTCGTAAATGAATTATTCGCATCCGAAAAAATATCCGCTCTTATTTTACTCAGCTGTTAGTGATCACAGCCTCGGGCCGTTTGCTTTTGTACAAGCGCCGGAAGGGATTAATATGAAACCTTTTTAAATATAGCCGGAGGCCTTTTTTCTCCAAAAAATCGTGCATCTCCTCCGTCTGTTCGTGCTCATTCGTCGGACGTATTTTCGTTTCCTATTTGCTCCGCTTGAGCACGTTTCAAAAGCCCTTTTCATGTCCAAGCCCAAACATCGAATTCGACGAATGCCGACCCATATTTCCAGTCCGTTCCGCTTGTTCCGTTGTTCCGTTAATTTTATACTGTTTTCAACGCAGTCGATCCTTTCGCAATAAATTGATAGGGGACCTAATTATTCATCCGTTTTTGCTAGCCATTAGAATTCGAATACAATTCACTTATAGTTTTAATTACGATCAAACAAATTCAAGTGCACATTCTAGAAGATATTTTAAGAAGAGAATTATGTTTTGAATATGAATACATATTTAAATTATCTCATTCATTTGACCACTATTTTCATGGGGAAATAAGCTTTTGGTACTTAACGCCACAACTTTTTGGGTCTAAAGTCAACTGCAGCAGTATTTTATTGACTGTCCTTCCCCGGTCAATCCCGTTGGAAATCGTGGCATGAGATTATATCCTTTCATTACGTAAGCTCAAGCCACGAGAACTGACGAATGATTCGGGAAAAGGTTTGCAGAGGACTGATCCAACCAAATGATTTATTACACGCAGCGAAAGAGGAAAGAGTTCTCTGATGGGGATAAATTGGTTTATTTTTTGTATTTTTTGTGACAACTTGGCCGCAATATGCAGATGTGAAAGAGTGCTGTCGTCTGACTGAAAACGTCTTCGATTTTCCCTCGATCATCTCGAAAAAAGCTTGAAAACGCTCCTCCCCATATGACAGTTTCATTGAACTTTTTTCCCATACACGCAAGTTCAACCAAACCTTTCCCTTCACATTTCGAATTGTTCAATCCCTCCCGTTTTCCCTTCCCGAGGGCACGCCATGATTTTTCAAGGAAAACGAAAATCTTTTTTCCATCGCTGTTTCCCTCACCGTTTTTCCCGTTGGTGGATTCCACGTACCTTAATTTTCCAACAAAATGTGCGTGTATGGCCAGCTATAACTTTTGTCGAGTGCCTGGACGAGGGGAATCTTTTTTTTTTTTTATTATTTTTTTTATTTATTTTTTTTTTTATTTTTTTTTTTAAATAATTCATTTTGGTGCCTCAGTATAAAATACAAAAAGTCTATATACTCTGAGCTTGGTCGACTAATGAGAATTGCAAAAAACGATGGTCCTTATTCAGCTTTCAACTATTATAGTTGAAAATACCTCAAAATGTACATAATTGACTCCTATTTTCCGCGATCATCGGGCGATAATTTGCTCCAGTGCTACCAATCAATTAAAACACTCGTTTTCGTTCTTCGAAATCAAAAAATTCCTAAGCAATGATTAGCTGACCTATACTCACAGCAAATTGCAGCGATCTAAGCAATTACCAGCCAATCATCTTATTAATTTTAGGTGGCAATTTTGCATTCCTATATTGATCTGAGTACCTTAAAGCGGAAACCTTGATTGACTCAACCGTCCATTGTCGACGAACGTATTTTTCCACAGTGGCCGTGGGAAGTATCGGTTACTTCGTAAAATCATATTATATTCACCGTCATAAGGACCGTGGATTGTGATCTCTGTTGGAGAATTACGAGTTTATAAAGTAACTAATACTTCCCACAGCCACCATGGAAATACAACGGCAAAGCAAAAACTGTTATTGTCTGCTAAGCTGTCGGAAATAGTAACCGGGAACATTCAAATCTATAAGTGCACTGATTAAAAGCGTAAACGCGGGGGCTGTTGATGGGGCAAGGAAAACGGACGGGGGACTTGAAAGCGTAGGAAGTACGAGGTTCCAAGACTTAAGCTGGAAGGCATGGATCTGATTCGAAAGCTCCTTCGAGAGCGAATGGTAGTGCGCATTGTTTCCCTCGACCCTCTCTTCATGACCGCTGTTCCTGCCTTCCTTCCTGTATAGATCGAACCACCTACAACAACTTGCTCCGCTTGATACAACCGTGATTGACTCTGATAACCCTCCACTTCAATGCTAAGCTGTTTTGGAGAAGGCGAGGGACTGCTGAATGGGCCCGCATTACATCTAATGATCCCCGATTGATGGCACCTTATCAATTGAATCATCGTTCTCTCAACCGAAACGCAGTTTACTTGTTTTGAAGTGAGCTCGTAATCGCATTACGCTTAAATAACAGCTCTTCCAATCGATCATTTATCGTTTTCGAAGATCAGATTCGTACGCTACTAATTGAATGGCATCTACCTGAAGTCAGAGATGATAAACCGAATGAAACTATAACCGTTGAAATTCAACTCGATTCAATCACTAGAACCGTTAACAGTTGAGCAGTTTCTATTCAAGAAACATCTATATGTTACGTATTTCTATTCGTTTTTCTCAGAGAAAACAGACAGTCGGATGAAAATATAAAGATTAAATAAAAATATAAGTTCCCCTTATGTCAAGCTCTCTAAACAGGTATCATCTCGGGAATTATTCATTCTTGTTCTGTCACAATGTGTTCGTGAAGAATATAATGGAAAGAGTGGTATAAAGAGAATGAAGAATAGCGATGTAAATTTTCGTAACTCATGTGACAACCGTTTCTTATAATCTAATTTACGTCATCTGACATGTAAATAATGAAGTTCGAGCTGGCATTTTAAAATCCCTCTTTGTCTGTTATGAAGTGTTTGCTATTAGCGGTGTTTTTACACGGTGACCGTGGGGAGTATTGCATATAATTTTAAATCATACGTCTATAATAGTTACCGTCATAAGGACCGTGAATTTTGGTTTCTATTGGAGCCGAATGATTTTTCAAAGTAACCAAATGTCCCCTCGTCCACCTTGGAAAAATATCACAAAAAACTTCTTAATGAAACGATTTAAAATGGGAAAATGCTTGTGAGCGGTGCAACAAATAACGAAAAGTGTGATAGGTACATACTAGATTTTTGGAGATTCTATTCTTGTGGCTATTATTGAATTCGCCGATAAAAATTTTTTTGAAAAATTATTGAAATAATCAGCGAATTAAGACCGATTGAATTGATCGAGAGAACGATCTCGAGTATTAGTCGCCGAGCGCTCTCGCCACTGGCCTCACCACGCGTATGAAGTAAGAAACTACGTTTCCATTTGGATAATTGCTAGAGAAAAAAACTAATGGTTGATGATGTTGAAACGGAGTGAATGGAAACTGGATAATGGAACTCATTAGGAGTTCGTTATCTGTAAAGAGGATAAAAAATAACAGGAAACGATGGTACGGAGAATAAAAATGTTCTTTTGAGGTTTAACCTTTAAGCTTTTTGTGACACTTGCGAGATATAATTTCGTAGAATTCGGGAATGAATAAATTAAGCGATTTTTCGACTAATTGAATAGCAAAAAGGGAACCACTTAATTTTACAGGGCGTCGAACTCCAAAGCAATCCCATTGTGGAAGTGAAATACTTTGAGCGAAACTTTCCGAAGCTGTATTCCTCTGATTTTTGTTTTCCATATAATAATGTATTCCTTGTAGCTTACACCTGCCAACACTGTTCACGATAAATATTTCAACTTTTCTCACATTTTATCGAAGAATCGCGACAATAACTCTCGACTTCGCATGATTAGGTTTAATTTTGAATTGGGAAATTGAAGCGAAAAATCCAAATCCTCCGAAAACACAATCATAAAATTAATTAGATTTTCAATATAGGCTCAATTGAAATCGGGAATTATTCAAACTTTCTGATACAGCTAAAATTTGGAGATAAATAAATTTAAAAAAAAAAAAAATCTTGAGAAAGTTATGAAAGTTATTCTATTGTGAAGAGAAGTGTGATGCCAACAAGTGCGCCTATAGAAGGTTGCTCTTTCAGAGGGTAGTGCTCGACACATTGTGTTCCCTCGGCGTGAGTTTAGCCAAATACCAATAATAGCCCGAGAAAACGCGCATCTTCCGTTGAAACTTTTGCGAAAACCAGTGTCAGTCCTTTTAGTGGCAAATTTTTCGAATTTCCCTAATTTGAAATAACTTCTTGGTGCAGAGGTAAATATAATTATTCCATTTATGTCCTGCTGACATATGACTGGCCTTAAGGTTGAAAAGAAAGTGGCATTGGTGAAAAAACCACATAGAATTACTTTGTTTTGATCCGGACAATGCCCGATGCGGGGATAGTACTTTGATAGATGAGCAAAATAAGGAATGTGTAGCATTTTTCGTTTACAATGTGAGCTGAAGTTAATCATTCGATATTCTTGCGATAATCCTATGATATTTGGTATTCCTAAATTCCGGATACGGTATCAATTTGCACGAAATAGCGACCAAATACTGCAATGGAAAATGGTTTGGCGGTTTACAAATGATTGACTTAAGATCTCGTCGAATCCCTGCAGCAGAAGCGCACTGCGTCTTTCATTTCTCATACAACTGCATTAATATTAAACAGTTGTTGGCATATTTCCATAGAGAAATTCTATAAAATCTCACCTGAATTAGTACTGACGAGGAGAAGACTGAAGAGGAGAACCGACGTTCGCAGAATATGCATGATGCAGTGTCACTAAATTTTTTACAATTTAATTTCCTTCGAACACTTGAAATCACACTTGAGCACACATTGTCACCAGTTCCTTGGCGATTTGAGCGAGTACGAGCTGATCGGAAAATCGGCGCGTTTTCGGAGGATCGAAATTTTTTTATTTCTGGTTGTCAACTGATACGACGTATTGCTGACGAGAAGAAAATTTCTGAAATCCCCACTACCCCATGTGTGGTACGTTAGTGGGGGAAGAGGGCGACGGCCCGAGGCCCGGCCCAAATTGGCGCGCCTTCCAATTCGCGGTCTGAAAACGCGACGGCCTCCTTTCCGCTCCCGATGTCGCGGGCCGCCAATTTAGAACAGGAAGGCAGCGAAAAATGTACTCGGAAATCCTTAGTTGCACCCGCGTTCAGCGAGACGATTTCGACTCCGGATCGCGATCACATAATTTCAAAAAACATTTCATAAACACGTTTCGGAAAATTTTATATACCGGTGATGTTTCGTTCAGGTGAACCGGGGGCTGTTCTTTTTAATAAACAAACCGAACCGGGTCCGGGGGCGGTTCGAGAGACGTCAACCGGGCGTGCAGGGCTCCTGGCGACCGACTGCGGGTTACGTGGGGAGCCGGGGCGCCGCTAGGGGAGCCACCTGTCGGTCTTTTGGTTGTGCGGTGCCCGCCCTCGCCCCCGTAAAATTTCTATAAGAGGCTGCTATTAGCAAATCATTGTTTTGATCCAGGTCAAACCACAGCTACCAAGAAGAATCGACCTAATATCGTATTGGAAAAAAACAACTTAGGGTGAGACTATACGGCTCTCTCTGACCACTTGAGGGAGTGCCTCGCCACACTATATTCTAGAATGAACACCCCATAAATGTACCATCATTTTTACCCATTTTCGGATTTTAAACGGTAGCTTTTGACCAGTTGTTGGCCACTTGAAGGATTGCAAAAATTTATTTCCCGCTCGAAGAATTGCGAAATATAAGTAGAGCCGTTAGGAGGAATAACTCAGCTAATTGTCGCAATAAAATGTTATTATTTTATTACACTGGAGAGAGGATTTGAACGGGCGAATTCACAACTGTGCACGCATAAATGGAATGACAGGCAACATGTTTGAAAACGAGAAAGTAAGAAGCTAACAAGACTTGAAAAAAAAAAAAAGAAAAAACTCCAATCGCGTCACGGAAGTACTGTGGGTTATCCGAAATCTGGAAACGGCTAATTTTATACAACAGGAAAACATTTCCTGGAATTTCATTAATTTTTCACAGAAATATGGCACCTTTTTTCATGTTTTGATCACAGACACGATCACAATAATACTTCCATTTATTTCGTAAACATGGAAGTAAAAAGAAGGATCTTGTAGAACGTGTTGCAAAAGATGCCTCGAGTCATGAAATTGTCGAGGAAACAACATCAATGAGTTTTATCCAGATGGCGAGGACGGCTCATGACCTGTATTGACTGTTTCCTCTTAAAAGCGACCTGAAGTTACGTGTACGAGACTTTGTTCTCTCTAGCTGCTAATTCTATGGACAACCAAATTGTTTTAGGGTGTAAAAGCACAAGTACCTATTTTTATTAAAGTTCCTCAAAAAATTTCATCAATGAAATATTTACATTCACTTTTTATCGGTGAGTCGTCTTTCAAAATGGTCGAATTTCACTGATGGACCATCATTTGAGGTCACATTCATTTAGAAGCGCATGTTGAGATAAATATGCAATACTTGAGGTTTTGAGTCAAGGGAAAATACAATAAACGACCACAATCACTTAAAGTAAGTAAAGTAAGTAAGTAAAGTAAACAAGGAGTTTCACCTTGGATTTTCGTCCAAATGGGATTTCCCCACAACGACGTCAGCTTATCCCATAGGGGAATCAGAAGATTATCCATCAATTCTGCACTTATTAAAATTCTGACGATTTCGCTCGTGGCTACTCATTGCCTCCCCCCCTGAGTGTGGAGGACGAAAGGGTGGGCCAAATATGAGTTTGACCCCAGCCGGATTCGAACCCGGCTCCACTGTGTAGAGAGCTAACGCTCCATACCACTACACCACCGGTGGCCCTACCACAATCACCTTTCTGGGATACTAAATCTTCGAAGGCCTCTCATGAAAAGCTGAATTTGGCGAATTATATGATTGTTCCGTAAAACCGTCCAGATGAAGGTATATTTTCCATAATTTTCACGTGAACCTTATAACGAAATGTCTTTCAGATGCTGAAATTTCTCCTAATGACGTTTACCAAAGAATCTTCACCTAAAAACCAACTATCTTCACCGGCACGAATGAATCTTCCGCTAACGAGCTATGTAGCAAAAAATACAAATGGATCCCGTTTAGGAGAAAAACATTTCTAGGGCGCGAAGAAGAAGAAACGCTTGTTGATTAGACTGTTTGCTAGGATAGAAGTGAAACGAACCTACAGCTGATAAGGGTTGGGCAGAGGAGAATCTCCAAAGGAAACCTAACCGTGTTTGTGTTTCGCAGAGACTGACCCGATGGTTTGTTACGCTGCTGGGAATTGTAAGATACTCTCAACCCTTATCAGAGAGAAGCTGTCACCAACCCTATCTATTGCATTAACAGCGACAGTAACGTAGTTTGTTTAATCCGGATTTGAGACAAATGCAGCACTTCGCTCTGCTAGTGCTTTCATTGACGTCACACTGGTTAAATTCGAAGACGACTGAGTTTTCCATTTTGAGTTGAATCGATTACTGACGTTCATATTTTGAAACCATTGGTTAGTTTTGTCTTACGAATTTTACAATATACCTTCCACCGCTTCGATGAGCATATTACACCGGCATTCAGGGAACTTGCCTGGCTAAAGATCAAGGAAAGAAAGAAACTGGCGATCGCCGCCTGCGTGTTTAAGATTCTTAAATTTGGGGACCCGGATTACCTTCGAGCCTCATTTAAGTTCATGTCGGGTATTCATGACCGGGCGACTCGTGGGGCTGAAAAAGTGCTGCGAATTCCCAGGCATAGGACCGAAATGTATAATAGGTCTTTCAGTGTCCAAGGATCACGTTTTTTTAACGAAAATGTCGAGTTTTTTAATTTCAACTTGTCCGTGGCAGCATTTAAGAACGCTGTGAAAAATGAGCTTTTGACATCGTACGGATCCGATTGAAAGCACTGTATTTTCTTTAATTTTTTCATGTATAACAGTCTATTAATTTTTTCTTCTCGTTATTTGAAATATTTTGCTAACGTCTTATTTTATTGATTTATTGTTATATTTTTACCGTCGAAGAATGCATTTATTTTATTAATAAGAATCTCGAGATTGTAATTATGTTTTTTTTTTTGGCCAGGGAGAGTGGAAGAGAGGGCCGCACGGCCCTAACTCTCCCTGGTGGTTAAATAAATGATTCATTCATTCATTCATTCCATCGGGGCATTTTTCAACTTTAAACTTTATTTTTATCAATTTAGTGCGAAAGAAACGATGAATAAAGCATATTTTATTAATACCTATGCACATCATCGACTAACATTATGCTGAATTTGAGCGAAATCGAAATAAAAAAATTTTTACGAAAAATTCAAGGAATATTATACTCCTGCGTTTTTTTTTTTTTTTTTTTTTTTTTTTTTAACCGATCAGTTAGGTAACGATTTTTTACTCATCTTTCAATAGAGATAAAAATTTGAAATTTTTAGAAAAGTTGTATTTTACCAAGATGTATTTTTTTTCAATTCTAGGAAAAATCAGCAAAAGGTCCAAAAAAAAATCAGTTTTTGGACGCTTGAAAATCGACCTTAATTTGTGGTTTTTGGAGTCTAAACTCATGTGAATCAACTGTTTTATCTGGTCAGGAGTCTTCATTCAAATATCTTACACACGTGTATAGCAAAAAATTTGTTGCTCTAGCCGTCTGAGTATTTTCGAAACGCAATTTCAAAGTTTCGACTTTGGACGGCTATAGCTCCGCGGAGGAGAAAGCAAACGACAACAATTTTGGAAATTTATCTAGCTAGAATTTGCAATTTACTTGGTATATATGTAAAACCGTAGAGTTCAGCCACTAAGGCGCGCTATAGACAAAACCCCAGCGAAACCCACTTTTTGCAAAATCGGCGTTTTTCGATAAATTTCGATTTTTTTGAATTTCAAGGGCGAAAATCAAAAGTCTAAGATTTCTCCCTCTTTTAATTGGTGTGGCATTCGTTTTTAAATCCGTACTCCAATAGGTCAATTCCATTCCTAACTTGACGTAGAACGGCAGAAGTGCACGGATAAAATAGTTAAAACTGCGAGACGAAAAATTTTGCCTTGTTTTTCATGATTGTCAAGCAAGAAGAGCGAGACGGATTAAGAAACGCGAGGTGGTACAAAAAAGACACTGTTGCGAGAAGATTCGAGTGAAAAAGTTTTTAAAGCAATAGCGACTTGAAAGAAAACGTTGAGAAGAGCGATGTTTTTAAAATTACAAAGCGCCTTGAGCTGTAATTATTTTCTCCCTTTTTCGCGACAGCCAACCTTTCTACATACTCTAGTTTTATCATGTTTTAAAAACACTGCTTTCAAGTGCTGAAGTACTTACGTAAATGGATTTTCAGCCTGAATCGAAATATCGCTTGAGAACATTAAATTTTTTATAACTTCGGGGAAATTCAAAAATGTTTAAATTGTACGATCGTTCGAAAATTATATCATTGCTGTAGGGAATGTCTTTGGCGATTGATATAATATTATTAACTTCATTTGGAACGCCAGAATTTTAACTTGGGCACTGAAACATTGTCGCATAAATTCATACAATTTTCATTATGTATCAATGGTTCAAACCGAGCGGTCGTAGCATTGGCTGCTACAATATTTGCAATTCGGTGCGTATGAAACTATTTTTGACGACGTCGATAAA
Organism: Tupiocoris notatus; assembly: GCA_037159825.1. Taxonomy (NCBI): domain Eukaryota; kingdom Metazoa; phylum Arthropoda; class Insecta; order Hemiptera; family Miridae; genus Tupiocoris; species Tupiocoris notatus. Next base: position 245,415 of record JASJUZ010000555.1, on the reverse strand, counting down.
CCCGATAAACGCAAATAGTTACCGCAATACACAAAGACGAGGGCTGAATGAATTCCAAAAAGTTCAAAGCTATCGTCGGCGCTGAAATCGTTTGTCCATGCCAACATAAAACCGCAAGAGCGATCGCCGCAGAATTTATTACCGTACACCGATGAATTTCTTTGGTGATAATTATCTAACAACGAAAAAGGTGAGCTGTATCACATTTTTTGTCGGCTTTTACCGAGACGCTCTTACGTTTTTGTTTAGTACTAATATTATTGTGTACGAAAAAGGAGCCCGGTTCCAGATTTATGCCTACAGCTCACACAAGAAGAAGATACTTGAATTTCATTCAGAAAGATTCAAAGCATTGAAAACAATTTTTAGGTATTGTCAAAATAAAGAGAAAATAGTAGCTGGCGTTTTTGAAAACGGAAATTTCCGCTAGGCTTTTATTTAAAAAAAAAAGCTCGTATGAACTCAATGGATCTTATGAGCAGTCGAAAATATATTCGTTTTGCACATTGTTACAGCATGGTGCCAAAAGACAGAAGAAAATCTTCGGAAAAACGAAGGCTCACTGTGGCAAAGAAATCGGAACCCACAAATCATCCAAAAGAACCAGGGAGCTTCGAGTGTTCAGCGATGAAGACGTTTTCCAACTAGAGAGTAAAAAAATAACTCTGTGCACTGGTTTCGCCAGTGAACCCTGCGTCACAATGGCGGACGCGGTTCACGAATCCAGCAGCTCTCAAGATGATTTCTTCGATGCCGAGGAAAGTCTTGCGGTTGGAGACTTTGCAACGCCAAGCACCTTTCCTGAAATCCGAATTCATATAAGTTTGTGTTCTGACGGGTCTTTGAACGCCACTCTCGTAGGAGGGATCGACGATGGGAAAAAATTCCACGTCACCAGGGCGGATTTTGAAAAATACGGCGTCGATTTGTCCATATCATCATCTCCCAAAGATGGCGCTTCCGTGTCAATATTTTCAGCTGGGAAGTCGGAGTTCTTCTTCGACGACGCCGAGTCGGAAAGCAACGGTGATTGGGTACCCACAGTAAGCCAAGTCAATTGCGAAGCGCAGACGTCGATCGTTTTGGGAGCCGATGACCTCACTGAAACCGAAGAAGTGAGCGTGCTGTCGTCGAGGACGAGATTCGGCAGTCACCAAACAAGAAGTTGTATCGAGGTCGTCAAAACGCGTCCTGTTCGCAGAGAACAACTCGAAAATTCTAACGATTTCACCGAAGACGTTTCACGTTATTCCGATTCCGATTTATACCGATCCTCGATGATTTCCAGAGCGGTCGATACTGTGGCCGAATTGACGGAAGAAACTTACAATCACACGACTCACCATTATTCTTCGGCGTCCTCGTTGACTGAAGAAGAACCACGATCGGCCGATTCGATTCATGACTCCACGCAGTGCAGTCCCAGCTGTGAAAATTTAAGCGCGGTGCAAAACCTGGTCGACCAGATTCGCCGCTTGTTGCAAGACGAAATTATCGATAGCAACGAAAGCGCGAACAATTCGGTGGTATTCTCGCCTTTGATCAAAGCCAAATCAGACTCGTACCTTATCCTTGGGAACACGAAAGTCGATTTAAGCGATGCAGAAGAGGTCTCCGATAACCCAAGCATATCGTACGCGTCGCAAAATTGGCCGACGAGTATTCAGATGAAACTGCAAAATGACGTTCATCAATTGGGCTACGCTGAAGACAGCAGATACAAGGAAGAGCAGGTTAGGAAGAATGAAATACAGTACAACTTGTCGACAAGGATGAGCACAAAAATTATCACCAGCAATCCAGATGTCCCCGAGAGACCGATGACGTCCGCGGCCGACGCTGTCAACACGATGCGAAAAGCGCTGAAACCGATCAGTGACCAAATTAACGACATCAGAACGAAGATGATCGGAATGAATATACAGCCGCGAGCTTGTCGACCGAAAATCGTTGAAGACGTTCTCGAGCAAATATCCCAACTCGAATGCCAGTTGTATTCGAATTCATGCCGAAGACGCAATTGGCTCGTCAGCGAGCCTGAAGACTTTAGTTTTCAGTCGTCGTACGATCCCAAAGCGTCGACGGAGGACGTGTTTGCACCAACGACGCGACAGTTGGTGATATTTCCAGGTCGAAGGTATTGCGAGGTTGACGATGCAAGCTCAAGAACATCGCAGATTAGTCTGGCTAGATCGTCGATTGTCACTGATCCAGAAGATTCGCCCGCCTTCCCGAATAAACGATGGATGTGATTCAATTTATGTTGTAAAATACTGTTCATCGGTGTATTGAATGTGAGGGGGAAGAGGATATCCATCCCAGTGTCGGTGCTGGCAATTTAATTTCAAACTCTCAAACATGAATAAGTAATTTGTTTCGCGAGGAATTCGAATATCGAATTTCCCAGCTTTGTATTCAACCGTTTTTTGCACAAACTCGCAGAATTTTTACGATAAACCTTCTTTTTTTGTTTAGAAAATATTCCTTTCACCTTCTAACACTTGATAGGGCAGTAATAAATTAATAATGAAGTAAGATCAGTCCTCGACTGAAAGAAAATAATTAAGGTCACGTAAATTCTAGATGCTACCCCTTTATCAAGGTGAAAAGAAGCCCACACGCGATAGTTATTAAGATTAGCAGGATACATTTGTAATTCCGTCCAACTTCCCTAAGCGCATTTCTTTTGTAATATTAAAGCGCGACATTAAAGTTAAGTTTCCTTATAGAAGTAATACCATTCGGGAAGTAGGTTTCGTAGCGATGGTTTTATCAAATTTCGCACCGATCATCGTCTTGCTCAGGGTCAATACTACGATTTTTCAGGTTCCAAGAGACAACGTGTGTTCGAGAATCAATAATTGGCATGTGACTTTGTCATGCCTACTTCGCTCTATTTTGCACGATAATAATGGTCAAACACGTCCATCTGTGCAACGTGCGTAAGGAAACGGTAGAGGTGCCAGCACAGCCTATGCTGTGGACCCTATGGCTCCACGTCGCCCTGAAGATGCTCGAATGGGCGAAAGTGCTCGACCAGCCAATGAAGAATCGGAGAATGAGTCGCTTGGTTTTTCTCCCCTCAAAACCCCGAACGAGTATGAAACAATTTTCATAGCTCATCAAAATCTTGAGCTGCAAACCGTGAACAGTTTCGGTTTGTTTGACTTCGCCATGGTAAGGAATTATTTTTGGTGAAAATTTCAACTACGTAGCAATTGCATTTTCATCAGAGAAGTGTTGAAGGCGGACGGACAGAATTTTTTTTTATTGGATCTTCGAATTTAACATTCCTCAAAACCAAAATAATAAATTTTAAGAGGGGGAAGAAATTCATCGGGGCTATTCAAACGGTTAATTATTGAATAATAGACCAAACAAACGCAAAGAACAAAAATGTCTATCAATAATTCCATTTTCAATGTCAAGGTGCAGTATCAAATAAATAATTATTCGTTTTTGGGTAGTCGCTTCATATCTTCTTGTAGCACCATTGGTAGCTACAAAGCCCTGATGATGCCCGAAGGGGCGAAAGTGCTCGGCGGGCAATAAAGAAAATGGAGAACGAGTCGCCCAGTTTTTCTCCCCCGCAAACTTCAAAACCAAGAATAAATAATTAAGTACCTAAGATCAGTATCACCTGGAGAAAATACGAGTTGCCGTGAATTCGTGATGGAATTACCCCCTTCTCATCACCTTAAGGTTACAAGAAACCTACACGCGATAGTAATTATAAGTGGCAGTATGCATTTGTAATCAGTACGATGACAAAAAGTCGTAGCAGTTCTTGAAATGCGTTCCTTATTCAATATTCAGGCGTGACATTAAAAGAAGGTTCGCCTTTCAACGTACTGCCATTCGCGATCAACAACTCGCAGCGATGGTGTTCAACCCTCAGTAAATAGCAATACTCTCAGTTTAAATCCTTAATGACCCCAAAAAAAGGCACACTCACCTGGCTTCCCCATTATATCTAGAAAATAAGACTTTTGTCTAGTGTTACCTCCAAGTGGCCCAATTTTAAATAGAAGCGGCCGCCATTTTGACTAATGTTATCTTTATCAGATTACGTTGTTGATGTTTTTCCTATGTTTCCGATTGTATTCTCGTTTTTTGAACCACTGTTCTATCGTTTCATTGAAATAATTATAACTGCTTGAATTCAATTGTGAATTTTCACCTTCCGTCTTCCCGCGCTGAACAGTGTTCACGACTGTTCATTTGGTGCCGAAACCCGGGAAACTACAGTGAAGTGGACAAGTGTGATTCGACTCTCTAACCAACCGGACTTTGTTGACGCGTCATTTGGATTCGATTGCTGCTCAACTGTCTTCATCACAAAAGTCGTACGTCACCTTGTTTACGCATAGATTTCCCTCCTGTTCTTTCTGACGATTTGGATCGTTTACCAAATCACTGTTAACTCCGATCCCAATGGCTGCCCCCTACCGTGCCGTTGACGTTTCCGACATCGAAGTTCCTAATCCTATTAATTTGCCCTCTGATGTTTTACATCTCATGTCTAAGGAAGCTAAGGCTGCCTTTAAAAGACTTCGATCTCACAGTGTATCTTCCAATGACTTTATTGATTCTGTTCCTACCCTATTAAACCGACATGGGGCAATTATCGAAACTGCTAAAAATAACCTCAGTAAACTTGAAAAATTGTCAGACGCCACCCTTGACACCGACATAGATGAGTCTGTGTGGGTCCTTTTGCAAAAACAAATAAATACTCACGCAATGGCAATACGAGAGCTGATCGATTTATTACAGTCAACTGTGACTTCACCGCCTTCCTGCAGTTTGCCTGTTCCTGACTCCAGTACTGTGACCGATCCGACCTTGAAAGCCCTACAGCTTCACAGCCAACTCATCAGCGCTGTTCCAACTTTCAGTGGTGACATTCTCCAGTTTGGACAGTTTATCAGCCTTTTTGATAAGTCAACGCACAACGTCGCTAACCTCCCCGATGAGGTTAAATTTTCGGCCCTTAAGTCTAAACTTCGTGGTTTGCCCCTAAAAATGCTCACAACTCATGATGATTATAATAATGCATATCAGGTGCTCACTAATGAGTTTACCTCGCAGTTTCGTTTCATCCTTGCAACATTGGACAAGGGTAATTCTTTGCCTGTGCTCAAATACCCATCTCCAGCAGCCCTTGAAGAATTTTTATATACCGCTCGTGCTTGGACCCAATCAGTATTGAATATTAAAGTCAAAGATCATGGACGTCTTCTTCTCTTCAAGGAAGTATACTCTCGACTTAATCCTGCGCTACAGGAAAAATTCAGCCGTGAATTCGTTACTGGTCCGGACGTAATTCCAACGCTAAACAATTTGCTGGAATTCTTACAAGTTGAAACAAACATAGGTCGTCTTGTTCCCGCATCACCGCTTCCGCTGGGAAAGTCAACTCCCTCTCGCGCTTCCAGTCCTATTGCCTCAAAAAAAGGACTTGATCGCTGGCAAGTGCGATCTCATCATATTGTCAATTCCAGGAATAGATCTTCTGCTCCAAAGAACCTTCAGATTGACGATTCTAGTTGTGTTGTATGTGGAGGAAGCCACCGCCTGTATTTTTGTAAGGAATTTAAATCCTACACAGCACAAAAGAAACGAGATATTGTTGAGCTTTTTGAGCTCTGTTTAAATTGTTTTTCACAACGCCACTCTGCCACTGATTGCCTTACGGACAGACGATGTCGAACGTGCAGTGGGCTGCACCATACCTTTCTGCATGGCTCAGTGAAAAATAAATCACAGGGGTCTTCTGATGAACACAACCTTGAATGTTCTGAGCAAGGTTTCACGACAAGCCGTCAAGTTTCAAGATCTCCATCTCCGGTGAACCAACCAACCACTCACAAATTTACGCACGTAACTTGTGCTAGTCCTCTCGCTCATCCTATGTCCCAATCAGGAAAGACACGCTACCCTTGGGGAGAGAATCCATCAGGATCCTATAGCGCCTTCTCAAGTTTGCAAAAACCAAGAGCGGGAGCAGGCCAAGATCAACACATCAAGGTAACACCTTGCCCCAAGGACGCCTCTTCGGGTTTTACAAATTCTTCTCATCAGGAGTTGGCTATAGCTCCCAATCAGTCCGACGAATCATCAGTCTGCTGCAACAAGAAAAATGAAAGTTTGTCCTGACGGTTCCAAAGCCAGGTGAGCCAATTTCCCTTTTCAACTAATTTCATCGGTAATAGTAATTTCCAGAGTAATGTCACTTCTGTTAAGGAATTTTGTGCCTTTTGTCCTTCTAAACAAAATGATCATTCAACTTGCAAATTAACATCTACCAAAGGTGCTTCTGATATTCATGTTTTCTATCCATTTCAAAAGAATTCACACTATGTTTTTTCTGCCGCTGTTCACCAGGAGTTCCCCGTACCAAATGGCGACCAGCTTTTGAGCTTATGCTTACCTTTAAAAGTTAGAGATTATGAGTTCCCGACTTACCCAACTCCAGACAAGCAACAGTCTGGTTGCTATCTTTCACAAATTAGGGATCCTAATTTAGTTGCTGATTTTTGCCGTCACTCCATTGTTTTCCGTCGCCTTCTATTTTCTGAGTCAATCGATATTTCCCGGTTGAACGATTATTGTTGTAATTTACGGTTCCGAAACAGGACAATTTCTCAGCCTCATCATGGTACCATAATCCATAACAAAACGAGTCACAAAATATCTCTTCCTCGCCTTCCATCTTCAACTCGATTTGTGTATCGAACTGCTCCAAATGCTCGTCCTGACTTCCCTCCTCTCCGATCATGTTTGAGGTTCAGTCCAGATTTATCTGTCCTCCCAACTGTCTCCGTCTGTTTTTCTGCTCGTGGCAATCACAAGAGTTTAGTTCGAGCTCTTTACGACTCTGGTTCAGAGATTTGCTTGATCTCAGAGTCAGCTGCTCTGCAAGCCCACCTCGAAATATTACCATTCAAGAGTGACGTTGTGGGAGTGGGCGGTAATATTACTGCATCGATCATTGGACTGACCACAGCCCTGCTTCATCTACCTTTGGCTCGTACTTTCCAAGTGGTGTTCCAAGTAATGAAACAAGTTACGCGAAATCTCCCCACCGTTTCATTCGAAATTTCTGATTGGCCGCACTTGAATGAATACCAATTGGCTGATCCCTATTTCTACAAATCTCAGCCAGTGGAGATGATACTTGGTGCGGGTGTCGTTGCAAAAACACTGTGCTCTGGTTTTCAGCCTGCTATTCGAAATTCTCCATCTCTGCAAGAAACCCTGTTTGGTTGGATTGCCCTGGGGAGCTGTCGCATCTCAAACAGACGGTCGGTGCGCTTTAGTGATATGGAAGAAAGATTCAAATTTTATTCAGATGATTCTGTGTTTGAAAACAATAAGAGCTACTCTTATCAAGCACCCATTTCAAGAGAACAGGTGCCCACCCTAACCACCTCTGTTCCTGCCGTTGGTCTGCCTGAATCGAATGTCATCTCTCCAACAGAAGAAAATTCCGATTGCTCTAAGGATGAATTGGATCAGACGAATACGGATTCGCTGAAGCCATTACAGGTTTCCACATCTCCGGTCCTCGTAAACGCACCCTCCCTCCATACAAAGCAGCCAACTTCATTTCCGCTATTATCGAACCATCTATTTAGCCATTGCCAGTCTGTTACTAATGGAGTAAAAATTCTCATTCGCCCCAACCAGGTTAAATTTGCAGTTTCCGCAGAAGGCAACATAACCTCGCGGGCCCCAGAAGTATTTTCAGGATCTTCACAGTTAGAACTGCTCAAAGAAACTAATCAACTGCTTCGAGAGATGTATGAAATTGAAGCTGTTGACTTTCCTTCTGCACCTACACATCTAGAGATCAAGGCTGAAGAGTCTTTTCTACAATCAGTCCAACGCTGTCCTGATGGCCGCTATACAGTTGCCTTGCCTTTTAGTAAACACCCTTCCGCACTTGGTGACTCTCGTTTCATCGCCCTACGTCGCTTTACTCAGTTGGAGAAGAAACTCTCTAAAAACTCTGTTCTTAAGGGTGCGTATGATGCCTTCATGAGCGACTATTTACAACTCGGACACATGCGACCAATTCCTCTGCCAGAGCCAGGGCAGCTTACATACTACCTTCCTCATCATGCTGTTCACCGCACTGAAGACCCTCCAGAAAAGATTCGGGTAGTATTTAATGCCTCTCAGCCCTCCTCGACGGGCGTATCGCTCAACGACATTCTCTTAACTGGTCCCAAGCTCCAAGCAGATATCAGTGAGGTTGTCACCATTTTTCGATCTGACCGTTACGTTTTCACTGCAGATATACGACAGATGTTTAGACAAATCAATCACCCTCCTGCTGATCACCAATTCCTTCGACTTGTGTGGCGCTCCTCGCCAGACCAGCCAGTACAAGATTTCTCTCTAACCACTGTCACATATGGTACCTCTCCAGCTCCATTTCTTGCTAACAGAGTAATTAAACACTTAGCTGAAAGTAACAAGAAGACTTTTCCAGCAGCTGCAGATATTCTGTTGAACCGCATTTATGTCGATGATATCTCCGGTGGGGCTGAATCCATTGAGCAAGCAGTGCATGTCCGAGATCAGCTTGTTGAGCTGCTGGCATCAGGTCAGTTCCAACTTCGCAAATGGGCATCCAATTGCTCGTCTCTGCTGACAGGTATCCCAAAAGAGCATTGGCTTCCATCATATTCTTGCGTAAATTGGCCAGAGGAGTCGGATAAACCTCTCCGCATACTGGGTCTAGCATGGGATCCTATTTCTGATTGCTTCTATTTCAAGGTCCAGCCCCTTGAGTCCGTCGTAACCAAGCGGCAACTTGCTAGCCACATTGGAAAGCTATTCGACCCATTAGGCTGGCTTATGCCTATTACAGTCCGTGCCCGTCGAGTCCAACGTGAAGTTTGCCGCCTGAAACTTGACTGGGATGATCGTCTTCCTGCCGAGCTCATTGACGCATGGGGCTCAATCGCACAATCATTGCCAGAGTTAGCGAATATCCGCATCCCGCGGCATGTACCGGCTCACTCACTTAATCAATGGCTGGTTGGCTTCGCTGATGCCTCCGAGAAAGCTTTTGCAGCTGTTGTGTACCACGTGTCTGGAGGATCTCAGCCAGCTCAGCCCAATACTGTAAGACTTATTATGTCACGTGCACGAATAGCGCCTATCAAAACAGAATCTCTGCCACGTCTCGAGCTTCTTGCGACTGAATTGCTTGCGAAGCTGATGCACAAGGTTAGACTCCTTTTCCCTATGATCACTGCTGATCGAGTATTTGCATTCTCGGATAGCACTGTAGCTCTTTCGTGGCTCACTGCAGATCCACCTCCGGTGTGGAAAGTTTTTGTAGGCAACAGGGTATCCAAGGCGCTCAGTTTCCTTCCTTCTCAGCACTGGTTTCACGTTGCAACTGGTGACAACCCTGCTGATGCTCCATCGCGAGGACAACTCCCACAGGAGCTCCTTAATAATCAATTGTGGTGGTACGGGCCTGAATGGTTACAGCTGAATCCATCTCATTGGAAATTTTTACCTGTGCGTCCTGACCTTACCAACCCCGCTGTTACTGAAGAGAGTCGCAAAAATCAAATAAGTTCCCTGTCTGTCATTTCTACATATCTCCCACTTGAGGAAAACTTCAGCTCGTTCCGCCGACTTCAGCGAGTGGTTGCCTGGTTTCATCGGTTTAGGCTCAACAGCTTAATGCCACGTTTCCTCCGTCTCTCAGGTCCTCTGACTAGTGTTGAGCTGAGCTATGCTGAGACATCCATTATTCGTAAGACGCAAGCGCATTACCTTCATGATGTCTTCGCCGATTTACGCTCCGGCAAATGTCAACTTCGGCTTTCGAAAGTCCTCGGACTCTTTGTGGATGCGCACGGTGTCATTCGTATAGGTGGGCGCTTGATGCATGCAGATTTACCATTTGCGTCTATGCATCCAGCACTCCTACCAAAATCATCTCCACTCACTACTCTTCTAGTTCGTCAGGTACACGAAGACGCTCTACATGTAGGGCCACGTGCCACTCTGGCAGTGCTCCGTCAAAAATATTGGCTAGTCAATGGCCGTAACGTTGTGCAACAACAATTGGCTGGGTGTAACCGCTGCTACTCCGTGTCTCCGAAACCATTTCAACCCGAAATGGGTCATCTCCCAAAAGATCGAGTGGATCCAGTTTATCCTTTTTCTCAAGTTGGAATCGATTTTGCAGGACCATTTCCAGTCAACGTGGCAGGGCTTCGCGGAACCCGATGCATCAGCATTTACATCAGTATCTTCATCTGCCTCACTACCAAGGCCGTTCACGTCGAGCCGGTGTTTGATCTGTCAGCTGATGGTTGCCTCCAGGCGCTTGAGAGATTCTTTGCACGTCGTGGTCTTCCCTCAATCATATGGACTGATAATGGAACGAATTTCAAAGGGGCTTCCAATCTGATAAAGGTAGTTCAACAATCTGTCAACGAGCCGCAAGCTCGGTCTCTGCTTATAGACAGCACCTCGGCTCGAGGTATAGTGTGGAAATTTATCCCACCACGGGCACCTCACTTCGGTGGCATTTGGGAGAGTGCCGTCAAATCGTTTAAACGACTCATAAAGATAAACCTACGTAATCAGACGCCTTCATTTCAAACATTTCACACCATACTCTTGCGAATCGAGGCTGTTCTCAATTCCCGTCCTCTCGTATACCAGTCAGCATCACCAGAAGACATATCGGTTTTAACCCCTGCTCATTTCCTAGTCCACAGACCACTGAACACTCTACCTCCACCGGATGAACCGGTCAACACTCGCCTTGCACCAAAGTGGCAATTCGTCGTCAATCAGGTCAACTCGTTTTGGAAGAGGTGGAAAAAGGAATACCTCCTCGATCTGCAGTCCCGCCAGAAATGGAACACTCCGGCTCGGGAACCTCTTGAAGGTGATGTTGTCATCTTGATTGAGGATAACACGCCTCCTCTCTCTTGGCCACTAGCTCGGATTCTTAAGCTGATCCCAGGCAAGGATCGCAAAACCCGTGTAGCCGAAATTGCTACTCCTCATGGAGTGATGGTTCGTCCACTGGTTCGATTATGCCCCCTACCTTGTGACTCTAAAAATTCACTAAGCGAATTCCCCGGGGAGGATGTTCAACCCTCAGTAAATAGCAATACTCTCAGTTTAAATCCTTAATGACCCCAAAAAAAGGCACACTCACCTGGCTTCCCCATTATATCTAGAAAATAAGACTTTTGTCTAGTGTTACCTCCAAGTGGCCCAATTTTAAATAGAAGCGGCCGCCATTTTGACTAATGTTATCTTTATCAGATTACGTTGTTGATGTTTTTCCTATGTTTCCGATTGTATTCTCGTTGTTTGAACCACTGTTCTATCGTTTCATTGAAATAATTATAACTGCTTGAATTCAATTGTGAATTTTCACCTTCCGTCTTCCCGCGCTGAACAGTGTTCACGACTGTTCAACATATGTAGATAAAGCTGTATGACAAAATATCACTCTTTGCTTTGCAGCTCGTTCGTGTTTTTGAAGCCGAACTGAAGTAAAGAGGGAAGAGGCGCCGACTCGAAAAAATGATCAATCTGGAGGCGATTCACAGGTGAAAGGAAAGTCTTTTAATCATTTGGGAAATGAGAAATAGTAATTTTTATATTATTTGGGAAGGTGATCCTATCAATCATGAAGTAGTCAGGTCAATACGAGTAGTAAAGTAGTCCTTCAAATCGGTTGTTGACGAATGAGTTGCTGTGAAGTTGGTACATTTTTGTTATTTTTTCCTTTTTTTTTTGGTTTGGTTTGACCGGGGTTTTTTTCCTTTTCAGAGTTTATTTTATAGGCAAATATTTTTGAAGTCGTTTTTTTTTAAAGATTTTTATTCCAGTTAATTTTTTTTCCCAGTTAGGGTTCCTCCTAATCGCCGATTGAGACTTTGCGACACTGTTTTCACCTGTAACTGTCCTTGTTCAATTCCGATTTCCATTTTGTTCTTTTTCATCATTTTATCCATTATAGTTCATGTCCCTCACTAGATCTCTACATCATAATTTTTTTGAACACATAGTGTTCATATAGTGCCATGAAAATTGTCTCCAAATTTGACGATCCCAATATTTTCATTCACCACGTAGACGTGGCAGTGGAAAAATCTATTCCGCTCGCTGTTCTTTCTGATTCGGCCGTAACAACCGATGAAAAAATGTGAAAATTTCGCGTTGAACGGATTTTATTTAGTTGTATAATCGGTGTCGGAGTTCATTATCTAAATGCGAATAACTCGAGCGCTATTGTGAATGCAAATAATTATTCGGCTCTGATTCGAAACCGCCGACAACGGACCAAGTCGACGTTGAGATGATAAATCACGTTCGGGAGGGGAGTTATTTAAATATTCCTCGCCGACATCGTAAATGGAAGAGCTGCCACTTGGTAAATAAGCGGCCCTAGATTTCTGTCGGATTGAACTAGGGAACATAACCGATTTCTGAGTTGAGAGGGTAATTAGCGAGTCGAGCGAAGCCATAGTCGAGTTAGTTAGACAATGATAGCCTTCTAGCCGTGGTAGTATAGCGGCTATGATAAAGCAGCGAAGAGTACAGGAGTAAAGGAAGACTAGGTTAATGATAATAACGGAGGTCATCAATCAAACGCCAACGTTCAGGGTTCGTTCTATGGAAAGCTTTATAATATATCCGATGGCGAAAGGGGGCAATTACGGCGATGATTATGGAAGTAAAGCAGAGGGAAATCAAGGGTGTAGTTGTAGCTCTTGGTTTATTCGAGAAGAGAGTTGTATGAAATTAATTTTTCTCCAACGGGTAAATGTCCAGTTCAAGAAGACAGTTGCATGCCGAGTTTTACATAAATCCGGGCACTTCCGTTTTTGGGGAACGATAAGTGGTTTTTTTCGTCCCCAGGGCTAGTGAACAAGTGACGTCAGCAACGTGGTAGCTTCCTTCGGTTCGAGGCATTTTCAAACTCTGAAACTTTATTACAATCCACGATTCTTACAGAAGCAATTTCAGGCCTTGGATCGATCATTCGGCTTTCCGCGCGGCATGTACTTTCATGAAAACAATTATAAAAATAAATCCATGCGATTTCCTACTTTTTTTAAAAAAATTCAACATTCCAAATTTTTCCTGTTAAATTCGAATTTGTGCTCAGGAGCTTTGAATATTCATCGATTCGCTTATCCTTTATTCAAGGAAATTCCACTTTATTATCGTTAGTGAACGACTGCCCTTTATCGACAAATCTCCGCCATTATTTCTCGATTTTCTCTGGAAAACCCTGGTAGTTTCTTGAAAATTCAGGATATTATCCTTCTCTGCTTCTCCTTCCACGGAACGTCTCATTTGCGTTTGACATGGCCGTTAGAAGCCGGACGATGGATTACAAGCAAAATGTCCCCCGAAATAGTTCTTTTTTCGATTGCGGGTCTCGTGAGCTCTAAAAAGGGTCGGTAAACCCCGCATCAACTAAGATTAAGCCGACGTTGCCCGCCCTTTCGATAACCGGCAAAACTTGTCTTTCTGCAGTCGGCGGTCGCATTATGTCGTTTCAGCTGAAGGTGCTTTCAGTCTCGTTAGGAAACTGTGGAAAAAGGGGCGATGGAAAATGAAACACATTAAATCAGATTGCGGAATATAGATGTTGCACGTTTTTATTTTTCTTCTTCGTATTATTTTTTAGTAAAATGAGTGATAAAATTATCGCAATTTTAAATATTTGCATTTTTCCTTCATACTTAATTAAAATTGAAATTAATGTCCTTACAATACAGCTGAAGAAATTGTTTTACGAGCATTCCAACAAGTACAGAACGATTTTTCTAGCTCCACAAATGATTGAGTTATACTATCTTGCCAAATTTCTCAAAATTCCACTCAGTATTTATGATTGTGTGATATTGTTGATAGGTTTTATGGGGAGAAAGCTCGTATGTTCCAAAGTTTTTCAGGCGAAGGAATATTTTTTATCAATTTCTACCGATTTTTGGACGAATGAGGCCATAACGGTGTCGATAGCTTTAATGGTCCTCTAGCTATCGGAGCTTTTGTGTAGAATTTTGAGATTTTCAGAAATTTGGCATGATTGAAGATATGAAAAATGTTCTATATTTGTTGGATTGCGTTGAAACGTAAAACGTCATGGGTGGGGGGGGGGGAAGAGGGCTTTTCGGAGAGATTACAACGGTTCGTTGTTGAATATAAACCAAAACGCCTTTCGGAAAAAAATCCCTTTACTTTTTTGTGTCCCAAAAATTTTTTTGCGAAGAAGGTTTTAAAAAATGTTGCCGAGGAACATAGTGAAAGACGGCGGTCCGTGGATCGAGCTTAGTGGATGCTATTCTGAGTCGAAGGGTCGTGTAAAAGGGTGGAAGGACGTAGCTTGAAAAAGGCATTAGCCGGCCCTTGACGTGGAAACGTGGGCCCTGTTAGAACGTGGAAATGGAGGAAACCGCTTGAGTGCCGGAAACCTTCTAAATCGAGATCCTCTCTTTATCTCTCCATATAACAGCATCAAGAAAAGAACCTTCTTCCCTTTCTATCCGACTAAAACGGGCCCTGACGTTTCCTAGGTGGATAAAACCGACACAAAGGAAGAAAATGGCTTGAATTCGCAAAACACAAGAGAATCGGCGAAACGTATTGCAACATTCTATAGCGGGGTTTCCTTTTATTTATATAATGACAGGTTGCCGGTTGTGTTTTCGATTGTAGCCATATTTATGCCCTCAGGGCTCCCTTCGTTTCTGGCTGGAAAAATGGTGTTCGAATTTAAGCGAAATCTCCGTTATTGATAGGAGTAAATGGCGGCAATTGTTATTTCTTGACTTGATATAAATTATTGATTCCCTCATTCAAAATCGGGAACCAGAAACTGTTGGGGGACTCAACTAACTCAGACATTCGGCGTTTACAGAGTATCATGTTACCAAAAAGCACAAACGGCTCATCACGCGAAAAATGTTGATAACTCGTTCTGGACATGGAAAATCGCCTTCACAGTGCAGTGAAGTAATATTTCTGTAGGCATTTTCTAGAGAAAAAATTGCTATTTGGCGCGTACTAAACTTTTTGAAAATTGTTGGTTTATTTTTCAATAAAAAACTATTGTAATCGCTCAAAAAAAAAAAAAAAAAATCTAACCCCATTAAAATGTGATATTTTATATTTCAAGACATGTAGAATCCGTCCACCGTCAACACTTTCTGACTCTACTATAAAACCTAAATTCTTGACATTTTCACCAAAAATCAATCTTGGTCTGAAAATGGCTCAATTACTTACCAAATAGCCACATCAATTTTAAAAATATTTTTGAGTGGTTATGATGCGGAGAAAATTCGTATTTTCTGTCGTTTTCCAGGAAAAAAGTGTAGTTGGTATCCATTTCTATAGATTTTTGGGCGCTGAATCGAATGAGACCATCGCGTGGCCGATAGCTTTATTGGTTCTCGAGTTATCGCAGCTTTTGTGTCGAATATTAGAGGATTTTCAGAAATTTTGCATACCGCGAGAGTTCTAGAAGCTATAACAACTGCCCTTCTTCAGCTACACCGTTAGGAGAAAAGTTTAGCTTTTATTTCAGAAAATAAAATAAAACATTTTTAAATTCCAATAGTTGCCATGGATTTTTTTCCTATAGGAAGTATTTTGTGTGTTGTATGAGGGGAATTTGTATTTGCCGAGATTTTTCAGAAAAAGTTTTGTTTGGCATCAGTTTCTTTAGATTTTCGGACGATGAATCGAATGAGACGATTGCGGAATCAATTGCTTCAATGGTTCCCAATTCATCGCAGTTTTTGTGTAGAATTTTCGACTTTATAAAGCTAGACTCGAGCTATAAAGATTGTTCTATACTAAATGGAACGGTCACCAAGCACACGCTTCAGGTGTATTTTTGGAAAATTAATTTGTATTTTAACTAAGTTGGAAAAATAAAAATTTTCAATATTAGGATAGTTTCCGTGGAGTTTCGTTAATTATTGGAATAATAATTCCATAATATGGTCATATTATGACCGTTCGAAGTGTGTTTCTATCAAGATTTTTACTAGTCGCGAAAATCAATATATTTTAACGCTAAATCTAGAAAAATTCTTTTTGGTTATTAATATGACGTTTGACTTTTATCGTTCGCTAACACGCTGTATTTCCAAGGTGTGTGCACATATCATTCGCTTTCTAGTTGAATCAAATATTCTTTTGAAAATTTGCCGGGCGGAATAATTCGAACGGCAACGAAAGCTCTCGAGCTGTAGAGCTTGGCTCTCGCTGGAAATCTGGAAAAGGCGCGGCGCTCAAGAGAAAAACCGGTAAAATATGGCGACTGTCGAGGTAAGAGGCGCCAACATGTCAACAAAGGGCGCGAATCCCAACACTTTTACCGTACTTACTTTACTTTGCGCCTCTGTGATATAGTTCCTCCCTGTTCGCTTCTCTAATATTAACGCCTGAAAGCTTTCAAGCTCTCGAAATTGCGAGAGAATGCGTGAGATTTCGCGAGAGACTCAAAACGTGGGGATGTATACGTTACGCCTCCGAAACCCATGAATCCTTCAGTGTTTCCACCTCTTTTCTATCTTGCCGCTTTCCGTCGCAACCGATTTTGACGAAATTTGAGCCGAGCGCCCCGAAAGAGCCTTAATGATTCTCTCAGCGCGTCTTTTAATTTGCATAAGGCTCCGGGAGCTTTTCGCTCGGCGTGTCATTAATATACTAATTAATGAACGTAATTCAGTGTTGAGAGCTTCGTTTACAGCCCTTGCCCATCCTTTGATTCCGTCTCTTTCCGCCTACTATCTTTTCAAAGTATAAGCATATCAATACTAGAATTTTTGTTCGATTAAAAAACGCTGCAAATTATTGTACAGTGGTTTAATATTCCTTCACTCAAATAATGGTTTAAAAGTTTATCCATTTGTGATAGTAATTATTCCCTACATTTGTGAACGTTCCCACCGAATAACAGGTTGGTATCTATAGGGGAAAACTCCGTAGCAACTATTGTAATTAGAATCATTTTTCTTTTTCTTAATTTTCTAATTAAAATCGGAATTTTTCGCCTTACAGTATAGCAGCATTCCATTCCATTCGACGAGCATTCCAACAAGTATAGAACGATTTTTATAGCTCCAAGCACTCTCGAGTTATTCCCTCAGGTCAAATTTCTGAAAATCTCCCAAATTCGACCCAAAAGCTGCGATAACTCGAGAACCGATAAAGGTATCGACCCGCAATGGTCTCATTCGATTCAGCGTCCAAATATCTATAGACTTTTTTCTTGGGCGATTACAATGGTTTTTTATTGAGTAATAAACCAGTACTATTGAGTAATAAACCAAAAATCAATATTGCAGTAAGAACAACGCTGCAAATTAGCTTCAATAATGATTTAAGAAGCCTATCCATTTCTGATATTAATTACACTACTGAAATATTGTGCTCTTCACGTGGAAGTAATGTGTCTGAGCCAATATATAAAAAATCAATGGTTTTCTGTTCGCCTGTCTAAACAGATAAAAATGTTGACTGTTGTATCTCAAATATATAATTCAAGAATATAATTATCCGGCGAAGAATGTAAAATGGCCTGTATTATCTAAAGTGTCGAAATTTCACATTTATTTCAGGCAAGCCGATGAATTTGGGGGTTGGTAACGTTTCGAGATATACTGATCCCTCTTTGGCTCCATTAAAATTATTGCGGAACGGCGATATTGTCCATAGTTCCGAGCCATGGCCGCTATCGGGATTCCCAGATCCAATCCGACCGTTGATTCCGGAAAAATACAGCTATATACTATAATTTGTAACAAATTACTCTGCGAGTCGAAAATCGAAGTTGCACGAGAGGCCGTGAGATTGGGAAATGGCGGTTTTTGGTGGGGGCCAATTCGAGCTTGAACAGATAGGAAAATCGTGCCTCCCGCTTATGCTCGGCTTCGGAACTGTTTTAAAGTAATAATTTAAAGGCGCGGAGATCACGATTGAGACCTAGGGTTATCCTCGTAATTTCCTACTGAATTATCTTCTAACAAGCAATTGGTTTCCGAACGGACGGGAAAACTACGCCCAATTCATTCGGCTCGACAAGGTTTGATAAAAAAAAGAAGAAAGAGAGAATATGGCTTTTGCCCTTCTCCAATCAGTGGAGCCCGTTTTGTCGAAATAAAACACGAAGATAGACCGAATGCCAGGGCGACGATCACGATCTCAAAATGGCCGAGTTGGATTCATTTTCCGATGTTTTATTTTACGGTTCAATTCCCTTCGACGTAAACTTGCGCGATTTTGCCAGAATTTACTATTTATTCTCTAGGAGAGAATCTAGTCTATTTATTCCCAATCTATTTTTTGAGCTGGCCGAGGACTTTAGCCTAAATTATTATCACAATTAGATGGTCTTCCTTGAACCATTATGGAAGCAAAAAATAAAAACCGCTGTACAATCGTTTTCAGCGTTTTTTTCAAATTTAAATTTACCTCAATAGGTTCATATTCTTTCGATTGATCGATAATCAGTGTATTTCATAATTATGTATGGGTACCATAACACGTTGTCACGTCCACGTTCCCCAGACACCTGCCAAGATCTTGAACTCGAATGCTGCACGAGACGAATCAGCACTGGACCAGTTTCGTAATTGATTGTGAAAGGCGTCACATTAGCGGATGAACCATATCGGCGTACAGAAGACTTGAATGCTAGATCACTGACCACGTAGGATTCGTATGAGTGCTTTCTAGTTTCATAAAGTGAGGCGCCGAACTGAATAACGAATATTGAATCGGGACTAGAGATGAAAGCGTGGGATGGAAATTGTATTTCCTTGGGTTGAATAGTATGCAAAAAACGAACTACAATCTCATTCATTCACTTCATTTCCTCAGATGAGGGCCGTTATCTTAGCGAGCAACTGGCGTCGGCGCCTCGCATAGCGGATAATGTGATTTGCGGTGCCATCCCTATTCCTAGTACAATAGTCGCGGGATTAGAAATTTTCTGCACCGTATCGTCACTCGTTCGTACAACTAGGCTCCACATTCAGCTTGAGAGCTAGTGATAGATGCTTTAGATTATATAAAAACTTGACGCTGAGAAATTTTATGGTATATTTATCAATTTGAATAAAATACTGATTTTGAGTCGTTGGATTGAGCTTGCAAAATAACCTGGAAAACTCCGTAGAAGATTAGCACCATCTTTAATCGAAAACGCGTCAAATTAGTCTTTGAAAAACACAAAAAAGGTTTTATGAAATTTAAATCACATTTTGTGTCTAAAATTCAGAAATTCTAGAGCAAAAATAAATTTCACGAGGGTTTTCGAAAGCTGAAATTCTGACGTATCTTTGAGCTTACCTTCACATTCCTACTACAAAAATTTTTTTTACCAAGGTTAAGTTTAATTTTCCAAGCATTGGAAAAAATCGGAGATTTTAAGATTCTGACAGAGTTCTTATTTCAAACTTCATTTTCACGTCTGAATTCCACGCAAACAATTTTTACCTCAGGCATTTGGCAGACACGATATTCAACAACAGCGTAATCAACTTTGAGTTAGCTTTCACATTAGAGATTTATGGCCATTTTGGTGAATTAAAGTCAAAAACACAAAAGTAATATGAAATTGAAAAAAAAAAACGTTCAAATTATTACACAGCGATTTTTTATTCCTTTGCACTCAGCAGATCGTCCACTTGTACTAGTAACTATACCAAACGATATTGAATGTTTCCATATTTATGTACATCAAATCGGTGACTGCAAAGGCCAACTCTTTAAAAACATTAATCAGATATATTCTTTTTTCCTGATTACTTAATTTGAATTCGAATTTTCTGCCTAATAATTCAGCTTGATAGAGTGTTTGACGAGCGTTCCAATGAGCACGGAACGATTTGTATTGCTCCAAAAATTCTCAAGTTATACTATCATGCCAAAATTCTAAAAATTTAGAGTACTCCACAGAAAATCTGCGTTAGCTTGAGAACCATTAAAGCTGTCCACACAGTTATGGTTTCATTCGATTTTGTGTCCAAAAATCTATATAAATAGTACACGTTTTTATTTAAAAGAATTAATTAATAATTATATAAATAAAATTAAAATAAATAAGTTGAACTAAACAATTTCGGAGAATGCTCATTTCTCAGACCAATTATGATTTGTGGTAATTAAAAAAAAATGAGCTATTTTAGTTCTTTCTGAAAAGTGCTCACGGCGGACGAACCAATGACTTTTTTATTTTTTATTCGATATTCAGGTTCCACGTCTTTTGAAACGTATAACATTAACTTTTTAGGGTTGGGTGGTATGAAAAAACCCCCAAAGCGACCCGAACAATAGTTCGGGTTTAATTATTCATTGAATAATAAAGAAAAATTGCGTTCTAATGGTGTAAAAAAAATGTTATAGGACACTTTTGGTCGGAAATTTGTTGTAAAACACGTAGGAGTGATCGGTCACCAGTCTTGCAGCTGCTGTAAACAAATGGCTGCTCGTAAGTGATTGGCTAAGCTGTAATAAAAATATCATGAAAAATAAGTCGCTTAGTTTTCGTTTCAAAACCGGACCATATTATAATTCAGCAGAGAGCGCCAAGTTTATAGAAGCTTGGATTGTCCCAAGAGTTGAGGTTCATTTGCGCATGAGTTGAAGACAAAGTTAATTCGATAAGAGTGTAGTTAGTAGGTAATGTAAACGTTCTCTATCTCAAGAGTGCTGAAAACGGTTAAAATTATGGCAAATAATTTTTTTACTTGCTAGATATATAAACTATTCGGATTTTTAGCTTTCTTGTAACTACACGTCTTCCTGTTACCAGATAGAGGGAGTTTCTGACACGTCTCGACGTTAATACCTTTCTGAGACGTCTCTGAGTCATTCGTTGTTGTTCGGGTACTGTTATCCCGCAATTCACTAGCTCGAAAATCCGTTTGAAGGGGAGGAATTTTCAGTGAGAGATGAAAATTTCCTCCCGACCGTGAATTTTTTTCGCCGCGTTTTATTTTTTCCCCTTCGAAGATGAAAGTCGAAAAGAGATGAAGTCAACGGGCATCGAAGCGGCTAAAGGACGCTAAAGGTCGGGAGCAGAAGCAGATAGGTTATTTTCTGCTCGGAGTAACCCTGATGGTCGACAGGAAAGCCAAGGTAATCTACTGTGTAACCGTGCAGCTTCCAAGCTTCTCAGTCTTTTCAAAGCCCTGCAAAGCCCGAGGTGAGATAAACTGGAAACCACGCGACATTACCGAACCATTTCACTGCAAAGCTGCTCCTTTAAGCGCGGCCATGTTTACCTCCCGGGAAAAAAGCAGTTTGTTTTCATGATTAAGCTCCCAGCGACTTCAAAGCGATTCATTTTTATTCATAGTTACCGCGAAGTTTGAAAGCGACCTGAAATTAACTGTAAGAAAAAGTCTGAAAGTTTCAAAGTGGTAATGATGTCTTTGAGGAAAAGTACTTACTTCCTGTCGGCTTCAAAGGCTCAGCTGCCTTCGATGGAATAGCTTTTAAGAAAACTGCTTTGAAAGGCCTTGTTATTTAGAATTTTTCAAACTGCAGCGTGCACTTTTTTTTTAAAGAACTATTATACGTACTAAACAATAACGTTACTAATCGTTCTTTGTATTTTCAAGTTTTATTATTTTTCCACCTCTGTGATTACCTACGTAGTATTGCGATCGTCCGAAAATTTGAATTCGGAACGGTGGTGAATTCGGAAGAAATTGTCATATTGCTAGACCGAGGAATAATACCTGAACAAGTGTCCTACGGTCTGTAATTCGAGGTGAAAATGAAAAAAATATCTTTTCCGAGTGAATTCGCAAAATCAGCCGTTTCCGAATTTTGGATAACACACAGCACTTACAAAACGCTCGCGTTCGAAGTTTTTTATTTTGATTTTTACAGACAAGAAGAGTCAATATTGTGAAAAGGTTCGTTTCTTGAAATGTTTGTTGTGGCTAGCAGATTTGGGTTTATTATTCAATAATAAACCATTGTTATCGCCCAAGAAAAAAAATTTGTCGAAACCCTTTAAAATTGAACGTTTTACGTTTCAAGGCAAGTAGGATCCGAATATCAAATTAAATAAATTCTGTCCACCCGCCGTATGCAGCCTACAATCATTTGCACTGTTATTTATCTTTTGGCTCACTTTATTTATCTTTTTGGTTCTCCTGGCTAGTTTTACAGGAACAATCAGTTAAATTATCGTATTTTACGAAAGTTGAGGCCTTTGCACAAGTTTCTTGGTTTTATAAATATTTTATTTCTGTCTGCCGACTCAAATGTAAATACTTTGCAATCTATTCACACTGTTGGTTTTTGGAGAAAGAGAAAACAAACTAGAAACTGGGAATTATTCGCCCAGTGAATTCAAATTAATAACTTAATTCTGATATCTCGTTGCTTAGTATTAATTATAGATTCCAAAAGTAATTCTCAATTAAATTTCCGTTCCTATTAGTTTGAATCAATTCGATACCTCAATATCTGTAATATTGTTAGTTAATTACAAATTCTCTACATTAGTTCTAATTTCTCTCAATTATTCCATCATATTCGGACCACCGATGTTACCATTGATTCTCATAATACTAATTTCAACTTATCTAGACGTTTTCTGTTTTCTCGAAATAAATTACTATAAATGAAAAAATCTCTAAATTTACATTCTAACTGTTAATTACCTGTTCGAACATAATTAAATTTGGATATCAATCAATTGGTATCAATATAGAAACAACTAAAGCAAATTAATTGCTCGTCGAAAATGACTTCTTCTTTTTTCTTTCCATTCTAATTTCTCTACAAAGAAATAAAACCAACGCGTTAAACCCGTTTTAGAGGTGTCCTCCAATGAAATTGCGTTATATTGAAAACGTTTTGAAACTATACTGATATTGGCTATTGTATAGATAGTGATAGGAATGAAAGCGGAGCAGCTGTATTTCTTCTACAATGGATAAACTGGTAAGCACGGCAAAGCTTTCCCCCCGGTGAATTTCCTTAGAAGTCAATAAGTTCCGATTCACCCAATAAGACTTGAGTTAAAAGCTTTTTTATCCGTACCCAAACGCAATTATCCCCACCCCATGTCTCTTCACCTCCGCAAAGCAACCGTTTCCTTTTCCCCCCGCTCCTCTTTGCCTCGTTTCCTTTGATTACCCTCGAAACGAATTCAATACAAAGACCTTTCAACTCGGAAAAGAGGTCCTTTTGGCGAAAGAAAGGATATGTTTTATCCTCGGATCTATAAATACTTTAACTTCGGTCTTCAAGACAGAACAATACTCGGTTCAAAGTGACCATTAGCTATGGAGCGGTGATTTTCTCTCTCGGCTCCCTATTCCCAATTGGCTCGCTCGCTCAGGGATTTTGTAGATTTGGTCCGATGAGGCTGATTTGCAATTCCTTTCCTACCTTTGGACTGAATCTTTTCGTCTGAATCCCGCGCTTTTATAAGTAATTCCTTCGACAGCGGTTTTGACGTTGAAGGACCACGATTTTCACCAACTTGACGAACGCATTAGTTCAGAACTAACGTTATTAATCGAGTTAATCAGTTATTTGAACGGAAGGGGATCAGCATTTCCGGAGGATTGCCTTATTTAGGTACTTCATGTCGGAGGTTATTCATCTTCAGAAAAATAATTGCAATCGTCGTCTTCTTCAGCGTCCTTTTATCATAATCTTCAAGTTCGTCACTTTCATCTTCTTCTTCAATGCTATCGTCTCAGCATCATTTTCTGATCAAGTGTCTATGTTTTGTCTAAGTATTGCTACATCTCCCGTAAAAATTTGTGAAATTCGATCACATTTTCTTAGAAAATGTTCTCTCAGTGCAAACAAGAAGTGTTCAAAATTTCAATATCTAAACCAAACTGCTTTAGAGGTGTACGAATTAAAACATTAATTATTGTGATTTTTACCAGCCATCAAAGTCGACATTTTTGATAGTCTTGAAATGTTCTTTGTGTCAAAGAGATTGCCAGATGGTTTGTTTTTCATCTTTGGCTCGCACACCATGTAGTATCATGTTATGAGCTTTTGTTGTGGGTATCTGTTGCTGGCTTTAAAAAATCGTTATATAGTATCAATATATACGCTGGAGGTTTTTAAATGTTTGTAACGCGATGAGTGACAATTAAAGAGTTTCTTGATTTTGCGGTTTTTTTCTCCACATCTTCAGGTCCTCTGGCTTCATCTACATGATCATCTTCAATTTTTCAGTTTACTTCAGTTCATACATTCCATTTTTTTCACCATCATCTTCTTCTAGTACTTCATCTCCATCTGCCTCTTCTTCTTGGTCATCTTCAGATTCTCTGCCGTCATCTTAATTTTTTGATCATTGTCAGGTCAAGATCTTCATCCCTTGAGGTCCTCCAATTACTCTATATCGTTACGCGAGGTGGCGTAAATAAATCCTATCCGATTCTGAAAAGTTCGCCATCGATTATCAATATTGTCGTATCGGATTTGAATTTTCCGAAGAAATGTTACCCCGTGAAGTGATCCTTTGAAAAAAATAGACTTTGCACGAGAGGAAATGATAAGTTTACTGCTCTTCTTTATACCGGTTCCGTTTTATTGTCGAGAAAACTCCCCTCTGGAAAGAGGGGATTGTTGAAAGGGATGAGAAAAAGTCGCAAAGCGAACGAATGAGGAGGCAATAAAAAAAGCGAACGGAAACTATTTAGTATCGACGCTAAATATCGATAGGAAAGGGAAGTTTTGTACGGGATAACCAATTGTAGGGGTAGGGTTGAAAGAAAGGAAGAAAAAAAACGCTGATTTTATTATTGGGTTTCGTCCTCTTCCTTTCAACCGACTACCACAACATGGCCAACGTTTCAGTCCGTTTCTCTGTTTATATTCAATCGGATATTTTTCGTTAGTTTTCCCCGCTTTTTTCCCTCCGAAAGTGCCTTCCGTTTTCAATAAACATGCCCTTTTCAGTCCGTTAGCTTCAACGATTCAACATTCGCGAGGGAGAAAAGTGGCGTAAGAATAGGGTTTTTTTCGTGCGCGCCGACATTCTATATATTTTTTTCGTACAATTTCTTTCCCTTTCTGCTTTGGACACTTGTGCTTGTTTTGGCTCAAGACGATGGCGCTGGCTGAATATTCTTATGGTAAATCTTCCACGCATGGGCGCAATCTGAATACGGAGATAGGAAGTTTTTGGCGGCGAAAACTTTATAAAAATAACATTAGCTCTACTGATGTGAAATGTCTCAACTAGGAAAATAAAATTATAATAATAATTGAACAGCAAACCAATGGTGTGCATAGATCACACAGTACTTCCATGTTTGAGTCGGTAGACAGATATAACCAATTATAAAATCGAGAAACTCATTCAAAGGGCGCAACGTTCGTAGAACACGTTATTGCCGCTGAAAAACTTGCTACGAGAACCAAAAACCGAAAAATGCACGAATTTGGATAAAGTGGAGTTACGATGTGTAAGCCTAACGATACAGCAAATGTTCTTCGAAGTGGGTCATTTTTTCAGCAAGGCGACTCAATAAGAAAAAGAAAAACGAATAAAATAACGTAACGTGCGAATCACGTGGAAGTACAGTGTGTGACACTAACGATAAATATCGAGCGTCATTCACTCGCTGTAACAAACACGTCAAGACCGTTGGTTCCTTTATTTCCTCAAGACGAACAGGTTTTCATTCTATTGGATATTCGGATTCTACATGCCTTGAAACGAAAAACATCAATTTCTGAGGTTGCTTTGATTTTTTTGCGACGATACAATGGTGTATTATAATAAACCAAAAATATCAAGTTTTTAGGGGAACTAAAAATGTTTCCTGAAGTCGCTTTGGATCCTAAAATTGGTTGTTACCAATTGTAAACGAAATCCTTACAATTATATGCCATCTACAAAATAATATTTATGCTCTTACTGTACCATGTGAAAATTCAGCTGCGGATCCCACACATGAGCACTGTTTTTCTCGAATTTCTCCAATCCTGGGAAAAGGATTCGTATAAGAAAGAGGTTTTGAGATTCAACCCTTCCGCTTTGGGTCGATATGGGAGGCGTGTGTGTGAGATGGCTGAGCTAAGCAGCATTCGAGATTGAGTGTGGCTCCACCCACAACATGGGAAGGACAGACTGCGCACCCGACGATTCTTTCGTACGCACCCGAGTAGAAACCGGACCACCTCGTCCCGCCGGATCCAGTCACAATGAAGATCATCGCTCTCGAGTTTATTTTCTCCCTCGGTGCCACCATTTTCGAGCTAGAACCTCAGCGAAGATTATACCAAGAGTCGAAGGGAGTTAAGCGCCCACGAGGTGTGAAATCGGTAGAATAACGACTATTTTGTCGATTTCGAAAGCGGGATAACCGACCAAAAAATGAAGAAATTTAAATTAAAGTCAGATGGAAATGAATAGACTAATAAAACTCACGCGGCGGTCTCAATTTGTGTATTTACCTGCATGAGGCATCATTAATTATAATCTAACTGATGCAAACATTGGCAGTCCGATATATTTGATTTACTCTTGGAAAATTAGACCATTTTTGCAGCCAAGATGCCCGTAAATAGAAATTTGCAATTTGGCTTTTTTGGAGCGTATTACTGAGGGGATTGTTTTAGGAATATTATAACTAATACGGAAAGATTTTTATATTTGAAAATTAGCTAAAATAAAAATTATTAAAATTACAATAGTTGCTACGAAGTTTTCCCTTATAGTTTTCCATACAGATTTTTTTTTTTTGACATTTTACAAATGTTTGGTATAATTACTATCACTAAACATCTTCTGGTCTTCTTACATCATGATTGAAGCAAAGGAATAATAAACTACTCACACACCCCATACAAAGAAAGATGTTTTTCTCTAGAAGTCGATTGTTGATGCATGAAACAGATTTCTTAAGTGTTTTAGGGTGGTGATTCGATGTTCAATTTTTTCTGAACGAGCCAAATTAGCATAGTTTTCTGCGAAAATTCGCTAAGTCGCGCGAAATTGAGAATTAACATTGAATTAAGGTGTAACGCGAGAGAGGTGAAGTAACGTAGTGTGTATGTATCGAGGTGTAGAGGAAAAAACATCCGTCATTCACTTGCCATAATGAACATTTCAAGACATAGAGCGCCCAAAAATATTCTTATGAACTGTGAAAAAAAATCTCCCCTCTTCAGCATCAACCATATATCTATGATTTCCTAGCTATTTGAAGCTTTCCTATCAATTCGTTTCATGCTAATCTCTAACTAAACAATATTTCCTTGAATAAAATGTGATGATTTCACTGATAACCAGTCGACTACACCGCATATGAAGTTGCATTTAACTAAAAAACGACGGCATTTCCAGTTGTTCCGGCGATTCCATGAGCTACCGAAGAGCGGTCGTCATAAGAGGAATTTAATTCCCGCCGGAATAAAGCTTCACGAGCGGCCCTCGGTTACGTGGTTTTACGTCCATTTTTACAACGAATTAAAACGCTGACAAAGTTACAAACAATTGAGAGATTGCCCTCCAACAATTACCGGCCTAGTGGCTGCCAGGGTGAAAACTGAGCAGCATCGGCCGAGGAAGGGGGGAAAAGCGAGATTTTTTGAGTTTGCTGGTCCGGACAGAATGCAAATGGGACCATTTCAACCCGGCCAGGGCCAGGGCACGATTGTATTTTTAAAAGCTTTCAGAGCTGTTCATCTCTTTTGGACACCACGCGGCGAGCATTTTTTTTTCTCTCCTGTCTTTTTTCGCTATTCTTTCCACTCGGCGGCCGCTAGACGGCGTGCCGGTCGCTGTGGAAATAAACGAAACAATTTATAGTCATTGGGAGCCCTTTTCCCCTTCCAGTTTTATACCGTTCGCTCGCAAACCCTTTCTCATGTCGCTTTCCAAAAAAAAAGTAGCTGGAAGAAAAAAAACGTTCGGCTTTATTCAGCGAGAGGTTGCGTTCGCGCGGCCAGAAACGGCGAAAGAGACAAGCGGGAAAAGTTGTGAAGAGAAAAACGGGAAGATAAGTTTCGCTGTTTAAAACAATTCCGCCCATTGTTCCTCCGAAGAAAAAACTTGGAACCTACCCTCTCGAATAGAATACGTTGACGTTTGTTTTTCCAGAAATTCCCCCGTTAAAAAAAAAAATGGCGCGTATAGATTGCGCAGTGCTTCTATTTTTTTTTTCTGCAAGCAGCTGTACCCAATCGTAAAATCTAGAAATTCGAGAAAAATAAGATACCTAATTAATTGAAGGTTACATTAAAGTAAACTACAATCGATAGGTACTAAGAAAAATTTTTGAGCTGGCCTTAAGCCTCTAATAATTACAGGTCTAGCGTAAATACATTAATAAATTGAAGTAAATACATTCAAAGGCGACTAAAATACTCGTCCTGCTGAACTCGCAGAGAGACCTTGAGCGGTTAAATAGAGGGTGTAAATGATTAGGTTCTCAATACTTCAACCGCATATTTTTCAATTAATTTGCAACAAAAAGTTCCTATAATTTTTTTCCCTAAATCGCCAGAGTGAAAACGTTGCAAAAGATTGAACAGCAGTTTATTAAAACCATCCACTTGTTATAGTTATTATACCGAAAATTTCTGAACGTTTCCTCTTAAGAACAAATTAATCATATTATCGTAATTAATTATTTTCCTCTTTATTTATTATCTAACCTAAAATTAAATTATTCTCCAAACGATAAAGCTTAAAATGGTGCTTGACGATTTTTATAGCTCTAGATCGTCTCAGGTTATACCATCACAGCAAACTTCTGGAAAATTGATCTCAAAACCTGCGATTACTCCTTGAACCTCTCCTTTATTGTGTGGTCAAATACATTGGAAAATACGATTTTCACTCTCAAAACTGGCCAAAAGTATTGTTGAAGAGGAGGAGTTCGATTTGACTTAATGAAGAGTCATTGATAGCTCAAGAATGATTTTTGTTAGAAATTTCAAGTTTGTGTCTTTTATATTGTCTTCAGAAATGTTTGACGGTGGACGGATTGAATTTTTAAAAATAATATTCGGATTCTACGTGCCCTGAAATGTAAAAACTTCAAATTTTGGCGGGCGGTTAAAAAATTTTCTGCTTGGATGATTACAATAGTTGATTTTTGAACAATAAACCAAAACTGGGGAAAATCTGGGGTTCGGAAAAAATGTTGTAGGAACGGTTCGTTGCAAATACGCTGTTGAACTACTGCTTATATTATGTGCACCCTTCATATTGATTTTTTTGGCGGCCTATTGAAAATAAAAATAGGAAATACGCGCTTGAGAAAAAACGAAAATCGCTCGTTACGAGGAAGTATCTGTGTGAGCCAAATTATATTTTTCTGAGAGAATATGCAGGAAAAGGCGTAGAACAAGTCCAAGCACTGTAGCATCTGATCATAGACGATTGTTTCTCAGTGCTGTTCAAATGTTAACTAGTTATGCACAGAAAAGCTGTTGTAGGCGTTCAAAGGAAACGGGCCATTTGGCGTTTCATACTTGAACAAGTTCTAACGCATCCAGGATATGACTGGATGAGGAATTTCGACCGGAAATATTCGAACAATGATTTCCGCGTATATCACGATTGTCACGGACACAATTTTGACGAGGAGCTCGCATCTGATGGCAAAACGGAAACTAATTGGAGGGTTAGTGGTACATAAGCGTCCGGTCTTACGATGGAATAGCTATGTTCTTTTTTATACATAATTTGCTTCCTCTTTTTTCGATAATATTCTACTCCAACTAACCACCGGTTGAAATCTGATTATTATTTTTTCGTACTGACCGAGTTACGCGACGGATGAGGTAAAAATAGAGACTCCCAACCACGCGGATACGATTACTGCTGTAATGAAGAGCTTATATATGAAAACCAGCTGCTGTATTTCGCTATCGATGAATGCAGAGGAATCGCAATCTCACGCTAATCGATCGTAATCATTTTTCTCGGAGATCAACTAAAAACTAGAAAAACGCCCGTTTTATTTCAAGCGTAAATCGCGATCGAAATTCTACGTTTTGAATTTTTCAAACCGAGATTACCCCTCGTGGGATAAATACTCACCCTCACATCCTGTTGGCGATAAATACTTCACCCAATAGGCAAATTATTTACGGGCTACGAGCGTAGCATCTCGTAATTCTTCGCGTGCATAGTAAATAGATGGGGGTTAACGCCCTTGTAGTAGTTACCCCTCAGAAACTCAAGTCAATGGAAAAAATCAACATTCAACCGGCGCTCTTTTGAAGATTCAGGCTTCCTTGTCGTACGTTTGATTTATGAAATTGCACACGCTCCCAAGAATGCGTTGCAAATGAAGACGAATGGAAAAAAATTGGTGGTAAAAATTGTTGTTTTTGCGTTCAATGATAATGCGATATTTTCGCAATACTCGACAAAATTTGATGTTTGACTTTTCGTATGATCGAAATGTGGGATAAATTGATTGAGTCCAGTCCGTCCTCCGTTTTTCGAGGAAACTACTTGAGC
Organism: Tupiocoris notatus; assembly: GCA_037159825.1. NCBI lineage: Eukaryota > Metazoa > Arthropoda > Insecta > Hemiptera > Miridae > Tupiocoris > Tupiocoris notatus. Next base: position 214,904 of record JASJUZ010000555.1, on the reverse strand, counting down.
TTAGTCAATATGATATTATTTTATAGCCCAGTTGCATAAAGCTATGGTATTTGGAACATTCTTCTTTCAGCAATAAGCTATTTTTCCCTTATAGTTACCAATCTGTTGTTATTGTTGTCAACTGATCAGGATAAAGGTCAAAACAAAGCTAGATATCTCCTCCGCCGAGCTTTCGGAATATTTTATTCCTTAATCAGGGCTTGGAGATCATCATGGTGTCAAGATAGGATGACCATCGTCGAACATGTTAGAAAACTAGAAAACCATTATCTGTTGTATAGTTAAAATTTTAATTCAGGCAGCATCACTCGGCAGTATCATTAACATTAAACACGCGAAAGACATAAAACATGAGCTAAACTAATATGAACATTGAAATTGTTAGGTGGAAAAGTTCACAAATGTTGGGACAATATCGCTGATGGTCTTGCTAAATTATTATTGAAGCGAAGGAATAATAAACCACTGTACGATCATTTGCAGCTTTTTTGCAAACGACGACGTGAGCAGTTTTGGTTATTTTGCTAAATCATTAGTAGCTGATGGATACCATCTAATGAACCGTGAATTGTCTTCACCGTTAGAGTCATATGATTTTACAAAGTAACCAGAACTCCTCACGAACTTTCCGATGTTCTTCTTATTTCAGATTTTGCAAGTTTTTCTCAGAAACCTATGTCACTTTTTGACCGCAGACGGACGGGCACTGTTGAGAAGGTTTTTCTGAGTATAGTGCTACGAAAATTCCTATCGAATTCACCTCCGTTCCGAATTCGACTTTTCAGACGATCGCAATACTTCCAGTTTCCAGCCTTTTAAAAATGAACGTTAACCCTCTCGTCAATTCTATGCCGTGAAAATTGTTCCGATAAGACGGATTGACGATGCATTTTTGGAAATGAAAAAAGTTTTCGGAAAATAAAAACGTTATCGGAAAGCAGAAACTAAAATTGATGGGATCCACTCTAGCGGTTGGAAAAAGTCAGTTCGAAATGTTTTCGCCTTCGAACCTCCACCTCAACTCTTGTCATTACCATCCAGTGTATATTTTATACGGCAAAGTGACCCTATCAGAGGGAAAGTGAATTCAAGGGTGGCCACTCTCGGGCAGAAGCAAATGCAAAACAACCCGAAAAGCAACCAGGCGCGAGCTCTTTTCAAAGCATCTGTCCCGGCAATTTATTTGAAGCCTTTTTTCGGGAAAAACTCTTTCTGAACTCTTAGGTTGCAAGTCGAGTGGGGGACTTTTTTCTTTTGGTATTAACATATTGCCGGAAAGGAGGTAGGTGGTCGGGCAAAACAACTTTCGCTTTTACGAGACAGCTCTTAGCTACTTTTTCCTGTCAACCCGTGATTATCATTGAAGATTCAGAGCTCTGAAAACTTCTTCTTCGGCCGCGCCCTTACAGCGCTAACTTTTTCGTTTACATCTCGAGTGGAACAGAAGAAAGGGATTCGAAACAAGATTTAACCAAATTGCTCGTCATTGTCTCTCCGGGAAAATTGACGATAAAGCCGCATTAATTCGGATATATTGATGCGGATATTCTTCAATCTATGTTGTCGTATTTCTGTGTCAATTGAATGAAATCCGATGAAATTTTGAAAATGTTCTCCAAGTGAATGGGCTACCGGATTTGAGAAAGCAATGAATCAAGATTTTCCAACGCCTGAGGTTTTAAAATGTTTATTGCTGATATCCTGTTGCGTTATGCTTTTTTTCTCTATTTCACTCGTTCGTATTTTGCACTTGGGTTTTTAGAGGCCGCAAATATTGTTATATTTGAACGTTAAAGGTCTAGAAATGTTTGTTACGGCGAATAAGTGACACTTGATTTTTTATGAAATGGCTCACTTACCGTATTCTTCAGTAACTCATCATTTTTCGTTATTTTATTCGTGTTTCTTTTCCTTTTTTGGTCCCTTCGCTACGGAAAAATTCCCATTACATAAAAATTGTCCTATATCATGAGACGCACAGATTGCACACCACGTTAATAACCAAATTAGTGCATTTTTCTTCTTCAGTTTTTTGGTCTTTTGGCCAGTTTTTCAATTACAGAAGTAGTTTACTAACGTCTCAGCCTTAGAAAGAGTTTCACGATTTTATAATCGGGTATACCTGCCGACTCACATCGATGTACTGTGTAATCTGCACACCACTGGTTCAAATAACCACTAAATTGGAAGAAAAAGATCTTTGACACTAACTTATATGATGAAGATTATTATAATTATGATCTAATTTTCATCATTTTTCCATTGCTCTGTGTATACAGTGCGATGAAGGTAATTTAAAAAAATCTTTACTCTGTCAATGCGCTGCTTCCGGTAGAAAATAAAGTCTCAAAACTATCTTCGCAGCCTGAATCAATAATTCGACGAACTGTTGTCATTTAGCTCCTGCTCGGTTCCCACATGAGAAACACGTCTCGAGCGTAAGTAAATTTACCCGAAGGGTGTGCGAGCAATGGTTCATGAAACGAACGGAAAAGACCACCCGAATCAGACGTCGGTGCTGAGCCGGCGATTTCGGAAATGGATTGCAGTCGTGCCAACTCTACCGAGTTCAACTTATCGTCGAAACGCGGAGAAGATCGGATGACACATCGCGACGGAAGACTACGTGATTAATTCCATTCTATTCGTGCAGATAGCGAAGTAAAGGGAGGATCCAACCTCCAAGTAAAAGTGGCTTTATTTGCCGACCGCCAGGAAGTCGTAAGGGCTTCACCCTAGCCAAGGAAGGAAGTGCAGGATAGTGTAGGACAGTCTCACCCCTCGAAAGCCTTTGGAAGCTGTTATTGTTCGTGTTAACGCTAATTCACTTCCGCCGCGGCTATCGTGTCACCGGGCTAATGATAAATATTTCGAGCACGGAATAATCTCGTTTATGATTTTTTTTTCGTCCACCGGTCAAACGGGGCCGTTTCCGAAATGTTTTCCAACTATTCTCTTGATTGCCGGGGTCGAAAGCGCAAGTCAAAACGAAGAGAGTCACGCCGGAGTCCGCTGAATCGCACCTTGTGGCGCAATCTAAATAAAAGCTAATTTTTCTCATTTACTGGGAGAACATGTCCTGAGAATTTCATTGAGTTGCATTTATTTTTCAGGGAGATATGCCCATTTATGTCAGTTTGTGACAACAGACAGACGGACACACAGGCGCTTGTTCAGAAAGTGATTCTGAGTGCTATGAAAATTTCTTTCAACAGGACCTCGGTTCCAAATTCGACTTTTCAGACGATCTCAATACTTCCATTTACCACGTAAACACGGAAGTAAAAACACGGACATACATCAGAATTCAACGGAGTAAATTTTGATCAATTATTCAATGATAAACCTTTGTAATAGCCGAAAAAAATGTCAAACCTCCTAAAAATGTGATCTTCTACGTTTCAAAACAATTAGAATCCGAATATCCAACGAGAAACATCTGTCCCAACGCCGCCAACACTTTTCTGAAGAAACTACAATAGGTAAACTCTTGAAAGTTTTTCCAAAAATCATTCTTGGTCTCACAATGGCTCAATTCTTCAACCAAACGCTACCTTGAAACGTAAAACATCAAATTTTGAGGGGGTTAGGAAAATTTTTTTCTTGGGCAATTACAATGGTTTATTATTGAATAATAAACCAAAACCTCAAGTCACAACTGTGATTCGAACTGACCACTTCACGAGTTTAATATTGAAATCGTACCGCTGCAGTAGGCTAATAATTACACCGAGTTTCTGTCACAAGCGATGGACGAAGATTTCTGTTCCAACGGATTTGACGAATCCACCCCCTGAAGATACAAAATGAAGAACGATCGGTTGGCAGTATTTCTTACGAAAGTCCAGCCGAGGAAAGTTCTAGACGTTTTGGAAGTAGTGGACTGACATTTCCTTCCTTTTCCAGTTTCGAGTGTTGTCTCCGCTCTCGTCGACTGTCAAAGGCGATCTAGTATGAAGACTCTCTTGTGAGTTGATTGAAGCCTTTGTTTATCACTATCCTGTCATGTATTCGCCCTTTAACCGCAGCCCTTCAGAACTCTATGCCATCACGACCCTTGAGTTCGAGAGATTTTTTCTCTGCTGTCAACACTTGGGGGAAAATGTTATTCAGCGCGGTGACGTTTTAAAAAAGGCGAAACACCTTTTGATAATGTTGAAAGGACGACGTGTTAACATTCAGCCTGTTGCTTTCGATTCGAACAGGAGCAAAATCATAAGATCGGCTATTTGCATCGTTTAAGTTTCGAGGTTGTATCCATTTTTAGCAAGTTAAATTCATTTTGGTTTATTATTCAATAATAAACCATTGTAATCGCCCAAGAGGGTATTTTTTGGGGGTTTTGAAAGGGAGAAAATTCATATTTTCCGAGGTTTTTCAGAAAAATGTGTACGCGGTATCAAATTGTATAGATTTTTGGACGCTGAATCGAATGAGACCATCGCGGGGTCGATAGCTTTATTGGTTCTCGAGTTATCGCAGCTTTTGTGTCGAATTTGGGAGATTTTCAGAAATTTGACTATATAAAACTCAAACTAAAAAACTAAAAAAAAAGAAATATAACTCGAGAGTTCTTGGAGCTATAAAAATCGTTCTCTACTCATTGGAATGGTCGTCAAACACTTTCTCCAGCTGTACCGTTTGGCAAAAAATTTAGATTTTAATTAGGAAATTGAGAAAAATAAAAATGATTGAAATTACAATAGTTGCTAAGTAATTTTCCCTGATATTACCAATCTGTATCTCGGTTGGAACGTTCACACATGTTCTGAATAATTACTTTCAGAAATGGATAGTCTTCTTAAATTATTGTTGAAGCAAAGGAATAATAAACCACAGTACAATCATTTGCTGCGTTTTTTTAATAAAATTATTTCAGTAGTTACGGCGATATAAAATTTTAAAAATTCCAGAAAAGCCAAATTTTCAAAAACGACGGATTCTAAGACTTTCGCATCTTTTTCTAATGACGCAAAAGTCAATAATAAACATTCGAAGATTTTTACTATCGATTCGAATTATTACGGTCGTAAATTTGAATCGAGCTCGCTTCGGGGAAAAATGATACGATAGCCGTAGAAAATTCGGCCTATAAAAAGAAGCGATTTCGACCGTAAGTTGCCCGGGTTACGATAAATAAACACATCAGATGGGGTTGAAAAGATGAAATAGGAGACCGAAGGGGATGAAAGATATTAGAAGAGGGTTCGTGCTTTTATCGTGCGGTTTATAGAGAGCCCCCTAAGCCCTATTATGCGTCACATACTCACATTCTGTATCGAGCACGATCGTGCCACTAAGTAGCCGACACAATGCACCCTTCCCGTCGTTGTCTTTCTCTCGCTGCTGTTCCGATTTCATCTAAATTCCGCACTTGGTTTTATAATACGTCGAGATATACTGATAAACGTATGTCGCTTCAACGTGTTCATATGGCTAACTAGTCTGTTCGGTATTGAAACGCATTAGGAACGCTCATCCTACACAATCGGCTAGTATCTTTTGATTTTCTCACCCCCTACAAGCCGGTGTGAGTGTTTCAAACGACGTTGGTCCGAGCCGATTTGATTACAGTAATGATAAGAAACCAAATGGCAGTGTAATGTTTCCGAGATCAGATCGAACTTCTGTTTGGAAAATTATGCTGATGCGAACGGAGTATATATAAAGGGTGTTGAGTTACTAATCATTTCCTTCGTTCGTACTCCATGGACGGCACATGTTTCGAGAGTTTCGAGCCAGTTTATTTGATTTATTTTTTAAATTTTTAAACTCTTAACGGTTCTACCGAGTGATTGGGGCCTATTCCTAATTCCTCAAATTTCTCGCCCCTCAACATTTTTATACTAATTAAAATTAAAATTGAAATTTTTCCTTTTTTTAATTTTTTTTAATTTTTTGTTTGTTTTTCCATCGTTTTCTTCTTTATGTTTTCTTTTTTCAATTTTGGAGTATCAGACCTTCACTCTCTAAAATGACCATGATATCAACCTAAGCGGCCGGGTAAAGTAAAATTTGATTATACCGTTGGAAAGAGCATTGAATTTCCCATTAGGTAGGTTACTGAAAATATTTTCGAATCCGTACGTAAACAGCATTTTTCTAGTGCAAACATAATGAACTGAATAATAACAGCAGCAATAATATTTAATAACTGTCTTTCCAACTTAATTATTTAACGAATAATTAACTTCCAGACTAACTTAACTAAATTACGAGTAACTATGTTAACTTTACTGATTCACTGATTAATTAATAACTGTCTTTTAAACGTTAGTAATAATTGCAATATTATTAATTAAAGTATTTTTCTTTTCTTACTTTAAGCTTCCAGTATAATCGGATTTAAATTTACTCCGTTCTTTACGGGAGGAATATGCGATCTAATAATGAAAAAAATTATTTTATTCAGTGGAAATCGAGGCTTTTGCTCGTTAGGTACCACCTCCATATCGCCGAAGCTTTTATTATTTTATACGCAGATTTTGTTGTGCGAGTTAATGAATTTAAATTTTTACGGTCAACACAAAAGTTTTTCCAGCACCGAATTTCCTCTCGCCACTGTTTTCAACATAAACTTACCAGCTTCTTTTTTTTTCTCCAAAAACTGTTCTTATTTTACCCCACTGAATAAAAACCGCCTTTCCCGTTCGCAGAGGGTGATGTGCTCATCTTGTTCCGACGATCTACCGCAGAAGAAAAGCCTCAGAGTCGAACTGAAATGAATTATACAATAGATTGAAGATGCGGCCATTCATCACAAACGGAAAGACAAGATGAATCGTAACGTATAAAATACTCATTTAGAGCTGCCTTCACGGTCGTTTGGCCGACGTTCGTTTTTGACGTGAATAGGATGTATCAACGTTGGCAAAATGAAAGATAAATTCGGAAGGAGGAGCAGCGAAAAACGAAGGCGGAGCCGCTGACGATAATATTTACCTTGCGAGAGATTGGAGGAAAAATGTGTCAACCGCACAAAAGGAAGACATTGATGTACCGTATAGAATGGAAAGGCGATGATGGTCCTGTGATTGAGATGGTGATTCGAAAGGGGGCCCAAATATAACCGACGATTTGTCGGCTTCGAGAGCAGCCACAATGAAACCGAATCACACTTTTCCCTTCGAAAAACATATAACACTCTGCGGTGAACCTGAGATCGTATATCACACACGAAGGATATCTTTATACCATTATAACGTAATGTATACAGTAAGAAATGGCGAGAGTTATTCTCGGTGGTGGTAGACGTAGAAGAAGATTCTCCCTCCGTTTTCTCTGTCCAACGCTGCTCCCCCAGCTTTATATCACGTATTTGCCGAGATGGAAGTGTTTTTCTTCTCGACGAGAAAGTATATTTGTGGAAGTTGGAGATAGTAGCGACTTCTTTTGAGCGGGGGAACACTAAGTCAACTCTTTGAATAAAGCTCGAATCACACGTTCGAAGGAGCTTGTCATTTGTTGTCTGCAGAGGCCGAGAACTATTAGTGTTTTCTTTCCCATGGTCGTCGCTTTATTATTTTAGTGTCGAGAGGGAGATAAATTAGGCGACTGATTCTTCTGAACGATGGTTTATTACGGTTTTGGATTTATGTTTATTTTGTTTAACAAACCATCGTGATCTCTAAAAAAAAGCCGAATATGTGTGCATATACCGGAAGTACTGTATGTTATCCATAATCCGGAAACGGCTGATTTCGCACATTCACTTGGAGACCATTATTCAATAATAAACCATTGTAATCGCCCAAGAAAAGAATTTTCTAACCCCCTAAAAAAATTTTTTCACGTTTCAAGGTATGTAGAATACGATTATCCAATAACAAAAACGCTGCAAATGATTGTATAGTGGTTTATTATTCCTTCGCTTCAATAATAATTTAAGAACTATCCTTTGTGATAGCAATTATTCCGAACATTTGTAAGAATTCCCACCGATCAACTTGGCACAAATCAATTTCATTTTTCCTAACTCAAATTGAAGGCTAAATTTTTAGCCAACAAGTGCAAATGAAGAGAGTGATTGACAACCATTCTAACGAGTAGAGAACGATTTTTATAGCTCCAAGAACTCTCGAGTTACCAAATTTCTGAAAATCTCCCAAATTCAACGCAAAATCGGCAATAACTCGAGGAAAAAAATTGAAAAAATTAAACCCGACTTCAAAATTATTTGCCTATAAAATAAGCCCTAAAAATCGAATGTTTTTCGAGCAAAGGTGTGTTCGGTATCAATTTCCATCGATTTTTGGACGCTGAATCGAATGAGACCGTCGTGGGGTCGATAGCTTTAATGGTTCCCAAGTCATCGCAGCTTTGTTGTCGAATTTTTGAGGTTTTCTGGAGCCATAAAACTCGTTCTATAATTGTTGGAAATTTCCTTATGCCAAATTTCTGAACACCTCAACAATTCGAAAAGCTGACGAGTCAGCTGCACGTTAGTCGAAAAATTTAGCTCTTAATTTGAATATTAAAAAAAATAAAATTGATTAAAATTACAATAGTTCCAACGGAGTTTTCCTTATAGTTTCCCATCTTTTGTTTGGTGAGAATATAATTACAAATGTTCGGAATAATGATGAATGAAGGATGTTCTTCTCACAACTTTATTGAAGCAAAGAAATTACTACCCAACCACTGTACAATCGTTTGCAGCGTTTTTAACTACGGTTTCTGCAGTCGAAAAATATACCAAAATTTCATCGACAGTGCCGAGTATATTTGACAATTCCGTTGGGCTGACGGTTTTTCCGAACATTTCTCACAACTCTCTTACTTCCAGCTCGGCTTTCGAAAATTGCGGCGCGGAACGGTTAAAAAATGTGACGCTATCTGTTTTGCGCACTTTATACCCGTGTTGAACTTAGTTATGGATTCCAACTTAAGTATCAACCCTCGGTGATGTCGTCTGGTGATTTATTCATGTCACTCTCCCTCTAAATCAGAGCAAATTCGATGATCAAGCTTTGCACTTTCATCCTGAAATATAATTTCCCACATTTTCTCACTCCCTAATGCCTCCCTTATAGTTAAGGTGTGGGGTGTGATTATATGCTTATAATTATTGCACCCTCCCATTTTCTCTGCTTAATATTCCGTTAGGGCGGCTCCTGAGTTGTAAACCGTACGGAGTTTGTAATCCCGATATAAAGTTGTTAAAATTGGCGATGTTTCCTCGATCAAAATTCCAGCTAAAGCTGTCGACGGTAAAAGTGAATTATTTATTACAATTTTTTATAACTGATAATTCGCTGTAATTTTGATCGCAAGTTTAAAAAGAAAACAATTCGAGAGCGTTAAAATATGGATATATTTCTCTATTAACTGATCGACATTTCAGCGAAACAAGGTTTTCATCGTTAGTAAAAACCGTTATGATTTTCTAAGTACAAAAAAAAAGAAGAAAAAACGCTGCGAATTATTGTGCTGCTGCTTATTGTTCAGAATAGCCCTTGCTTCACTGACGATATTGGAAAAGGACAATAATTACTCTTGATTCTAGTCTACCAACGTAATTGCTTATTAACCGCAGTGTCCCTTGCAACAAAGATACCTACTTCACAAACAGGTTGTCCAGCGACTTGAACTCCAGGAGATCACTTCAAAATTTAGCCAACGAACTTGCTGAAGACTCGTTAGTTTAAACAGTTGTTACGCTTTAATGTGCAGAATTATTTTTATTCTGAATTCAAATAAAACCCTTCACATTGCGTTTAATTATTCGATTTTAATTTAAATCACTCTGCATCAAATTGAGTTTTATTTCGATTAATTATTCGTGCACATCGAACTACCGGAATGAAGTTATTAAGAAATTAACGATAATGTTTTCGCTCGCTATTTATTTGACGAATATTATAATATAATTTTTTTCAATCCGACCGAGTATCATCCAATATTTTTTATTTTGAGGGTAGTTTCTATGCACAATATTAAGGAGTATATAAATCCTCCCGAAATTTTCACGTATTGAGCCGATTGCATTAAAAATTAAGAGATGAAAAAACTAAGGTTTTTTTTACGATTTCTTTTTTTTTCTTTCATCGTTGTAAATAACGGAATTCCGCGCATTTCTGGACGTTCGGTCTTCAAGTCGGCAGCGGATGTAAATGGGACTCGTCATCATTTCGCTAAGTGCCAAAAGGGAAACACGTTCGACAGAGAAAATGTTAACCGAGAGGACTTTGTAAAGCTTCGCAGATGGCTTGGGTCGGCGTGGTATGGAAATGACGCGCAACTTCGTCGAGTATGCCCAGTGAAGTCCGGAAGGCTTATAACTGGAGTGAATAAATATTTCTCTACCTGACCCCTCTACAACTCATCTACAGAGCTCATGTAGTGTTGATGTAGAGATGTTTCTAAAGTGAAGAGATGGACCCTTCCAGTTGAAGGTTACTTGGTTATGCAAAACCCCGCTGAAGTGTCTGTAAGCGAAGATGGCCCCTTTCACAGAAGCGGGTAATAAGAGAATTTGGGAGAAATACATAAAACATAGAAATTAGCTTAAAGCCAGCCTTTACGAATGGAAGGAGGAGCGGGGTGGAAAAGGGTGCCAAATGGAAGTGCTTTTACTAAATGGAGACCTCTCGAGGAGAGAAAGAGGTTCGCTCTGGTAGTGAATAATTGAAACATAATCAGCCCGTCCCTTTCCTTCGTTTCAGCACAAACTCCTCCCATTTTCAACACATTTCCCCCTCGTTTTCATCGCCCCTCCGCCCTTGCTCTTTTTTAATGAAATGGGCGGAGTTTTCCTTTTCGAATCGAATTATGATTATATTTTCGCCGAGAGTTTCCTTTCCTTTACAATGAATTAGATAAGCGAAATCTTCGCCAGCAGTCGAATTTTACGTTAAAATCGCAATCAACGCCTTTTATTCGTCTTGCCCCTGATTTGGCGTAATCGCTTTTCGAATTTATTGAAATGAAAATCCTGATGGAATTCGGTTTAATAAACCGTTGCGATTGAATAACTACTTAAACGAAGCTGTTCATTTTTTCCTCCGATCTTTCGAATAGCCGACTGACAATACGTAGAAAGCAATAGAGAAGGATCATGAAAATGTTTAAATCATTGCTCATAAAACTTGAAAACATAATGACTGTTGCTAGATTTACTGCTTTACCTCTACACTTTTTTACTTCTCCTTTTCACGTCATCACTTTTCTTCTTCTTCTCATCTTCACTTCTCCTTCTCTTCACAATTTCAGCTCTCTGCTTCATCTACTTTTCATTTCTTCTCTTCCCTGCTTCTCTTAATCACTACTTCACCATAATATTAACTTTTTCAATTATTTAGTTTTTTCTCACTTTTTTACTTCTTCTCCTCTTCACTTTTTTACGTCCCCTCCTTTTCACTTCTCCACTGTTTCTCCTCTTCACTTCATCGTTGTTTTTTACTTCACATCATCACCTCTTTTCCCTGCTTCACTATTTCACCTCTTCAGTTCTCACATCATCACCACATTATTTCGTCACTTTTCTCCTCTTCACTGCTTCACATTTTCTTTTCTTCACCTTGCCACTCCTTCCCTTCATTCCCTCTTCACTTCATGGCTCTTCATCTCTTCTCATGATAACTTTCTCGTTCCTTCGCTCCTCCGATCGTTTACTTCTCCAATTCTCTACTTTTTTCCCCTGTGAGTAAATCATACAACACTACTTCGTGAATATCATTTCATCACACTCAAAACCCTGATATTAAGATTACGTGGGTGAACTACGGTTCCTAGAATGCTATCGAAGCAAAGGCTATTCTGAATAAACCAATGAAATTACGAACCAATTATTTGCAGCGTTTTTCGTCTAAATGCAGACGCGGCTAATGACAATCCGCGATTTTCTGCATTTTTAATGAAGCGCAAATATGAAAACGTAATTTCAACAATGTTGATTCTTTTTTCGACAGAAATAAATTTATAATTCATTCGTTCATATTAGGAAATGAAATGTTTGCAATACGTGCAAAACGAACGTGGGTTATCTCGGTGACTAACGTGTGTGGTGCATCTACATCATCTTGGGCGTTGAGGAATCTTTTGCTCGATGGAACTTGTGGTTTCCATTGGACTCGTCATTTCTTACATCTACGTCGTCGAAACAGCTATTCGCATCTCTACTTCTGGGCTGAACCGCAACAGAAAGTGGCATACGGCTCCAGTCACCGGGGAAACGTTGTCCTGCTGAGTTATTGCATTGCATGGAAATCGGCGCATTTTCGTACAGAGCCTGAAGAATTTCAACTCTGATCGGATTCCATTCAATTCCTCTGTACGCGTCAGAGATGGGAAAATCGCTTCCTGTTGCTTGATTTTCCAACCTGTCAAATAATAAACATTTTTGCCCTCGAATATTTTAGTTTTTCATTAATTTTAGGGGTTTTGTAATTTAACGGTTAATTGATAAAATAATAATGATAATTGCACTACTTTACGCTATATTCTCCGCTTACACTTTCTCCCAGTTTTTCCTCGTTTTCCCCCCCTTATAAACTGATTAGATTTTTCATCTTTCTACGTCGCACTTACTTTGCGTTCGAGTCAAAATAATCAGCCAAAGCATCGTCTGAAATGCTGCTCTTGCACACTTCCAAATCGACTTTCGGATAGTAGTAGATATAGTCGACGCACATTTCGTCCGTTGTAGCGAAACCTCCCAATGTAATGTTCGTCCTGGTCATTGTATCGTAGTAACACGTGGTCACGAGCGCATCGCCCTGCAGAAAAACGGGTCTCTTTATTAATTAGGTGATATCATTGTATTGGGGTGGAGAAATGACATAGAATTCGTGAATTCAATTTTTTAACTGCTTCAAACTATATCCTCGCTATATTGAGATAATTACTGGCAGAACTTGGATTTCATGCTTGAGGAGCCGTATTTCCTGAAAATGCGGACTGTAATGGTAGTCGTAGTTTATTCTCGGCAATTCGACGCCGTTTCGAATGTGCCTCGTCTCTATCATAATTCCGGTCAGATGCGTATGAAGTTGTGAGCCGAAAACCATTATACCGTTTTCGGGTAGCGCCTGAAAAAAATCAGCTGCATTTATTATTGAATGAAATGTAAAATGTGAACTGTTCTGAGCATGGGAGGAATTTCGTATTTAGGAAAAATTGAAAAACCAAAAAGAAGCGACATTCAGCTGCCATAAAAAAATTCCCAGCGATCAAATATAGTATTCACTTCTGCGATCTGTAAAAACCAAAATATTTTCAATATTTTCAATATGCGAATAACGCGGAAGTACGGCGTGTGAGCCAATGAAGAAAAAAAACCAAGAGTCACCTACTTGTTATTGCGTACATTTCAAGACCTTCAACGATAGAAAAATCTTAAAACTCGGATAGCTCGGAACTACTGTGTGTTATCCGAAATCCGGGAACGGCTAATTTTGCACACTCGCTGAAAGAATATTTTCGGAAAATGTCATTGTGTTTCATTAATTTTTCACGGAGATTCGACGATATATTAACTTTTTGACCAGACGGGCTCAAGGTCACTCGTGCATAGTGTTCCTGAGTAAAGTACTATGAAAATTTCTTTCAGCCCATTTCCATTACGAATTCGACTTTTCGGGCAATCACAATTACTACGTTAACATGGAAGGAAAAATACCGATAGTAAAATACGCTTCACGTTACGATTTTTCATCCATAAAGGCCCAGTGCTCAGGGGCATCTGTCTTCATCGTCCGCAATTATCTAGTTATTATTATTACTCGCTAATTATCCTCCTCATAATATTATGATAATAACGATTTGCGTATAATATATTTTATTCATTAACTTACACTGTTGGTACATTCTGATATGCAATATCCCGTTAGCTGGAACATTTTCTGCTTCGGCGGTATGGCCATTTTATCAACATATTCCAATCCCAGTTCGATAATTCCCGCGTCGTTAGGTCTCAAATCGGATGTCAAATAGATTTTGAATCCGCTCGAATCCACCCAGTCTGAAAATAACCAGAATGATAATTTAAAAACCCAGAATAATAATTTAATATAATAATTATAAAAATAATAAAATAAAATAATGAAATGAAATGAAAAAAAAGAATGAAATGAAATGGGAAAAATAATTATTTAAATAACCAGAATAATAATTTTAAAAAATAATGAAAGCTTGTATAAATGAACCTTGAGAAATAATGCTCGCTCACGGCGGACTAGTTTGTTGGAAAAACTGTACCTGGAGACATTGATGGGTTGTTGTAGTGCACTTCGACAACGGCGTACAATGAATAGTCAGGTCCTCCAATCGGCAGACCAGCTTCCTAGATTTTTAACGACGTATAAAAGTACCCGGTTTTGTAAAAGCTAGGCCAGCAATTTTCAACTCTGCTGCACTTGATATTTTTGTTTAAACAACATTACTTGTTGCCCAACTAGGGCTCTCTAAATACCGAATTACTAGCTATTGCTATAATACCCCCAGAACAAGGAGTATCGGTATAGTGTCAAGATGACTGTGAGAGAAAATAAATTCAGCTCCGACTACTTACCTTTGGATAGATAAAAGGCTTAGCACCCATCGCCCAAGCAGTAATTACTTTAGAGCACACCTTCAACTCATCTGGTTTCTCCGTGCATATTCCGGAGTATTCAGGAACAATCGTGCCTTTAGGAACTTCGCAGTGGAAAAGTTCCATGTGATGAACTAAGCCTTCGTTCCCCTTAGATATATGGCTTTCGACCTGAAAGACGGAAACGATAAATTATCCGATTCAACATTATTCTGTATCACTGTGAAGAATTCCAGCAGTGGAACGCCGCTGTTGGAGCTTATGCGATCTAGTGGGGTTCTGTTGAACTGGATGTTTTCAACGGCTTTGCCAAGAGTTAAGGACAAGCCACTTTCAAGTCTGGCTTCCTTCAGTTCCGAACAGATCCGTCATGTTTCCCAGAATTGCTTCCCAACAGGATAGCAAGGAATTAGTGCACGATTTCCTCGTTGGTAACGTACTAATGGCTAATGCTTCCTTGTAATCAAGCTCAGAGGACGATGAGATCATTATGAAATTTATAGGGAATCATCTATATAATAAGCGGAATTTCTGAAAAATTAGAGGAGACAAAGAGATAGTGAAGAATTCCGCTAATTTAAATGAGTTATATCGATTTCAGCTTTCAGGCCATCTCAGGCGTGAGAGTGTCAGGGTGCGAAATCGAATCAATCCATTGCCATTTCCTCGTAGAATGGGGATGGGGTCCCCGCAAGTTTGGAAGGGCTTTACAGAAAATCTGAGCGCAAGTTCGGCTCTGCACCTGCGAAATTGAACCATGTCAAGGAAATGAAGAGGGCTTTTTATACCAATTGAAAGGCGATTTCGATGATTCTCTCATTTTCATATTGCCCCATGACATCTCTGCAATGGGATTGCCGATCGGAAAATCACCTGTATGATGTGGTGTTTTTGTTTCAATTGTTTTGGAAGCTGTATGGTTTTGCACCAGTAGGTGGTGTCCAACGAAGGCACCTTCACGTCTTTAACGGTCGGAGCGAATGTCCATGTCGACGGCGGTTGAGGTGCGGCGATTCCTTGGGTTTTCAAAATTTGAACGCGAGTCATTCCTTGTTCGGCTCGATTGCAGATACGACGCCCCACGATCGGTCCGCTTCCTCTCGACCAAACGATGTGAGTCGTGCCGTCCTACAAATTCGAAAAATTGGTCAAGTCGGATCGCACTTCGAATATTGTACCTTTTCATGTGATTATTCAGTGGTGATATTTCTCTTTGAAATGACATCTATTATATTTAGACAGACAACAATGATATTTAAAGCGGAATGCAAAACTAGACATTTAACTAAGCTTTGCTTGAAAAATGTAGTAATTTAAGTATAAAAAAAATTACTAATAACTTTGGCGTAGTTACATTCATTTAAACCTGTGGAGTACTTCCATGTTAGAGTCGATAGCAGGTATAAAATTATAAATAATTAATAAAGTAAAAAATAAAATCAAGCAACTCATATAAAGGCCGCAACACGTTAGTACACTACAACTGTTATTGGAAAAAAGGCACAAAAATAGAAAAACGTACATAGTATTAGATTAATAATGCGGACGTGGAGTATGTGATCCTAATGATACAAGCCAAGTTTAGTAAAATGGGATCATTTTATAGCAATCACACCCTAAAATCCAAACCAACCCTGAAGAAGGAATAAGGCGTAATTCATTCACCGTTATAAACTACGAGGAAGTACTGAGGGTGACACAAAAAATATAAATCATTATATTTTTGCGGCCTGTCGTAAGAATTAAAATACACAATATGCACTGGTGCTATTGTGAAAAAAAAAACTAATAACGTGGAAGTAACCAACAGATAGAACGTCGATTCAAGCGTCATCAGCTCGTCATAACAAACATTTCAAGACCTAGAAAACCTTAAAAGTTAGGAAATAATTACTCTTAGTGCCTGTAAAAATTTAAACTTTGAACGGTTATATCTCGAATGCAGTGTTTAATAAAAAAATCAATAAAAGCTCATTTTGCACATTCATTGGAAGAACGTTTATTGAAAATTTGATTGAGTGTCATACATTTTTCCGGGAGATATGAAAGGAGAAAGTGTTTCTGAGTATAGTACTATAGAAATTTCTTTCAAAAACCACCGTTCTGAATTCGACTTTTCTGAGATCATAAAACTTCCATTTACTGTATAAAAAATAAATTTAAAAAAAATACATTTTTTCCCAAGTTTAGTAGGACTCTAGCTGGAACCTTGCGCCTTTCAGACTCACTTCGATTTGATAATGATGAGGAGCGCATTGTTGAAAAGGTCGGGTGAAGGTGAACTTCAAAATATCGTTTTGCATGTAGTTGAACGAGCCGCAGATGTCATCCTCGTCCTCGAATGCATTCGCGATGCATTTGTCATCAGTCCAGACACCCTGTGACATGAAATCCAAGGCAAAATGTATTTTATTTTCGAAAATAGTAAATAATAATAAATAATAATTATTTTTCTTCTCCTTGTCGTCGCATTTTTTTATGTCCAGGAGTTGTGAAGAGGAGAAAAAGCAGGCGACTCATTTTCCGAATCTTAATTGGCTGGCCGAGCAATTTCGAGAATAATAAGTAATATTCGTTGTGTTTTGTTGTGAAGGCATATCCAATACAAATTGCTTCATTGATCCGCTTGGCAGATGACTATTGAAAATGGGTATAATATCACGATTTCCCCTGAAAAACGTAAAGAACCGTTGGGGAATCGAGCGGAAATTTATTTCGTCGAAACAACTATTTAACCGGACAATATAGTGAATTTAATAGGCTACTTTAGCTTGCGGGGTCATTCGATTATGGGTTTGTATCACGAAGATGCCTGTTTTACGAGGCACCCTTCGGCCGTTTGACGACGAATAAAACTTGAATGCCATCCCGAGACGGACAGCACAAGTTCAATTTACTAAGCCTAGCTCAGTTTTCCACTGGTGGCTTGAAAAATACTATATCATTCTGTGGACTTCTTGATCTTCCATATTTTGCATATTAAAGCGTATAAATTTTAAAGAGGATTTAATTGTATTCAGGCCCGTGAGTTGAAGAAAAAAAAGGGAAATATTGGAAAACAATAATTGTTTTTTTTCTTCTCCAGGTGGTCGTATTACTTCTTTCTGCAGGTTGAGGGGGAGAATAACGAGACGACCTTTTCTCCATTTTTTTTTTCTTTTATATTACGCCGAGTACTTTCGCCCATTCGGGCTTCTTCAGGGCATTATAGGACCAATGGTCCCTATGGCCTATTCCCAATTAATAATTGTTATTAACCACACAGCAGAAACGTGTCCTCTGAGACGTAGAAACAATGTTATAACGGTCAACGTTAAAAAATAGCCGTGAGACGACACGAGACAATAAATAGAAATATTTTTCTTGTTGTCGCATTTTTTTATGTCCATGGGTTTTGAGGGGAAGAAAAACCAGGCTATGGACCCTATGGCTGAAAAAGTCCGAACGGGCAAAAGTGCTCGGCCAGCGAATGAAGAATCGGAGAATGAGTCGCCTAGTTTTTCTCCCCCTCACAACTCGTGGACATTAAAAAATGCGACGACAAGGAGAAGAACTAAATAATTCAGCTAGTAAGAATTATTTC
This sequence comes from Tupiocoris notatus, assembly GCA_037159825.1. NCBI lineage: Eukaryota > Metazoa > Arthropoda > Insecta > Hemiptera > Miridae > Tupiocoris > Tupiocoris notatus. The sequence continues at coordinate 196,791 of JASJUZ010000555.1, read as the reverse complement.
TCGTGAAAAAATATATTCTTGAACATTTCGTACGTCATTACAATCATGTCTAAAATGAGTTAAAATAAATTCTCCTACCAATATTGTCGATCGCATTCCCCTCCTCGGTTGGTAAACGCAGTAGTCGCCATTTTCCAAATCGCCGCGATCCGAAAATCCAAATGCGAACCATTCACTTTCGTTGAGATGAGCGTGAATTTCGAATTTCACCTCTGAATTTTTATAATCCAACGCCCAGAAAACTTTGTGCCGTGCCTTGCCGTCCAATGGCAACTCGAAGATATCATCGGGCAACCTGCTCGAATAAATGTTTATTTCTGCGTGAATAAATTATCGTTTGTCATGTTAAATTGTTGCGTTCTAATTAAAACTTGGCGAGATAAATGTACTTTTTTATAATCTGATACTTTTGCGGGCCGAAAGAAATTAATATCGAGAAGATAACAGTTTTGACGACAGTTAACCGCCTCGCTGAGGAAATCCTGCGAGATGGAAGCTAATTTAATTTTACAAGCTCGCCTGTTACATCTCGAGTCGAATTGAAGCTCGGATTTTCTTGCACTTTCACAGACCGTCAGTTTTCATAATAAATTTTCACGTTGGTCGTAAAGAGGTCCAGGAGTGTTCTAAGTGTTTATCTTTAAGTTTACATCATGCAATTTCCGAGAAAGAGAAATAACCTTTATTATCAACCTCAATAATTGAGTGATTCACGAACGAATCCTCGTGCATAAGAAAAACGATCAGTCGTAACATGATTTCGATTCATAGAAAACTATTAACTATAATCGTTTTTCCATGTTTACGAGGTAAATTGAAGTATTGTGATCGTCCCAAACGTCGAATTCGGAGCGTAGCTGAATTTGGATGAATCAATTTTAGTACTATACTCAGGAACGCTCTTTGATGTCCGTCTCTCATTGTCAGTGGTCAAAAACTTACAAAAATCGTCATATCTCAGTCACAAATAAAGGAAACTTGATCAAATTTTCAGAAAATGTTCTATCAGTAAAAGTGCAGAGTTAGTCGTTCCATATTTTGGATAAGACGCAGTACATACCGATCATAACGTTCCAAGTTTTTTCTGTTTCGATTTTTACAGGCTATAAGAGTGATTATTTTAAACGTTCGAGAGTAGTATAAAATGTTCGTTATAGCATGCAGACGACTCTTAATTTTTTTTTTATCTATTTTATGGTTTTGGCACCGTACTTCCACGTTATGAGCATATTCTACATTTTGATTTTCGCTGGCCGCATATATCAATATTTTTGAACGCTCGAGGTTTTCAAATGTTTGGAACGGTGATTGAATCATGCCTGATTTTTATCGTTAGTGTCACACACCTTACGTCTGAGCTATCCGTTTATTATTGTATTTAATTCTTCACAGACCCCAAAAGTCAATATATTTGTTAAGTTCAAGGTCGTGAAATGTTTTCTAGGCGGGGTGAACGACAATTGAATTTTTAAACGTTAGGATCACATACCGTACTTCAGTGTTATCCTACTATCGTTTGTATGTTTGTGCGTTTGTCTATTTAGAATGTTTACAGGTCGATTCATGCGTTTTTCTGCTTTGGGTCCCCGTGCTAGTTTTTCAATAATCGTCTTTGTATTAATTGTGAGTTCTAGTGCATTTCGTGTTTTATGTAAACTTAAACGTATGCGTTTTGGTTACTTTGTAAAATCATGTCTCCACTGGTCACCACAACTCCGACGTGTTAGTTAAAAAAAAAATAATAATAATAACGCAAGAGCCAGTTTTTGAAAAAATTATCTTATAGTGCTTAAGAAAAAATTCAATTCCTCCTATACTTTTCAAATGTTGGAATTTGGAAAACCAATTAATTTTTTCAAACGAAAGGCTCGTCAATTTTTCTCTTATTAGCTAGCTCTAAAATTATGTATATTAATTATGTATCAAAAGTTTCCCTACATTTCATCTTCCAATTGATTATTACACTTATTTCGCCATATTGCATCCATATTTATTTATGCTAGCAAACTTTATCGCATTCGAACCGATTCCACACTTACTTGGCCGCTGAAAATGAAGTCATCAGGCAGAGTATGAGGCCGATTATGGTACCCATAGTGATGAAAAGACTGTCGTTTCCCGAAATCCGTATTTATTCAACTTTTTATCAACAATACCGACGAAAATGAATCGCCTCGCAATACCTGGGCGGTTTCTAAGCTCCTACCCTAAAAACTCTTGAGCTCGAGAGATGAACTTCTGAAAGGGCGCTCGGCTCGGACAGACTTGGCCGTGTGAGCTTCGGAGATGAAGTCGCTTTGCGAGGGCGGCATTTTAAAGGGGTGGCTGGATATTAACCGCGCCGACCTCGCATGCCTGAGAATCTTCTCGCATTCTTCGACGACGCCAATTCCTTCTCTATTTCAGTCCATTATTGTCTGAGAATATTGTCGTCGATTCTTCAATTTATGAGAAGGCAGACCCTTTCGATTACAACTGAGAACCGGAAGAGATCTCTCAATTTTTTCGAGCCCAGAAAATTAATATTTTCGAGCGTTGCAAATTTATATTGACTATCTGTATGGTTAAAAGTTCCAGTCTTATTGCCGGGGAATTAGGAGCGAATTTTCGAAGAGTACAGTAGACGTGTCTGTGAGAAGAATACTATAATAACGAAAATGTACTTTAGTAACTATATAAGAGACAACTGGTTGAAATTTCCCCCGAAAAATCGTTCTTGCTTTGACAACGGCTCAATTCATTGGACAAATTGGACCATTACGAAGGCTTTTTTTGGAAGTTTTTAAGGGGTGGATTCGTATTTTGCGATGTTTTTGAGAATTAGGTTTAATAAGGTATCATTTATTGAAAATATTTTTTGACTCTAAATCGAATGAGGCTATAATGAGGTCTTATATAGTTTTAGAGCCAGCGCAGCTTTTGTATGGCATTTCTGAGATTTCGGTAACCATGGCACGCTTTGTAATTCGAAAATTTGTAGAACAATAAAAATTGTTCTATACTCTTTGTAAATTCTCGTCATACACTGCCAATAAAGCTTCATCGCTAGACGAACAAATTGACTTTAGATTAGTTGATCGGGAAAAATATAAATAAATTACAATATTTGCCAGGGAGTTGTCTCTTATTTTTACCGATCTATTGTTAGGAAGAACCGTTAACAAATATTTGAGCTGATTATAGTTTTCTTAATTTGAAACAAAGGAATAATAAACCACTGTACAATCATTTGCTCCATTGTATTAATCATTTTGTCAAATCGAAGCGATTCTACTATTGAAAGAAAAATAATTGAATGCGTTTTGTTTGAAAAGTAATGAACAGAGTTCAAGGTGCTCTTATATTTACTTGATATCTCTATTAGTATGAAAAGCATACCGAGTTAAACAATATGTATTCAAACCATTTGAAACAATCAATAACTCGACTAAAAGGCATTTAAAATTGCTAAATTGAGCTACTCATTTTTTCTTCAACATTTTCGAATAAAATTTTGTGCACATTTCGAAAATGAAAATCGCCGACGAGATAATCAATCCGAACGCAAAAATAGCCAATGCAATCGAGATCGTCTCGAGACCAACCCAAAGCCATTGTTGATTCTCAATGCATTCAGGCTTCTTCGGATACCAGTATCTGAAAAAAGTGTAAACATGTAAAAACATTTTTTTGAATAGGTATTTTTAAATTTATCGGAGAAGTCTAAACATCTTGAGTATACTATTTTTTCTTATTTTATGGTTAAATATCTTTTGGCTCAGTCTTCAAAAATACTTTCTGTTATTCACTATTTTACAAAGGACAAACCTGTATTGCCTGTCGACTAGACCATGCTCTTTTACTCTCAGCGTTCTGCAACATTTACAAAAAGGAGCTTTCCTTAGGTTGAAACTCATGACAATATTAGTGGTTAAAAAGTCTTTACCGTTACGTTTTTATTAATTTGTTCCTATCTGTAGTTCCATTACTTTACTTAAAAATATATTACATTATTATGAAGATTTGAATATTAAACAAAATATACTAATCCTCTATTATATGTATACATTACTCGTACATATTAATAAACATATTAGTACATGTACATTACAATTTATAACTTCAATAGCAATTAGCTTCTTTAAATTTCGTGGAAAAATATCCAATCTCGTTTTCACTTCAACTGAAGAACTTAATTGGTCGTTTCGCCATAAGAAGCGCTGAAAATGACGTTCTTCAATGGGAATATTGCCCTGCGATAGTAACAGAAAATGTTACGAACCAATTTCGATTTTTGGCAAACGTCCATCTCCGCTTCGCTTCCCTCGCCTAAACTGACATTTGCCCAAACAAATTGAAAAAAAAAAATCAATTGGTTTCGAACTGATCCAATTTAATATTGTAATCGCCCAAGACAAATCCGATAAATATCCAATAAAAAAATTTTGTCCGCCCGCCTTATGCCGTCAGCACTTTTCTGAAGAAACTATAATTGCTAAGTTCTAGACATTAGCACCAAAAATTACTCTTGCTCTGGCAATGCCTCAATTCTCAAACCAATTCGCTAACTCAATTTTAAGGGTGTTTTTGGGGGTTTTGAGGGGGAGAAAATTAAGATTATTAGAAAAGGTGAACATCTTATATAGATTTTTCGATGCTGAATCGAATAAAACCATTGTGGGGTCGATATCTTTAACGGTTCTTGAGTGATGACAACTTTCGTGTAGTATTCGCGAGTATTTCAGAAATTTGGCCTGATGAACTGTTGAATTTTTGGAGCTTGAAAATCGTTAATACTCGTTGGGATGGTCTTCAAACGCTCTGGCTCTCTTCAGCTGTACCGTCAGGCGAATGATGTGTATGTATCGGCGAGTAATTGACAACTGATTTTTATCATTTAGGTTACACACACCGTACTTCCACATTCTCTATTATTTTGTTTTTGCGTTTTTCCTGTTTATTTTTTATTTTCCCCGCTAGTTCTTCAGTAGCAATATCGTATTGTATTAATGTTTAATAATTTTCTTGATTTTATAATATTTTGGCCACTTAAAGATGGAATTATTGTACGATCTGTGCACACCACTGGTTCCTTTTTTTCTCCGCTTAACAAAATGTTGGAAATTACCCTTGAAACAGTATTTCCTTGTAAGGTGAATTTTTCGGTATCCAAAAACTGGCCGGAATAGGTCTCGTCGTCGGGATCACGCTCAGGTCGCATTTTTGTTCGTCTTTAAATGCGGCGTCGATTCCTTTGAAAAGTGTGAAATCTTCGCCGCAAAGTGCACCACCTTTTAGGATCAGCTGAAGCCCCTGGTCCAAACTGAGGAAACCCAATGAGAAATGGTCGACTCGTTTCATTACTGATTCCTCTATTATTAGAGCGCGAACCTGTGGAGAGAGAAATTTATTTAATGGAACTATGAAGGCTGATAATATGATATTGATTTAAACTTTTTGCACTATTTTCTGAAACATTGGACGTCTATAGATGAAGCAGATAAAATTTACTAGTTCGAGCCGATCGTGATTTCCCGGAAATTTGAAAGCTTATTTTGTAAAAAAAAATTAATGCATATTCCAGATTTCGAGTCGTAACCTTTTTTTTGGGAACTATTGGTTTTTCAGCTTTTTCATGCATAACAAAAAAATTTACCAATGATCATAACGAATTAAGACATCTTCAATACTTCGATCGTATTTTTAAACTCGTTTTTACTTTTAAATGGCTTATGGACCAAATAAAATCTGCCTAGAATTTTTCGTTAGGATTATATTAGAGAGATCGAAATTCACCTTCGGGTGAGTGAAATAAGGTACATCGTTCAGTGCCAGCGGTATATCGCTCGTCACCAACTGCTGCAGATTTCGAATAGAAGGCGGCGACGGAGAGAGCAATGCGTTCATCGTCGCCGCATTGTAGTACGTGGAGATCATAAGGCAGCAAAATAAAATCCAAATGCAAGCGATACGTCGAGCTAAATCAGGAGGGTCGTGGACCAAACCTGAATTGAAAATAGCTTGGTTCATATTTTAATCTTACTAATTAACTAAATATTAGAAGCAATCTAAGGTTGTTCGGTTCTACCTTGAAAAAAAAATATACTTATATATAAATATATGAGTAAAAAATAAAAAGTGAAATAAAAAAAACCATTGCAGTTTTCTAACCCCTCTAATTTTAATGTTTCACGTTTCAAGGCGTGTAAAATGCGAATATCTACGCGATAAATACGCTGGGAATGATTTTACAGTTATTATTCTTTGGTTTCAATAATGATGTAAGAAGACCATCCATTTGAGATCGTAACTATTCCGAAATTTTTGTTGGTATTATTTTATTTGATATTCGAATTTTATATGCCTTGAAACGTGAAATATCAAATTTTGAGGGCGGTTAGAACATTTTTTAGATTATCAGTTAGATAGCACATACAGATTTTTGACGCTGAATCGAATGGGACCATAACGGAGTCGATAACTATAATGCCCCTCGAATAGGAATAATATACGAATGATAAACGATTTTACAAGGATTTGCAGCGTTTTTTCATTTTCGTTTTTAAGTTAGATAGCGGATTTTACATATGACAGATTGAGAATTTCCGCAGCAGTACGTATTAAAAATAGTTTCACGCGGTCAAAGCTGAATCGTGATTGAATAAAGCTAAGATTTTCCTTTCTTGGGTGGTTAATTTTATTACTGTTATAACCGGCATGGTTCACAAAGTCCGTGGTTAAATTAAAGTGCGCTTTAAAAATATTGCCTCACTTCTCTTACCTTGTTGGCAAATTGAGCCTATCACGAGTATCGCATTGTACGCCAATGAAGATCCCTCTTCCTCCGCATATTTAGGGATCAACTTGGTCCGATTCCTGAACCATTGTAGAACTGAGAGCGATAGACATGAAATAATGGCCATGATACCGGTAAACAGCCAAGCGTCCGTTTGCAATTGTAATGCTAACGCTTTATACGTCCCTGTCTTGCGGGGTTGCTTAAAAACGAATGGAAACCTGCGTACAACGGTCGAATAACGACTGTAAAAATGTTATGGAAAAACATTATTTTTTTGTTCCCACATAGTAAAAAAAAATAAAACTCTATTTGCAATTGTACAGAGATTTATCGTAACTGACTGTCCCTGCTTGAATTAGCCCATTTAATAGCTTGATTCAAGTTCATGGGAAACATCCGAGTTTCGAGAGCTTTTGTACTTACTCCTTACTTAATTTGGCCGTTGAAAAAATTGACGGGAACCTAGCTGAAACTCGATCTCAGAACAATTTTTTCCATGAGCAATAAAAACTATTTATTATCTTTACGTAAAGCCATTTAAATTAAATTAAATTTCAATCTACAATTTGTTCATTTGTTTGATTTAATGTGCTTTATTTACCTTTTTCTACCGTTTCTTTCCATATTCACCTTGTTTATTAACCGACTTCAAACAAGGAGGAGGTTACTATGGTCGTCTAGCGGGATTTTTTTTTTTTTTTTTTTTTTTTTTTTTTTTTTTTTTTTTTTTTTTTTTTTTTCGGTATGTGTTGTCCACCGGCGTTCAGCTCCTGTACGTCCGATCGGGTTAATTTTTTTTTTGTTAGAAAGGGTTACTATCCAGGTAGGTCCCATAATTTTTTCAATTGAGTCCATCCAGTAGTTACGTCCCCAGACGCGGAGAAACGCCGGAAAACGTGATTTTCGCGAAAAAAGGAAGTTTTGACTTTGCAAGCTTATAACATCTAGAATACATGCTCGATTGTTTTGTTTCTGGTGTCATTTTGTTCATAATTTATCTGCCTACATGGGCCAAGCTTCAATTTTTCGTTCAGCATTCTAATATAGCGTGTAGAGAAGAAAGTGTAACAAAAAACGTGATGCCGATTTTCACTTTTTTGAGGTTTTTCGAGCACCGTTCCCAACCACGTCGAGAAAAAAAATATGAACACTATTGCACTTGAAAGCACTTAGCTAGAGCTTTCTAACGATGGTAAAAAATCAAGTTTAGGTGGCATAACAAGGGAGCAATCGATGTTTTAATGGACCTGTGTTTGAGACCTCATAACTTACAAACTAAAACTGTTTTTCCATAGTTTTTAAACTTAAATTGTTCAAATTTGAGTCTAGTTTACGTTATCCAAATTTGGTATTGATTGGACTAGAATTAGATACTTTTTAGGCCGTATTTCTAGAAAATTTGTTTCAAAAACATGTTTTTTGGACTATTTATGCTTGTAGAAAAAAAACTACGTTAGTCATAGCATTCTCGTTAGAAGATTTGAATTCAGCGTTAAATTTTCAATAAATAACATGGTTTTAAAGGCCAAATAACTCCATTTTAATGCACAAACGTTCGGCGAATTTCCGAAATTTTGTTCGGATTCTCTCATTCAGTGCGATTGCGGGTACGCTTGAGAAAATTATCACTCTATTATCGTTAGAGAAATAAAGAACGAGTGAATTGGTGCAATTCAGTAACCAGCAATGGTGTAGACAATTATTTGAGTTTTGTAAGGTGTATCAATGGGATCAAAGTATCCGGTATGTTGACCAAGAGACCCAAATCAGTGGATGGATTATTAAAACGTTCAAACTCACTCTCAATCAACATAATAACATTGAAAATAGTTAGGTAATCATTATTACCTTAGAACTTCAACGTTCAACGGACTTATGAATTGAGTTTGGACGGTTAGTAGTAAGTGACAAGAACACAATAATGAAAGCTTGGGAAAATTCTGTAAAGAGAGCTGTCCATAATTGTAAGTCACTAAAAAGAGAAAAATAAAAAAAACTTTTTAAAAAAAAAATAAAACCGACTTCAAAAATTTTGTCTATAAAATACACTCTGAAAAGGAAAAAATAACAAAAATGTCCCAACTTCGCAGCAACTCATTCGCCAACTACACATTTTAAGGACTACTTAACTACTCGTATTGACCTGACCACTTCCTGATTGATTGGATCACCTTCCCTAATAATATAAAAATTACTATTTCTCATTTCCCAAATGATTAAAAGATTTTCCTTTCACCTCTGAATTGCCTCCAGATTGATCATCTTTTGGAGTCGGCGCCTCTCTGGCAAAATAACCGATGGTTACAAATAAATATTATGAATTCACGATAAATTAGTAGGTGCCAGGTAATAAGTCTGGGTCTGGACGTGAAGATTCTTAGAGAAATCTGAAATGGTTTTTAGGAAAAGGCGTGAATAGTCACCTTCAAATCGATATTGTTAATAATCAGTTCTCATAAATGCTGATTTGCTCTGTTCAAGAATCGTGAAAACTCATGATATTTATATTCATACTACTGGTAATTCGGAATCTATAGGCTTCTCCAATACAATATAAGAGAGGCGCCGACTCCAAAAGATGATCAATCTGGAGGCAATTCAGAGGTGAAAGGAAAATCTTTTAATCATTTGGGAAATGATAAATAGTAATTTTTATATTATTAGGGAAGGTGATCCAATCAATCAGGAAGTGGTCAGGTCAATACGAGTAGTTAAGTAGTCCTTAAAATGTGTAGTTGGCGAATGAGTTGCTGCGAAGTTGGGACATTTTTGTTATTTTTTCCTTTTCAGAGTGTATTTTATAGACAAAATTTTTGAAGTCGGTTTTATTTTTTTTTTAAAAAGTTTTTTTTTTTATTTATCTACTTAGTCCACTATACTTCACTTTGCTCGCTATATTCAGTTTTATATATATTTTAGTTAGTTATTCGTTTACTTATCTTTTGTTTCGTGTACTCATTAATTTGATTAGTTTTCAAATCTTTTGTGTCACATTTTATTTGTGAACTTGAATGTAATTTATTTTCAACAATCCTTTAATTTTCTATTTATTGATTTGGTTTAAGTAATCTTTCATTTTTCCAAGTTATTTTCGTTTAATTTTCTCATTTCCCTATATTATATTTTCAACGTAGAATGACTTCGTTGAGTCAGATTACTGTCTCATCTCATTAAGTTCAAGAAGGAGTGTTTTCTGCCAATTATTTCGTCAAAGAAAAACGTAGAAAAGAAATTCAATGGAAATATTGTAATGATACCGACATGAATCGCTGTATAGGGAAGAGCGGCGTTGCCGTGTCCATTCTCTCAGTGGCCAATCGTGCAGGGCCTACGGTGAGATCGGCTGCTCCTCCGTTTAACATGCCGAGCATTCCTGTCCAAGTTCCATTCGGTAGACGATTCCCCCAGTCGTCCGATTTCATGAGTTGGAGCCTGGATGATAGTTTTCATTGAAAAACATTAATTCTGTATTATATCTATACATTCGTGATAGATTAAAAAACCGCAAGTTATTGTGCGATGGTTTATTATTTCTTAGCTTCAATTATGATTTAAGAAGACCGTCCACTTGTAATTAACAATGTCAGAAATTTGTGAACGTTTCCACCTAACGACAGGTAGTTAACTATGAGGGAATACTTGTTAGCAGTATCGTTATTTGAATTATATTAATTTTTTTGATCATCCAATTGTAAGCTAAAATTTTTGCCTAACGATTGAGTACAAGAGAGTTTGACGAGCTTAACATTAGGCATTTTTGTAGCTATAAAAATTATTGGGTGGCCAAATATTTAAAATTTACAAAATTCTACACAACAGCTGCGATGATTTGAAAACCATTGCAGCTTTCCACTCCGTTGCGGTCTCGTGCCAGTGTCTAAAAATTTATTTAAAATAATATCGAGCACTCCAACGTTTCAGAAATGCGAATGGGAAAATACGAATTTTCCCTCCGAAAAATATCCTTAAAATGGAGTTAGCGATTTGGCCAAAGAATTGGACCATTTCCGTAAGAATAATGATGTTTGGTGAATATTTCAAGAATTTGGCTGTTATAGATTCCTCAGAAATGTTAACGGGGTCGAACAGGATTTATTTTAAGGGATAGTCGGATTCTACGTGCCTTGAAGCATAAAACATCAAATTTTGAAGGGGTTAGATTTTTTTTCATTAATTATTTTTATTGAGTGATTACAATGGTTTATTATGGAATAATAAACGAAAATTGAGCCTTATCTGAATTTCGTTACGTTGTTGAGCATCAAGCAGGCTGTTTGAGTCTAATGTCATCACTATAAAACAATCATTAATTATTCCAAAAAAAATTCATCGTCGTCTTTAGAAAATTTATATTATTGCATTGATGTATTCTATTTTCTTTTGCAGGAATAGCAGTAATTATTCGAATCTTAAGGCATGTTCTAGTAACATGGTTTAACAAAGCAGTTGATATTCTGCGTCGTTGAAGAATATTAACTGGTGAAAACAATATTATAGTTTTCTAACTTATTTTATCTATCTCACGTGTAGTTGTAGAGGTCGGCTATATGTAAACTGACAGCATAGTAAAACCTGTTCGCCGTATCCAAACTCGGCATGTACGTTTTATTTTGAAGCTCGTCGTACAATTTATCGTCGTGGTATATATTTTGCGTCATCTGTAAATTATTTGATCACGCGCGTTATTAGCGACTTATCGAGTGACAGATTCGAGCAGGAAGAAATAATGTATTAATAACGTAACGATGAAACGGCATTGGGAGTCTTCCAGTGCTCACGATTCAATTTGTTCGTTTTGAGCGATACGAAGCGACGAGCGACGCGACGGATCAGATTTCGATCTGACGCTAGTTTTTGCGCTCGTCACGGTTAGAGAGAACATTGAGGTTCTGTGGGTGTATAGCTAAATAGGCTATTAAAAAAATTACCAACAACTTTATTAACTACACGTGATAGTTGTTGGCTACTAATTTATCGTACTGTCTTGATTTACTCACGAATATAGCACCGTTTAATACCGATCGGTCGAGCGAATATTCCCTTCGAGGAAGTTGATAAGCGAGTCTTTTCTGTGACCATGATCCCACTTGAGTTAAAACGAGATCATCGGCTAACCAAGGCCTAGCGAAAGCATTATAGAGAAATACATTCGACATTTCGCTCCTAGCGATTGTCGCGTCGTTCATAAATCCAAAAGCACGAGCTGTGAAAAGTTTCGAATTTATATCGTCGACGTGTAAAAGCCAAGACCAGACGAGGATGTGCGATTGAGCAGGAGCAACCTGTCAAAATGAACAGAAATAAACTAAACATATATTTTTTTCTTATTCGATTGAGAAATTAAAAAATTGCGTATTAAAAAATCAAGAACACAGTTAAAAGTTGAAGCATATTTTTTTTAAGTATTGGTAGGTGAGATTATAAATACAAAAAATCGCTTTTTTCCGCAAAAATATTGAGTTCTTTAGAAAATAATGTGTTCTTCGGTTAAATCATCTACAGCGCCTTATTAAATAATATAGTCATTTCAAAGAGGGAAAAATAGCGGAAGAAAATATTACAATGTTACCTCTTCGAAGAAAATTATATTTTTTTCGCATTTCAAATCAACGTAGATCCCTACACGGCCAGGGGTGCTGAATTTTTCGTTCAATTCGTCGGCGGTGCGAAGAATTTTCGTGGAAAAATGGTATCGCACGTTTAGAAATTTTATTATTTCCAAACCGTCTGAAAAAATAATTGGATTCGAGGTTATCTAGCTGTTGGTCCTGTTATTTTTTGTATCAATGTATTAGCACTGTAATGTATAATAAATACAACGTCCGTACGTACCTTCTCTGCTACAGGGCCTCAGAAAAATAGTTCTGATTCCCTTCGACGTGTAAAACTCCCTTATTAAATCCATTGGAAACGCCGAGTGGACGATTTTCTCTGAAAATAACCATAATACCGAAAGAATCGCGTATTTCACAACCAACATTGCGACTCGGCAGTTGACGGACGATATTAACGGCCCTAAAAGAGGCGAAAGTTGAAAAGCTATCGTTCTAAGTGGATAAACTATTTGACTTTTTTTGTCGTAATTTCTGTTTTCATTTTGTTTGATATCGAGATCACGCAATTTCAATTTTCCACTCATGAAGCGATTAGTCATCGATTGAATAATAGTGTATTATTACATCAGAGGATCGTCGTTTTGCTTCGTGACAGTAGTTCGCCCTATTTAATTTCGGGGATAATAGGGTAATTACTTTTTCAAATTGACGTGGTTCAAAAAGGGTTGAATCGTTTAGAAAAAATTCCCTGCATTCGTTGTGCTAGAAAGCTAGAAAAACCAGCGGAGCGCATAGATCAAGTAGTACTTCCACGTTTGAGTCGGTAACAGGTATAACAAATTATAAAATCAAGAAGCGCATACAAAGGCCGAAACGTTCGTACTCTGCAATTGTTATTGAATAACTAGCCACGAGAAAATAGAAAAACGCACGATTATATTAAAAATGCGGAAGTGGAGTATGTGAGTGCAACGATACAAGGCAAGTTTTGTAAAATGGAATCATTTGGTAGCAGAGACACCCAAAAATGTATAACCAGCCCTGAAACAAGCTTCATTTACTCACCGCTGCAAACATTTATAAACCTCAAGTTTTTCAATATACTTTTTTGCAGCCAGTAAAAGATAAACACAAAAAGCTAGTAGCATAGAAGTACGGTGTGCTAAATACAAAAACCCAAAGTCATCTACTTACCATGGAAAACATTTTACGACTTTGGCTCGACTTTACTCGTAAAAATCAGAATCAGAATCAGAATAATCAGAATAAACAACATGGAAGAATATTTTAATTCTTACATCTCGAAAGAACAGATTAAATATAGAAAATTCGATCAAGTCATTTTATTTTGCAATCGGGACATTTTCTGAAAAGATTGAATATCGTGCCATTGAAAATTCGGTGTGTGGCCCTAGCGATAAGAAGAGGCGTCATTTACACGCCGTTTTAAACATTTTAAGAGCTCAAGCGTAAATTAACTGATTTTTCATCTTGTAAAAATGTTTGTTATCCGGCAATAAATTAAAGCTAGTGTTGCTTATATACTGGGAGAACACTTTCTGAAAATTTCATTGTAGTTCATTCATGTTTCACATAGATGTAACAATAATTTATGTCACTTTTTGACCACAGACGTAGTGATTCGTCCCATTCCGAATTTGACTTTTTAAACGATAATAATATTTTAATTTTCTACGTAAAAATGGAAACAACATGCGAAAATTCTACGCAAAATGTACGAGGACTCGTAAATGTCAATTTAGCCGATGATTTTTCTCTTTTCTAATTCGCTTCGAATTAATCTCACAACGATCATTAATCAAACTGAATGAGGAGCGTCAAGTCGAGATATCTCTGTTGTTATTCTGTTATGGCCGCACCCCATAACTCTTAATCAAAGTTTTAACCCAGTTCGCTCTCTTCCTTTTCACCAAACAATCCAGAAAGCCATCCCAAGTTGGATATCAAATAAAGTAATCATATTTTTAAGTATCCTGGTTTCATGTTTATATCTTTATGCGTCATTTTTTCACCTTACTCAAATCAAGTTACCATCCACAGTTTCCCTGCGAATAGTTCCACGTTTCCCAGAATATTCTTTTCTCGTTCTCGGCAAAATTCTCCGCACGAAAAATTACCGGAAAGTTAATTGGTCGATTTTTGGCGGGGCTATAATAGTAAAAAAAGTACTACAGTGTGAAAAGGTTGGATAAAAGTGTTAGTACACTGCCGATTCTTTTGACGAGTGTTTATTAAAACAAGGGGAGGAACAAATTATTAAAATAGACGTGAAAACTACGAGTTATAATTATACAATAATAAAACATATAAAAATAATAATTATAATGAATAAATAAATGAAATAAAATAAAAATTAGAAAAAGCTTCAAAAGATTGTTGAGTAATTTATTATTCTTTTGCTTCATTAATATTTTAAGAAACCCCGAACATTATTGAGCGTTTCCAAAGCGTCAAAAATCTCTATAAAACAATACTATAAACACCAATGTAATATGTAATTCAGAAACAAAGGGAAAAAACTATACACTTTTCCAGCGAAGCGCCTTTTAATTTACTCCGCCCACGTTAATCGCATTTTGTAATCATTCGTTTCCTATTATAAAGTAGGGCTTAAAAGCCCGTGAAAGAGAATGATAAAAGTGGAAGGGGAAGCTGCATCGCGACGCATGCGTTGTCCTAGTCTCTGCGTAACCGAGAAAATATTGCGTTCCAGGTTAAAAGGCCGGAATAGAGACCGTTCCTGCCAGAAAAAGAGTAAGCGCACGTTGAGGATATAAAATAAATCAATTTATTTTCTCTCGATATAATTTCTACTTAAATGAGATACCCGGGGGTTGTGAGGTGGTGAAAAACCAGGCAACTCATTCTCCAATTCTTTATTAGCTAGCCGAGCACTTTCGCCCATTCGGGCATCCTTAGGGCGACGTGGAGCCATAGGGAATTTCATCTTCATCTATGCCATTTTAAGGCACAAATCAGAAGCTTAATTATTCGCCTTACGGTATAGATGAAGAGAGTGTTTGACGACCATTCCTACGAGTATATAACGATTTTTATAACTCCAAAAACTATAACACCAAATTTTTTAATGTCTCGAAAATTCTCAACGACAGCTGGGATAACTTGAGAAACATTAAAGCTATCGTCCTCACGATATTCTTATTTGATTCAGCGTTAAAAAATCTTACTAATTGATACCAAACACGGCACTGTCTGAAAAGCGTAGGAAAATAGGAATTTTTACTTCCTTCAAAACCCCTCAAAAATACCCTTGAAATTGAGTCGAAGAATTGAGCCATTGTAAGACCAAGATAGTATCTTTGTGAAAATTTCATTTTTCAATTTTTTAAAATCTTTAATCGTTCTCGAAATAACACAGCTTTCGTTTAGAATATCCTGAATTTTCAGAAATTTAGCACAAGGAAGACTTTTCGTTGCTATGAAAATCGTTCTATACTCGTTGGAATGGTCGTCAAACTCTCGGATACAAAATACGCCATTGTCTGAAAAACTATGGACAGTTCGAATGTTTACCCCGCCGAAACCCCACCAAGAAGTACCCTTAAAATTGAGGAAGCAATTCGATTATAGAATCGAGCCATTGTCAGACCACGTTTTTCTTGCGAAGTGGAATTATAATTTATGTTCATGTAACCTGACGAAATGACTTTAATTTTATTTATTATTTTTTATTCACTTTAATTTTTTATTTCTTTGTAAAAAGCTAGAGAAGACCAAATGGTACTATTTTGTGCACAGTTTTTGTGTTTTATAAATAAACGTCAATCGCTCTCTGACCCTGCTCACTTTCGTTCCCCAACGCCTCGCTTCCGCTGCATCTCGTGCAAACAGCGGTGAAGGCTCAGTCGAACTCTCGCTCGCGACGGCGGCGAGTCCGACAGATGCTGATGCGGCGTCGGATGCGGCCTTGCGCCACATGGAGGGTGGCAGCTCTGTAGGCGCCGATTGGCGGCGCGGCGGCTCGTTGCGCGGCACTGTCGGCGAACCTCCGTCGAGGCGGCGTGAAGAAGCTGCGGCGCTTCTGAATTTACACCGACGCGTCGGCACCGATGGAATGACTAGGCATAATCCAGTCGCAGCTCAACAGGCGCTCGCACTGGCGAACCATCGGGCAAAACGGCCGCAGATTCTTCTCAAGGTATAATTTATTAACAAATTAGCGGAAAAAATGGAATTCCTGGGAAAAATTTCATCGAGATGATAAAATTTTATTTTTTAGACGTCGATAGCGAAGAATTCACTCGGCGAAGTACTCGTAGAAAATTGGACCAACTGTCTAGACCATGGAAAATCCATTAAACATGTATTTCTACCAAAATTCGAATAAGAGAAAAAAAAAACCGAATAAAAAATAACGAATTTCATGTTCATCTATGCCATTTTAAGGAACGTATTGATTTTACAGGATTCCGTCGATAGAACTAGACACAGAAAACTTCTAAACAAGGTACCAAGTTTGTCAAGGTCAATGTTGTGCACTCGGTGTTGCTTTTCTGGCTACCTGATAAACAGACGGCCATATCACTGTCGTCACTGAATGATGGTACAGCACGAGCACGATTAACGGGAATTCAAGAGCGAAACGAAATTGTCTAGCCATAGATTTAGCCTCTCCTCGAGCGAGATATAGAATTCTCAAATTACAAATGGATTTTTGAGAGATGTAGAAATATTAGGTATTGCTCGTGTGTAATAAGTGTTTGCATGAATTCGAAGTGTAAAACTGCTAAGGATACGTTGCGTAGAATAAATTAAGTTAATGGCACTTGAAGAATGGAAAAATTAATTGTCGAAGCCCAGTAATCCCGCACTTCTCGTTTTCATTATTATCCGATAATGAACCTCTGAAATATCGCCCAAGAGATTTGAATGTTTGATGTTTTCGTTTCAAGGCACGTAGAATCCGAATATCGAATTTAAAAAAAAAATGCTGTCCGTCCGCCGTAAGTGTCTGACGAAACTATAATAGCTAAATTCATGAAATATTCACCAAAAATCAATCTTGGTCTGACAATGGCCCAATTCAACAACCAAATCGCTTCCTCAATTTTCAAGCTTCAAAAAGGAAGAACACCAAAAAGGAAAAAAATAATAAAAATGTCCCAACTTCACAGCAATTAAATCAGCACTACTTTACTACTCGTATTGACGTGACTTGTTCCTGATTGATTGGGCCACTCCCCAAATAATTAAGAAAAAATAATTTTGGCTTATTGTTCAATCATAAACCATTGTAATCGCTCAAGAAAAAAATTCTAACCCCCCTCAAAATCCGTTTTACGTTTCAAGGCATATAGAATCCGAATATCCCCTAAAAATATCCAATAAAAAAATTCACTTGTCTGACGAAACTATAACAGCTTCGTTTTTGAAATGTTCACCAAAAATCAATCTTGGCCTGAAAATGGCTCAATTCTTTAACCAAATCGTTACCTCAATTTTAAGGGTCTTTTTGAGGGGGAGCAAATTCGTATTTTCCGACGTTTTCCAGAAAAAGGTGTATTTGGTATCAATTTCTATAGATTTTTGGACGCTGAATCGAATGAGACCATCGCGGGGTCGGTAGCTATATTGGTTCTCGAGTTATCGCAGCTTTTGTGTTGAATTTGGGAGATTTTCAGACATTTGACATGAGGGTATAACTCGAGAGTTCTTCAAGCTATAAAAATCGTTCTATACTCATTGGAATGGTCGTCAAACACTCTCTCCTGGTGTACCATTTTTTGGCAAAAAATT
Organism: Tupiocoris notatus; assembly: GCA_037159825.1. NCBI lineage: Eukaryota > Metazoa > Arthropoda > Insecta > Hemiptera > Miridae > Tupiocoris > Tupiocoris notatus. The sequence continues at coordinate 178,680 of JASJUZ010000555.1, read as the reverse complement.
TAACTTTTAATTTGGAAACTAAGAAAAATAAAAATGATAAAAATTGCAATAGTTGCTACGGAGTTTTCCCCTATACTTACCAATCTGATTTTCGCTGGGAACGTTCACAAATGTTCGGAATAATGACTATCACTAATGAATAATCTTCTTGAATCATTATTGAAGCGAAGGAATAATAAATCACTGTACAGTCATTGGCAGCGTTTTTTTTCTACCGTTTTCCAAATGATTGAACGACTTTCCTATTCACCTCTCAATCGTTTCCAAAATGGTTACTTTTTGAACTCGGCCCTCTCTGGCAGAATGACTCTGGATTTAACCCGTGTGATCTACGCGGGCCAAGCTTAATTAAAGATCGTAATTATGATCTCTGATAACCGTACAGATATACTGAGATGATGGTTACAAATAATTTTTAATTCACTGTTATAGTAGTTGTCCAAGTAGGTAATAAATTAGATGGAAGAAAGTTGGTCTACACTGCTATAATTTATTATCGTAATAGGAAGCCATGAAAATCTGTAGTTGGTGATTGAGCTGCTGTGATGTTACGACATTTTTGTTACTTTTTCCTTTTCAGAGTCTTCTTTTCAGGCAAATAATTTTGAAGTCGGTTTTATTTTTTCAAGTTTTTTTTTCTGTTGGCCTGTTCTATTCCCTCTTGTTTTGTCATAATATTTGGCGATTACTATTCATTTGATAAACTTTAAAAAAAAAAGATAATTTATTAGTTTTTTTCCTAGTCCAGCCTCACTGTTTTCGTACCTGGGACTGAACTTGCCATGCACCAAGCTATTGATCCTCCCCTCCCCACCCCCTCACTAGATCGGCCCGGCCAACGCGTCTGGCTCTAGAGTTGAATTGCCGCGTGTCCATGGCAACAGCTTCCCTGTTCTCATCCCACGCAGGATCTCACTTGGAAAACAATTCCATTCATAAAGTTGGGACCAAAAGCGGGCTCGGAATTTAGCCTCACACGATCATTCATTAGATTTTATTTTAGCCTGTACAATACCTGAAAGTAAAATAGTTGATTTTTTTGTTCATTCAACAAAAAACCCATTGTATCTAATCGCTCCAAAAAAAGGTCTAATCCCCTCAAATCAAAGTATCCAATAAAAACGCTGCAAATGATTGTACAATAGTTTATAGTAACGATTCCGAATTATTGTGATCGTTTCCACCTAACATCAGATTGGTAACTAAGTGAAAGCTCCGTAGCAACACTGATAATTTTAATAATTTTGATTTTTTTAATTTTTCAATTAAAAGCTAAATTATTCGCCTAACGGTACATCTGAAGGGAGCGTTTTGTTCCAATTCAACGAGTAGAAAACGATTTGTTAAGCTCCAATAGAACAATCATTCGTTTTTTAATAATTTTAAGAGGACATGCGTGGATAATTAGATCGTGATTTTTTAAAGAGTAAATCCAAATTAAACCGATATTGAATTATATTCGTTTTTATATGAGTGATGATCGCCCTATTGAATGTTGGAAATGTGATAAAATAATTTTCTAATATTGCATATGAATCGATGAGCATTTTTGGGATACAGTGGACAAAACTTCACCCCTTCAACTTTCTAGCGTCCTGCACCACTTATATAAAACACTAATATCATCACGTTGTTTTCTCCGCCTGCCAATCGCATTCGCTAAGCGTCGTTCAGCTGTCGAAAATCACAGCTATTTCAGATAATTCTAGACCGAAGAGTCCTCACCCGCGTTTTCACTCGATCGATATTATTTGTTCATAAAATTAAAGAAAAAAAAAGTAGTATATTTTTCCGTTTGTCGATAACATTATCGAAAATTTCCCTTTTAGTTATAATTTTTAATTGATTGCCTGCTTTTAACTCTGGCCTAATTGCAAATCAAGTTCAACCTCTCTAGCTCCCTGAACTTGAAACTTTCATTTCTAAAGCAGATATTTACAATATTCACGCCTCAAATACACGGACTTGCTATATTTTTAGTAAAAAGTAAGGAAAGAAGTTCTAGAGATTGAGAGGTTTGGATCAATTTTTCTCGAGTTTCCCCCGGCTTATTCAAACTATAGCGAGGTTCCCTCTTGTCTCGTTAATTACTTTGACCTCGACTTTCTTCTTCATCGGCTTCGACGTAATAAACGTGTGAAATATTCAGTTGAAAAAAAAATATAAGATTGGGCCGGATTTGAAGAAATGGTAGCAGAGACGTTAAATTGGGTTTGATTTCGCTCGTTAACGAAACGTAATATGTTTATTAACCTACTTAATTAATGATGATGAGAAATATAATAACGCTATTTGTATTATAAAAGATATGAATAAATCAGGATTTAGTTAAAGTATAAATGACTACCTGGATATAGTTTTATCGGATATCTACCTTACTTTGCCCTGAGAATGCCCGAATGGGTGAAAGCGCTCGGCTTAATGAGGAAAAAATAAGGAGAACCAGTTGCCTGATCTTCCTCTCCCTCAACCCGTAAACATGACAGATAATACCTATTGTTTAAAAAAATCACCAGGCTCAAAAGTAATTTAAAATCGTAGAAAGCGATAGGAATGTTACTTTTAGGAATGCCACAATAGGAAAGTTACATTTCAACCCCATTTGGAAAAAAACTGGATTTGTGTTTTCGAGAAATTGTCAAGGCCTCGGACAAAAAGGGCGTGCTCAGGGTCAAGTATTGCTATTTCTGAGTCCACGATAGCCGCTAATCGGAAATGGCATTCATCTGTCGACGTTGTCGTGAGAGTTCGAGTCTGTAGTTGTGAGCATTTGTCACCAGACTGAAACTTGATGGTTTCGTTGTAGGAGTTTTGTAATTTTTCGCCTTGGAGATAAATTTATTTCCACAGACACTGTCTTTATTTTTCGGATTATTTTCTTTTTCGCGCCTTGGAAACGGCAATTCATCGTTTTCGGTTGGGATATTTTCGCACGAACGCACTCACGTAAATTGCAACTCTTCACAATTGCAAATTCGCAATGAGCACTAGTCTGTACAATTATCCAAAATACGAGGTATTAAGTGTTGAAACTAGTTTTCTACACGGGCAAACGCACGGATTTGTATTGTTAGATTGATATTTCAACTTAATTCCATTGATAGCCATCGCCGAAGAAAAAATTATTCTAAACCTCCCTCAAAATTTGATGATCCACGTTTCAAGTTGTCTAGAACATCAAATTCAAACAGTGCAACTGATTATACAGTGGATTATTATTCCTTAGCTTAAATCATGATTTGGAAATACTTTTTGGTTTATTATCAATAATAAACCATTGTAATCGCTCGAAAGAAATTTTTCAAGCGCCCCTCAAAATTAAAATGGTTTTGATTTTTTAATTTTTAAGGCATGTAGAATTTTTTCTTTTTTTTTTTTTTTTTTTTTTTTTAAACCCACTGGTCTGCACGCAGTACTTCCATGTTTGAGACGGTAAAACTGGTAAAACCAATTATAAAACCAAGAAACTCATAAACCCGCAACGTTAGTACACTGCAATAGTGGGGGGGGGGGTCAATAGCTTTAATGGTTCCCAATTATTGCAGCTTTCGCGTAGAACTTCTGAAATTTTCAGAAATTCGCAGAAATCGATTTTTATAATTCGAGACATTCTGTAGCTATAAAAATCGTTCTATACCCGTTGGAATGCTCGTCAAACACTCTCTTCGAGTTATTATCACGAGTGGATAGTATTTTTAAATCTTAATTGAAGCGAAAGACAAAAAAATCACTGTGCAATCATTTGCAGCGTTTTTTTTTCTCTCTCAATATAATTGTTTGCATGTGAGTTAAATTTACCTGCGGAAGTTCTTACAGAAGCCTCAAAAAACTTCAAATGCTTTCAAAATTCCGAATCTGTCCTAAGGAAAATTTATTATTCGCGGAGGAAATTCAATTGTACTCTGATGACCTTTCTCTCAATTAAGAATAGAACTTAGCTTTTTTAATCCTTTCAAGTTCAAATTAGACCGCGGGGGATATTTTCTTTTGAATGTCACCGAAGTTGAGATTGTAGTTTTCCCCTTGACGCTAATTAGCCTCAATCTTCGCTCGATTCGTTCCTTGGTCTCCTTCGAGATAAGATTAATTCCGATTACAATGAGCTGTAAACTGGATTTCGCTTAATTTCATCAGAATTTCCTCAAATTTTTCTAGTCGATTTATTTTTTGAGAATTACATAAAGTTATTTCTTCGACGATGACCTTTTTTCAAACATTCAAGCATTTATTAGTTATCCTTCTAATTAATAAAACGAACGAACGATTTGCCGTTGGAGGGACGCGAGTCTTATTTCCGTGCGTAAGATTCCTAGGAAAATCGTCCAAATTAATTGATTGAATTAAGTGTAAAAAAAAGTGAAAAAAATGAGGTGAGAAGTTTCTTATTTAATTGTTACGAATTTTTATTATCTTATTTCTTATATTTTGATCTTTTTTAAAAATAAAATAATCATCTATGAGGTTTTCTATTTTTCTCATTCTGACAGATTCTTAGCAACCGTCCGGAAATTTTGGCAGAAGAGGAAGAAGTGAATACCGATTGGTTGGATTCGGAATTCATAGCCGAATGCCTGTGCTGGCACAACGTTTACCGACAAAGGCACGCAGTACCTGTGCTCACACTTTGTCCTCAGGTATTCCAAAAAATTGTTTAAAGAATATTGAAAGACTGAATCGCGGAATTTATTCGAATTTACGATTAGTTAAACGAAAATTTACGACTTCATCGATTGGATTCATTTTCATGTTGAGACAATAAAAGCTAGTGCGGTCTGGCTCGTTTTGATGCCTATAGGAAAAATGGCGAAATATTTTTCTCATCATAAAAAAAAATTTCGTATTGAAGTTCGACAAGTTATTCCTCAGTATTGAAGTTAAATTAAAATTCCTCAATACAATGACCAGAAGGGAAACAAACAAAGAAAAAGGATATAGGAACAGTCCAGAATATTAGAAACGAAAAATAATTTCCTTGGCTAAATTCCTAGTATTTTTCATAGCTGACCTACTTTTACAGCTGACAGTTTAAAAATAAATAAAATAAAATAACTTCTGACCTTCCCAGTCATTTGAGGAAATTTTCGCAGAAAAATATCCTTCGGAAAAAAGCGACCGTCGAATTTTGACCCGAAAACACTTGTAAAATCAATACACTTGTAAAATTTGGTGCGTCGGTATCTTTAACGGTTCTCGAGGCATTGCAGTTTTATGGAATTTTTGAGTTTTGAAAAAATGCGCCTCGTTCGTTTTGGCAATATTACTCGAGCATTCATGATCCTATGTCAAAAATCTTTCTATATTCATTGTAATATTCTTATCGTGCTAAATGATTGGAACTTTTTTCCAGCTATGCGAAAAAGCGCAGTCCTGGGCCAACCATTTGGCGCACACTAATTCTTTCTTCTACCGCAGCGATAAGGAGGTCGGGCAGAATCTTTTCTGCCGCCTGACGAACACTTTACAGACTGATGTAACCGGTAATCAACGCAGTTCATTTCCAAATCTGAATAGTTGTATTGAATTTATATTATTAAATGTATTTATGCTTAGAACTTGGGCTGAAAAAAGGCCAAAAAGGTTTTTGTATTCATTGTTGGAAATTTTCTAGCTATGCAATGGGTTGTTAAATCAATAAAATCTTCTTCTTAAACATGAGTGCTCTACTTGCTAATCTATACTTTAATCATTAGTACAATATTTTTATTAGTTGAAAAAATCTTCAACATTAATCAAATAACTTTGTTTCATTCTAGATCAAGATATTATTATAGTCAAAATAATTATTCGAATACCTAATAATCAACATAATTATTCGAACTTTCAAGGCCTTGAATTTTTGCTGAGTTTGGTTTGTTATTCAATAATAAACAATTTTAATCGCCCTAAAAATGAACCTTGGCTTAAAATTTTGATGTTTTACGATTCAAGGCATGTAGTATCCAAATATCCAGTAAATAAAAAATTCCGTCTATCCACCGTACGCCATTAAAACGTTTCTGACAAAACTATAATCCTGTAACCAAATCGCTAACTCAATAAAATGGGTATTTTGGGGGTTTAGAAGGTGTAAAAATTCCTGTTCTCCAACGTTTTTCGTACAAAAGTGTGAACCCATATTTTTGGTCGCTGAATCAAATGAGAAAATCGCAGGGTCGATAGGTTTAAGGGTTCTCAAGTTATTGCAGCTTTCGTCTCGAGTAGTCGAGATTTTCAGAAGTTTGTCATGTGGGAACATAACACTCTCTTCATCTGTACCGTTAGGCGAATAATTTAACTTTTAGTTAGATAATTGAGAAAAATGAAAATAACTAAAATTAACGTAGTTGGCGTCACACAACTTACACTAGCTTTGTTCGCATATTTCGTGCGTTATATTATTTTTGGATTGGCCAGAAAAATGGTAGGATTTTCACGAGATTCGTCCTAAATATATTAATTTTTCGAGCAAAGAGCGCAGATACAATATATCCAAATTTTGTTGAATTTCGGTAAGTAAGTTGGCGACAGGGTTTCATGGAATCCACGTCATTATTGGGACAACTTTTATTTTAATATGTCTTCTACGACAAATAAAATTGACTCTATTAAATAGTGTTCTTAGAAAATACCAATATTGTTTCGATCGCGGGCGATTCCGAGTAGTTTACCTGCTGAAATTTGATCTTTGAATAAATTTCTCGATTATATGGTAGATTATTATTGTTTTGCAGCAGTTTTTCCATTATATTTCAAATTTCTTTTTTCGACTCGAGAATCACTCCCAGATGTTATTACGTTCGAGCCGAACACTCCGATTAGAAGATTTATGTATAGAATATACTTCATTTTATAACACTGTTCGGCAAATATTGCGAAACAAAATGCGAACCGGATGGGCTCGCGGCCAAGAATAAACCCTTCAAGATAGCGATAGCCTAGTCGCCTCTCAACTCCGCTCTTTCACCCTTTCGCATTATACTCCCTCGTTTTCCACATTTCCTTACCTCCACATAATAGCGTGAGGCCATTTGCACGCTATCCAACTCATCTGCATATTACCGAGAGCGGAGCAAAGCTAACTTTCCTTCGGGCAGCTCGCATTTTCGAATTGGCTTGAGCCAAATGGAAATTGAAGATTAAATCCAAGCGAGCAGCGGGTTTTCCCTATTATTTTTATTCAACCGGTTCAAAAATGGACGAAATTCAACCGGCTATTTCAATTCGACTGGACGGATTTTCCGTGAAAGTTTCTACGATTAATATTATATTTTTATTTTCATTCGTTGTTGTTCTGTCGCATTGATCATTCTTCGCTGTTGAGATCGAGGGGGAGAAAAACATGGCGACTTGTTCCCCTGTTTTTTATTAGCTTGCCAAGAACTTTCGCCCCTTCGGGCATCATCAGGGCTTCCTAGATAAATAATCCAGCTTGATAATTTCTAGTTCATCATGGAGGTACTAGGTTATTCGATCATTTTAGTAGCACAATTACAAGGTATCCACCGCCAAGTTCGGCTTATTCATTAAAATATATTATCCTGTCTGCCTGGTTCCTGGTTAAAATTCCCCTGGTTGGTTCGTCCTGCAAGGTTGGTGGTTAACAATCATTGAAAGATAAAATAGTACTTAAGTATTTTGCATTATGTTTTTGGTAACTTACTTTTTAGGTAGAATACATGGCTTTACATTTAAACCACATTTAGAATAGTTTTTTCACTTAAAATTTAATAAAAACCCTAGAAGTAATACATTGATAGGAACTAGAGTTGACTAGACTAGCCGTAATTGTTTTTCTCCCACTCAATCTCAACAGCGAAGGATTATTTTATTGATTTTTGTCGACCATGGTTATCATTTCAGGGCAAGAAGTGGCGTCGTACTGGTATAGCGCTGTTCGGCAGTACAATTATTTCAAAGAACCGGACGTACTTCATGCAAATGTAAACGCAGGTTAGTGGACCGAATATTGTGAATATATTTCAACGGTGTACTTCTAGTCATTCACCCATGATAATTAATATAACCGATATAATGCAATAAAAGATCCTTCAAATATGATAATGCCGTAGCGAAAGGGAGAAATCATAATCCATGGAGGCTTTATATGCTTTTTTCGGTTAAGCTCACACAGGACATTTACGAGAAGATTTTTCTCCGAATAAAGTATAAAACTTTAAGAAAGTATTTTTTGGTCGCTTCGATTCACCACTAAAAATTCTATAGACTCCAGACATGACCAAATCGCCCAATTAACGCTCGCTTAGGCCAATCAACTGGAAAAACGAGAAGCGTCTGATTTTTTTGGCTCGCCATTTTTACGCCATCTTTGAGATATAGGATGTCACTGTTAAGGTGCTTACATACCAAATGTTAGTGATAACAATTGTTATTAATTTAACATGTTGATAACAATAATGTTTGTAACAAAATGAGATGATTTAGAAAATATGTTACCTACCAACATTGTTGGCAACAATGTTGTCAACTTTTTTGTTGCCAACAATTTTTCCGTCTGTTTTATTTGGGTCTAGTTCTCTAACAATGTTATCCACAAGGTTAGTCACAAATGCCGGTTTTGTTATCGCTCATGTCTCGATAACAAAACTCAGTGTCGCCGACAATGTTACTAACAATGTTGACGGAAAAAATAACAATGTTACAGAAAATGTTGCCAACATTGTTTCCAGTAACATTTCAGGGGAGGAATTGTCATCAACATTTTTCAAGTGGCGTAACAATATTATTAACAATTCCTCGCCCAATGTTGATAACATTGTTGCCAACACTGTTGCGTTCGGTGTGACAGGAAAGTTACTGAAAAATGCTAATAACAATGTTTTCAACAATGTTATCGTCCGGTCTGTAAAGGCCTTTACATCGTATTATTTTTCGATCTCTCTATGGATTTTCCTTTTTTTGCGCAGGTCACTTTACACAAATGGTGTGGGCGTGTACGCGCAAATTCGGCGTTGGCAAAGCGTCCTCTCGCGCTGGCAAGATCCTCGTTGTAGCGAATTATTGGCCTCCGGGTAATATCTCGGGCCAGTTTCAAGAAAACGTTTTACCGCCATTGCCGGAGACTGAAACAGACTCTGTATCCGGCAGCGAAACTTCTACTTCCCGGTCGACAGCTGAATTTCCGTCATGAGAAGATTCGCAGCATAAAAATCAGCGTTGCGGTCTTTGAAATCATAGCTCGGTTCGCACAGATTTGCAGCTATTGGACATTTTCAAGAGGTTCAATTAAGCTATGTTCCTCGGCAACTAGAATAAGCTTTCCTTTCTGACGAGGCTCAAGTTTTCCATCAGCAGCTGTCGCTAAATTTTTAATCGATCGCGAAACAATTTCCCATAAATGCAAGGAATGTTCAAAGTGCCTTTATTTCTGCTGAGTCGAATACGCTTTTAAAAAATGGCCACGCGTTCAATTGACGTACAATCCAAACTATTATTGACGCTTGTCAATTCAGTGAGTAAATTATAGAGATAGTCGTTTGAAAACAGTTGCTCCCTCATTTTTTGTATTGCGATTTCATGAAAACCAGAGAAAAAACAAATCACTCAGCACATGGTCTCAGTGTAACATCGAACAATCGTCTCAATTTCGTCGTAATATCACCTCGCCCGACAATCACAGAAAATCCAATTTCGCGGCATTTTTTGCTACCCATATTATTAGGAAGACATCGAATTTACAATTGTCTTCTACTAAATATTGAGCATAAACGGGAGCGGTTATAGAAGTGTGCAAGTTTCTAGAGATCTCAATTTGCGGTGGAAATTGTGTGAAGTTGGTAGCATTGTGTTTGTGTGACGAGCATTGTGTTAACTCCTTGTTATGGTGAAAAAAGGAAGCGATGGTGATGTGAATGGGAGCCAGAGATGAACTTAAGATACAGTGAGGTGGACAGGGAATGGTGAAATGAACCTAGAGTGAAAGTTGCCTAAAGGAATGAAGTTCGAAGTGGAAGCAGATACAGAGAAATTGGCGCGAACGTTCTGTGAGTAGAGCGAACATTTCGTCTCCTGAACGGCAGATGTCGTTAGCGAAATTTTATAATTTTAGGGAAAAGGCGAAAAACTTTATAGCGCCAAAAAATAACAGAACTGATGATTTTAGCTTCATTAAGCTCTCTTTGTTCATTTATTAAATAGGAAGAAAAAAAAATTCGATTTGAATAAATTTATTTAATTTATAAACAATAATATTTCATTTAGGAATTAAAAATATAAATATAATATTGGTATTTTCCATCATTAGTATTACTGTATTTAGTATTTTCCGAAGAAAGTGTCGCTTCTATTCTCACAGAACTTTGGGCACTCGATAACTCGAGAAGTTTTGGAGCTATAAAAATCGTTCTATACTCGTTGGAATGGTCTTCAAACAGTCTTCATTCCAGGGGGTGTGAGGGGGAGAAAAACCAGGCGAATAAAGAAACGTTGGATTATGAAATAATAAAATGATAAATAATAAAATGTTGGATATTCGGATTCAAGATGACTTGAACCGTCGAACATCAAATTTGGAAGGGAATTGGAAAGATTTTTCCCGGAGCGATTACAATGGTTCATCATTGAATAATAAACCAAAAGCTAATGATCGTAGTACGTCTGTGAATCAGATGTGAATGTCATGAGAATGTTGAGTAGCAAGTAGTGATCTAAAAGTGAGAGTATTCCAAGTGAATGTAAGAACAGAAAAGTATGTCTGATGATCAAGTTTTAAGGTGAACTATTGTAAGTCATGTGGAATTGAAATTTGAACGTTTTAAAATTATTCCACCTAATGAATTAGAGCTGTTGCAAACAGTAATAGCTAACTTCTTATAGGACTAAAATCTCTATCTTTTGCTCGATAGTTGCATTCTTTCAACTTATTCTGGCCTGGATCCAACTCTTTGGTTGTGAGATTCCTGAAGGCCGAGTAATGGTGCTTTTTAAAACTATCTTGTCTTTGAACATTCCGGTTTAAAAAATTTTCAACTCGTTCCTTCCGTGTTGGTAAGATTCGGCCGAGCCAAATTATTTCCGGACTAAGTGCGAAGGCCGTGTTAAATTAATGTCTAAGAATGAAAACACCAACGAGTTAGCAACGCTAGTCTGCTTAAGATAAATATTTTGTAGGTAAAACCTATTGAAAGTTACCGCCTTTGCATTAATGTTAATACGATGTACGCTGTTGAAGGGGATTAATTTTTATCATCCGATATTTGATGGTTCTGTTGATGTCATCCATCTTAATTATTTTAAATCTGTTCCCATCTGAAACGCCAGATTGTATCGAGCCGAGTTTCAATTTTTTTTTTTTTCTCCATTTATTGAAAACATTACCTTTGTGAATTTCCATTCTGAGTAACGTGTTCATTTAATAAGGGTATTCATGGTAGGGAAACGATTTGTAATGGATGTAGGTAATAGTTTGTGTGCTATCCGTTGACCAGTGTGTTGTCAAGTGCCTTTCTGTAAATTCCCCCACACTGACTCGAAAAATCCCCAAACCCAGCAAAGACTCAAAAATCTTGGAAAACGTAAATTTGACCCATTGTTGGGCTGGCTCTTGCAAAAAAAATCTAGGATGTGGTTAATGCGCGGAATGTCAAAAGTTGAAATTGAAACTTATCCATGAATAATTGGTAAATTATCTGAGGCAAGATGCTTCAAGGTTTATCGGAGCCGCTCACCTCTTAATTTGTCCCGGACATTCAACGAAATTCCTACAAAAAAGTAAACATTTTTTAAAAAAAACCTGTCGTAAAAGTAAAATACCCAAAATATTTCTTCTGTCTGAATTTTCCCCATTCCGAAAAAATCCCCTACATCTAGGGAGAAATGGAGATGGCAACGCTGCTGTCAAAAATCCCTTGTGGGTGCTAAATGATCGAATAGCTTTGAATAATAGTTTTGAGGTGTGTTAACCTTGTATAAATCGTAAATGCAACCATGCTGCTCTCTGGTGGCTATTCAGATAACTTCTACTTGATCTTCAGTGTTTTAGCACTGATGTTTCGATGAAAACACGATCGCAGGGACATCAATACGCTCGATTTATACAATACTATCAACTTCTTGTTCAAATTATTACCTATAAAACCATGAATACCCCTCGTATAGTATAAAACGAAAAAAATTGTGTAGACGATCTTATCCGAACAAAATAATTTAGTTAATATTTTATTTACTGTCGGTTAATTGGTTTCTTCTCGTTCGACGGCTTTGAACGGGAAAATCTTATTCTTCACCTAACATTATTCGAAAGACTACCTTAAGATATTGGAGGTTGATATTTATTAATTGTCAAAAAGCTAGCTAACCTATAGGTACAAGGCTAATGTTTATGTTTGAACGAGACTCAAATAAATGCTCACGGTTTGGCATTGAGATTCAAAACAGGACAAATCAAATCGTTCCGTGAATATTATTTTACCGCTGCTGCGCTAAATCGAAACGCTCAATAAAGATAGGCTGCAATTAGATAGAATGGGGAATATATATCTCACTCTCAACGACAAAATGTATGAAAGCAAGGTAAATTTTTTCAACCGATCATCGATTCAATTTACCCAATCACTGGAATTAACCTAATAGCTCAATTAATATCGGACTTTGAACTAGTAATAGGTCTTAGGTCACTTATTTCAGAATTTGTAAGTGTAGCGCCTGGAAAAAATTGACAATTTTCTCCGTAAATTCCGCTTTATGGGCTTGAGCTCGTTTTATGGCCGCAGGCTTGCCTTATAAATAGCATATCAATCAATGCTTGGTAGTTTTTTTCTCGTAAGTGAACCCCGAACGAGCGAATTTTTACCCCGGGAAGAGATTTTGTAGAACAGAGTATCGAAGAAGTGAAAATGAAATGAAATATCGTTTATTGTACAACCGTAAGGTATTACAAAGGGTATCGAAGAAGTTGAAATGACTGGATGGAGAAAGGTGATTTTTAACCCGATTATCAATTTTAAGATCGTTTTGCGCGTTTAAACCTAATGACACTAAAACGGCCATAACTTGAATTTTACAAGGTGTATCGAATCTAAGTATATCGTTGGAAAAAGCATCGAATTTCCCATTGGAAAGATTCCTACACGTTTTAAAAATTGCACTTCAGGCGACGAGAAAGCACTCTGAAAAGCAACTTTGATCCAAGTTGAGAAAACGGAATGGTTTTTCGTAAAAGAAATTCAACGCCCTCCAAAGAAATCAACTTTCCAACGATGTAGTTGTTTTTATTATTAATATTTGTTTCGCAAGGAAAAAACAAGGTCAAATACTCTAAAAAAAAAAAAAATAGTTTTCCTCGTGTTGGGGACACGAGTTATTGGAATTGGCACATTTTGAGGAGTACATGTTTTGCATTTCATGTATTTGTCAACCACCATGATATTAGCGAGACGTTGTTAAAACTGAAAAATGTGAAGTTTTTATTCCAACACAATTTTCTTCACTGAAACGAACATTAATAATAAAATCAACGTTCCACTTTTATTCTTAAATTTTGTAATTCATTTCAATCTACATGATGTATTTTATTGTTGAGAAATAGTTGGAAAAACCCCAGGACGTTTTTGATCAGGAAATTAGTCGCAGAACTCATGCAGTTGGCCATTCATAGTTTTCCTCTCCGATTTGAGCAATACAGCCGAATCCGCTTATTCGATTAGTAGGTACCTTAGCGAATCGAATACTAAATCGATTGCTCATCGTATAAATATGGAAAAAATAGTGGGTAATATTTCGTCGGTCGAAGAGGGGAAAAAATCGTAAAATAGATGTTGGATGTTAAATTTTTAAAATGGTGTTGTGATAGCCTTTCAAAAGGCGAATACTCGTATTTTATGGTCGGTTAATGTAAGGCTAAATTGTTGCGATATGATGAGCTTAATGAAGTATAATGTAATAAAATCGTTCCATGCTGGATATTTGTTTTACTTCGAATTTTATCTAAAGCAAGTCATCAGATTACATTTATCGAGGGAAATTCATATCCCATTCGGTACAAGAATTAAACTGAGCGTGATTTCCAGTTTTATAAATTAAAAAGGCGTTCGCTTCAGATGAAAAATTCAGCTCGGGAAAAAATCTCAGGTTTATCATATTTTGTCAAAAGAAATATTTACAGAAAAAAAATCCGCGGTGAGAAACCGGCGCGCACAATTTAAAATACATTTCTTTTCATTCATCAATAAATCTAGTATGCACAAATAACGAAAACCCGCCATCGGGAAGATACAATTTTTAAATCTAGAAAAAAATATTTACAATAATCGTCGCAGCGGCATAGATTGAGCCCGAGATATTGTCCATGGCGGGAGAAAGTTGGCAACACCGGAGAACGATTGTTTTTCAACTGGCAAAGCATGGAATTTGGGTTCAGTTGAACTTAATGGAGTTCACGGATGTTGAAATTTGTCCGCCGCGGTAAGATCCGCGTTTTTTCTTCGTCTTCTCGTGTTTGAATGATTTGCCTTTCGTGTGTTTGAGAACTTCAAACGCCTTCTCTCCCCAACAGCCCCGCGCTCCTTTCTGCAATAAAAATTCGTTAAAAATTAAAATTTTGAAAGAAAACAATTCTACTGGGGAATTAGATTGAAAATGGACATCTTCTGGAACGCATTTTAAATGATTTATTAATCAGAATAAAAGAAAGCCCCATCACAAATCGGTTCACGGTTGAACCTCGACGTTTTTTCAACAAGACTTGTGTTCTTTTATTTTTTATACAAAAAACTGGTTTCATTATCCAAATCCAACATTCATAAATGGACCATCAACGTTTTCCGAAAAAAATTTAATAAAAACGTATTGTCTTTCTTAACTGAAAACGTATTCTATAAGCTGAGTTAAACATTTATTAAAATAATATAGACTTTTTCAAAGAGGAAAAAAATGAAAACCGATTTTTTCCGTTCATAAAACTTGACGTTGATGAACGGAAAAGTTGTCGCAGCCTACTTTTTCGACTGAATCTCGCACGAACAGAAAAATTGATATTCTATAGGTAAAATTTCATTAGAGAAAATGCCGAAATAAAGAGAGAAAATGAGACAGTATTAATTCACCTTTACGAAGACATTCGAGTCAAATTAGTCAAAGGTTATTTTCTTGTTCTGAGGCGTATCACCTCCAGAGCTGTCGCCGAAGCTTTTCCTAAAGCCGCCACGGTCGCCACCACCGCGCCCTCTGAAACCTCCGCCGCGTCCACCGCCTCCAAATCCTCTCCTATCGCCTCCCCGCCAACCGCCGCGTCCTCCAGTCTTGAAGCCACCATCTTCGTTGCCTTCACCTCCGTCGCCGTTCCAACTCTTCCTAAATCCACCGCGATCGCCACCGCCTCGCCCTCGGAAACCACCTCCGCGACCGCCGCGTCCCTTGAAGCCGCCTTCGCCGTTTTCATCGCCGCCCTCCCCATCGTTCCAGCTTTTCCTAAAGCCGCCGCGATCGCCACCGTCGTCGTTCCAGCTTTTCCTAAAGCCGCCCCTATCGCCGCCACCACGGCCTCGGAAACCTCCTCCGCGACCGCCGCGCCCCTTAAAATCCCCACCTCCGCGTCCTCTAAATCCGCCCCCTCCTCTGCCCCCGAACGAATTTCGCTGTTTAACTTCGCCTTCCTCCTGCGATTGGTGAAAACAAACAAAAAAAAAAGCACAAATTATTAGAACGCACAGGCTTCAGTGAACATGATGCTGAGTGGCTGATCTCTCCAATGACGATTTCCCAGACCCTCAAAAAATTTCTGCGAGGTTGTAAAGAAATCCGAGACAGATTTTTCAGCTAGGTAGAGTTGTCTGATTTTAGAAAACAATTCTCCTCGACGAACATTTTTCTCGATTTAGCTGATACGAGAAAATTCTTCGAATAGATTAGGGGAAATCGGGAGCTTCATAAACAGTGACGAATATTGGTTTGAATAAATTCCTTGTCAGAATACCGAAGAATAATTGCTAAATTCGAAAGAGGACTATATAAAAACAGCGGGGGAACATGAGAAAATCATTTAGGGTCTGTAACTCTAAAAAAAACCGCTCTCATTTGATTGAGCGTTCAAAAACCGACAAGATATTGTTAGAAAGCAAACTTATCTCATGAAAACACTGAAAAATACATTTCCGCTTATTGAAACCCCCCTAAAATACCTTTAGAATTGAGTTAGCAAAAAATCGAGCCATTGTCAGGGCAAGATTGATTTTCAGCGAATTTTCAATTAGACTTGTAGTTCCCTCAGGTGGTTCTTGTCGGAGAATTTTTTCCTGGATACTAACATTATACATGCCTTGAACCAAAAAACATCGAATTTTTTTAGGGTGAGAATTTTTCTCTCGCGATTAGAACGGTTTAGTTTTGAATGGATCTAATATTGATCAATTCGCTTCAGATTTGGCAAAAAATCTGGTCATCATAATTGAGAAACGATCGTTAACAGTGAAGGTGAGATAGCGCAGCGACCATGGTTCACATTCGCCCGGCATGAGTGAATTACCAGCAGCTGAGCCAACTCACCTTAGCTTCGAAAGAATTGTTCGCCACTCGAGGGTCGATCTCGATTTCTTCTTCTTTCACGCGCCTGAACGGTTCTGATTTACGCCTCGGCTGAATTTATGGAAAACAACGGGAATATCGAATTACTTTCGGGCGGTAAAATGAAAGATAAGGGCTGGGAAATCATCACCAGAGCCGTCAGCTGTTATGGAAATTCCTCGACAAACGTATTTCTCAATTTTTAACGGCTATAAAAATACTAGGAGCGCCGTAAATAATACTTGTCAATTCTATCAATAACCAACTGTGAAAACAATGATGAGAAAGAAGGGTTCAGCTAATGTCAAACTAGTTATTAGGTACAGGAATTTGAAACTGTTAAAAATCGTCACGTACCTGATCGTTCTGCGATTCGCCACCAGCCTTCACAAAATTGCTATACTTGTTTTTCTTAATCTGGAAAGGAAAATTTCTGGATTATACATTCTTCCTTAGAAAGTTTTTCGTTACAAAAAACTTGAAATTCGTTTCAATTATAACATTTTTCGTTAGCATTTTCTTTCCGAATGTCTCCCAGTTTTCTTCTTTATTTTTAATTTGTGTAGTGTCAAGATACTGAATATTAGGTGGCCCTTTGGTCGAAGTGAGGCAAGTTAACCAGTTTGAGGTGTTTTCTACTTTTGAGTTAACTGTACACAGTTTCAATAATCCCCCAAAAAGTGAGTTCATACTCATCAGACGTTGTAATATGCATGGCACACAGTAATGCCGCAATGTGGGAAAATTTTCTCTATTACGATTTCTACGGGTGGCAAATATTGATATGAAAGTTCGAGGTTTTGAAAGGTTTATAAGGCGTGGTGGGGGAGACTAGGCGACGAATTATTTGAGCTTTTCAGGCCGATGATCGATGAAAACCTGGAGAATACTTCACATGGACAAAATGCCATCGGTGTAGGAGATGTAAGAATTGTGTTACATTGAATACTAACCGCAGGTCCATTTTCATTATCATCCGGTTTCCTCTTGATCCCTTTTTGCGCCGGCTGGGCGTCCTCATCGGAAGATTCTTCCGAACTGCTTTCAGCCTTTTTTGCAGGGGCTTTAGCTTGAAAATTAGAACAAGCGAGTGAAAAATGAGTAACCATGTAAAATACAAATGGTTTTTTTTTTGTAGTGTTGCCGAATGCCTTTCCCTAAATTGAAGAATAAATGCCCAAAAGTGATATCTCTACATTTTCTGACGAGTAGTGGAGCAGTGCAGAAAAAAATTACCATTATCCATCTCATTCGAATTACAATTTTCAGTGGGAAAGGTATAGTTTTCTAGAACAAATCCGAGGTAAATTCCTTATTGTACAGTTCTACGATGAATTCAAAATAGGATTTATTTTCGAAGATTTTGGAGAAATTACTGGTTTGGTGGAGTGGTATAGCTAAAAAGTGGAAATTACCATCATCCCGACTGAGGACAGTTTGACAGATTATCCCATTATGTACAAGTGTAGCAGATCACAAGTAACTAGTGAATATATTATCATTTCTATTACCTTTGGCCGGTGGCGGGGCTTCATCTTCGGATGAGTCTTCCTCGCTGGATGATTCTTTAGCTTTTTTGACAGGAGGAGCCGGTTTCTTAGCTGATACTGGGGCAGGAGCTTCTGAAGAATCATTGAAATAAATATTAGACAAGTTTATATTGATATCATATCCTTTTTTATGCCGCGCTTAATTCAATTCTTCTTTCAAGTGTTATTCAAATTACCATCGTCACTGCTATCGTCGGATGAACTCTCTGCGGTCTTTTTCGGCGCAGGGGCAGCCTTCGTTTTTTGACCCGCTGCAGGTGGCAGCTTCACAACAGTTTCCTCCTCTTCACCTGCCGAATTGCAATAATTCGATCAAATCTATATCCACTTTTTAGCTGATATTGATTTCACTGCGGGAGGAAACAATATTAGGGAGTTTTTGCTTCCTACGGCTAACGAATTTATGGGCCGAAGACAGGAAGTTATACATGGGCCTCCTTCACTGTCCCCCGAACGCCCATAAGAACAAGAGGTTATGTTTTTGCCAATACTTACGTTCTTTCATAGAAGCTCATTAACAGTGACGTCTGGAATGTCATGTGTGGATAATTATGTACTTGAAGAAATAAAACTATAATGGATAATAATTAAATTCAAGGGATGAAAGTGGATATTGTTTTATCATCTGCAACTACTATTAAAATAAATTAACTACCAACAAAAACTATGGTATAAAAAAAAAAAAAAATGATTGAACAGTGGTTTATTATTCCTTCGCTTCAATATTGATTTATGAAGACTATCCATTTGTGATAGTAACTATTCCGAACATTAGTGAATGTTCTCACCAAAAAACAGATGGTAACTATAGAGGAAAAATCCGTAGCAACTATTGTAATTTTAATCAATTTTATTTTTCTTAATTTCCTAATTAAAAGCTAAATTTTTTGCCTTACCCTACAGCTGGAGAGAGTGTTTGACGACCATTCCAATGAGTATAGAACGATTTTTAGAGCTCCAAGAACTCTCGAGTTATACCCTCATGTCAAATTTCTAAAAATCTTCCAAATTCGGCACAAAAGCTGCGATAACTCGAGAACCATAAATGCTATCGACCCGGCGATGGTCTCATTCGATTCAGCGTCCAAAAATCTATATAATTTGATACCACGTACACATTTTTCTGAAAAACCGTGGAAAATATGAATTTTCTCCCCCTCAAAACCCTCCAAAAATACCCTTAAAATTGAGCTAGCAAGTTGGTTCAAGAACTGTGCCGTCGTAGGACCGAGATTGATTTTTGGTGAAAATTTCAAGAATTTCGCTATTATGGTTTGGCCGGAAAACTGCTAACGGCGTACGGCGTACGGCGTACGGCGTACGGCGGACAGACAGAATTTTTTTTATTGGATATTCGGATTCTACATGCCTTGAAACGTAAAACATCAAATTTTGAGGGGGGGTTATAAATTTTTTTTTCGTGGGCGATTACAATGGTTTATTATTGAATAATAAACCAAAAAACTGGAAAATAATATTAAACCATCCCAAAAAATCCACATTTTTCTTTGTGCTAAAAAATCAGTAACAATTTATAGGAACTCACTTGAAGAGTCGTCCGACGACGATTCAGCCTTTTTGACAGCTGGTTTAGCTGGCGGTTTAATGGGCGTTTTAACTGCAGCCGATTTTGGCTCATCGGAATCATCTTCGGATGAAGACTCAGCCTTTTTAGCTGGAACGGCTGGCTTAACAGGCGTTTTAGCGGCTGGTGCTAGAAAAGTGACCATCCTCAATTAGATTAACAAATGCATAGATTTGGCGTAGATTTTTTTTGGCGAACATCCAGCAAATGGAAACCCAGATAATGCAACTCAAGAAGTGACGTGAGAAAATTACCTTTCTTTGGTGCCTCATCTTCGCTGCTCGAATCTGAACTAGATTCAGCTGGTTTTGATGGAAGTTTTGAAGCAACAGGTGCGACAGGAGTTTTGCTCTGAGGGGCCGGCTTCTTAGCTGGAGGTTCATCTTCGGAACTATCCTCTGAACTGCTTTCGGCTGTAGGACCAATAAGAAAATAA
This sequence comes from Tupiocoris notatus, assembly GCA_037159825.1. Lineage (NCBI taxonomy): Eukaryota > Metazoa > Arthropoda > Insecta > Hemiptera > Miridae > Tupiocoris > Tupiocoris notatus. The sequence goes on along the minus strand of JASJUZ010000555.1, from coordinate 158,615 downwards.
ATTAGCAAGAAAGACAGCCAAAGAAATAGTAAGCGAGGCATGCTAAGTACGATGAAATCAATCAAATGTCAAAAAATGTAATCCGTTTCAGGTACTAAAGATAGAGAAGGCAGTATTTGAAGAAAAATTGTACCCGATCAATTTCGAGTGGAATCGCATTTTATCGATTAACAATCAGTTGATTTTTCAGTGAAATCTATGCAGTAATCAATTTTTGGGGTGAATAACTGAATGATAGGTATAGTTAGAAGCCAGGTTTAAATGCATTTCTGCATCGACTCGATTGAGATTCATCATTTTATTGCCCCAAAAAATAAGAACTACGATCGACACTTGGCAAATAAACTGCAACGATTTTTTGACATAAATATACTGTTATCGCTAGCTATTTATTACACGAAATGCTGAAACCTAACAAAAATTCAAAAGACAACCAACTCCTGATCAGCGCATTGGATTGTATCTATCAATAGCAACTTGTTACCTACACGTTTCGACATGTTGCCGTTTTCACAAATTTATTCGGGCCTAAACGTATCATGACAGCCAACCCTTAAAAATCGCCAAGATGTCCCTTCAACACTGATCGATTCATAGCCACAAGTCGATCTCATCAATAAATGCTGAAATTTACCATAGCGTATTTAGTTTTTTCATTTTGGTTCATTATTCGATAATAAACCATTGTAATCACCCAAGGTAAAAAATTTCCCAACCTTTTTTTGTGTTCGATCATTTCGGAATCTACTGGACCAATTTTCATGAAACGTAGCATGAACCATCATCATACAATTGAGTCTGAGCATATTGTAATTCGACAGCATCAATCAAAAATCTACGGGTAGGAAAAAATAGATCATTTTTGTTCAACAATGAGATTGCAGTCTAGTGATTCCCAGTGAAATGATCTGAATTTCATATGCACTAAAATTGTATCACCATTACCTACCTACCGTACAAATTTCAGCCCTCTTACACAAATGGTTACGGAATAAATGGGTCATATAAGATAATCTTCAAGAGAAGCATTTTGTGAAAAGTGTACATGGAAGCTAACAGTAACTTCGTACCAAAAATGTATTGAGTAGGGTTGGCATCTTGGTATCAATATTATCAATATTTCGGTTCTGATAGATATTTGCGCAACAATATTATTGGAATATTATACTTTAAAAATATTAGATCATCTAAACCAAGGTGTTCAACCTTAAAAATAAATTACTTTCAAGACCCCATGTGAACGATTTTGAAAATTTTTAGTAATAAGTACGCTAAAATTTTTATGAAAACTGGAATATTAAAAAAAAGATACAAAACAGCAGGGTTCAGCCCTCCTTCAAATGTGTTGATGCGTTTAGCATTTAATACGGCAAAACATGGTGGGGACTTATTAACTTCCCCCATTTGAATGCAGCAGTCATCATCTACGCAAATCGTCAACTAATGCCTTGCTAAGCAACTGATGAGAAAGTTTCCCGAAATGCAGTTCCGTTGCGATCTACAATCGCAGGTAGCCGAGAGCTGATCTATCAACGTGGGAAAATATTTAATTAGAGAAATAGGATGCGTTTGCATTTGCAGCAAAAACCATGCCCATTCCAAATTGCACCTGCTAATCAGAAGAAAGAACGCAATGAAGCTTAACGCATTTGACGGATGCCTGTGAACCCTGCTTTATGCACTCATTAGATTCAGCATTAAAAATACATTGATTTCAATATCCTACTTGACTTTATCAGTATTTAGGCGGTATCGTCCGTTCCTAATAAAGGCTAATAAATAGGAAAAAAAATCACCTTTAGCTGGTTTCTGAGGTGGCTTGGTCGCTGCCTTCACAGCGACGGGTACTGGTTTGTTGGTCTCTTCCTCCGAACTACTGTCTTCGCTGCTCGATTCCTCAGCTTTGGCTGCGGGCTTGGCCACAGGCTTAGCAGCGGGCTTGGCCACAGGCTTAGCGGCGGGCTTTGCAACAACTTTAGCTACAGTTTTAGGTGCAACTTCTTCTTCTGAACTACTGTCCTCACTGCTTGATTCTTTCGCTTTGGCTGCAGGCTTAGGGGCGGGCTTTGCAGCAGGCTTAGGAAGAGGTTTAGCAGCTACTTTAGCAACAGTTTTAGGAGCTGCTTCTTCTTCCGAACTACTGTCGTCACTGCTTGACTCCTTAGCTTTAACTGGAGCTTTGCTCCGAGCTGTGCCATTCAACTGTGCTGGTTTGCCTTTGGGTGGCACCGCTTCATCTTCGCTTTCTTTAATCAAAAATTCAAAATAAATCAACTGCTAAGGATTCATATAATGATGGGAAACGCAGAAACGTCAACAATCGACCATTGGATTGGTCGTCATTTGTGGAGTTCCTACTTTTAACTTTGACAAATCCGTTTCTTGCTTTCCCAATCGGAAAATGCTTACAATTTATGGCTAACAAAATATAATACTAGTAGAGGGGTTGTGAGGGGGAGAAAAACTAGGCGACTTATCCTCCAGGTTTTTAATGGCTGGCCGAGCACTTTCGCCCATTCGGGCATCTTCAGGGCGACGTGGAACCATAAGGTCCACACGCATTATGGTTCCACGTCGCCCTGAAGATGCCCGAATGGGCGAAAGTGCTCGGCCAGCCATTAAAAACCTGGAGAATAAGTCGCCTAGTTTTTCTCCCCCTCACAACCCCTCTACTACAATAAATGCGACGACAACCAAGCGAAAATATAATACGCTTATCACAACACCACTAATTCAGAAAATGGCCTAACAATTCTGTAAGGCTCATTGGAAACACAATCGAGACAAGGCCCTTCTATCAATTGTTATCTATTGATCTCATGAATATCCATTCAAAAGAGTACACCTACTCTTCATAAGAAAATTGTTAGATACTGGTACGGAGTGCAAAGTTATCAGCTCCAATAACAATAATTAACGCAAGGAAAACGTTGATTACCTGAACTTGAATCTTCGGATGAACCTTCGCCCGGCGCTTTAGCAACCACTTTCACTTTGGAAGTGCTGGGGGAGGAAAATCGACAAATTTAGCGAGTTCACATATCATATTTACAGAGACTAGATACTACTCATAGAGTTCTTTGCTTTCCGGCACAAAATTGAGAAACTTGATTCACCAAATTAAGTACCTTAGAGTTTTCCAGGTGAAAAAGAAAACATAACAATTCTCAATAGTGATGCTGAGGCTATCGACATCGGTGCATCAACTAAACTATATGCAACTCGTATTGATATCAATGCTTGATGTTCGTAACAACTTCAAGTTCAAAAAAAGTTTCTCACCTGTTGAAATGCGTCAACACTTGCAGTATGTTCGGAGTTCCTTTTGGTAAAGGCCACTGAAACAAAAACGTGCGTTAGATCTACTATCACAAGTAAATACAGACACACAAGTGTCAGGATGTATAAACCCAGTTTTTTTTTTTTTTTTTGGCGATTTTGCTGAAACTTTCTTCTATATTGTCATGTCCTTTTCATTCTACATAATTACTAACGTTTTAGGTTGAAGAGGACACAAATTAGGCGGCTCGTTTTTCGAAATTCGCTTTGCTCAATCCTTTTCTAGCCAACATAGGTCCACGTGGAACATATGCAGAGATACCACGTGGAAATATGTTGCCCCATCCAGTAATGAAGGTGCGAACGCGTCGAAAAAGTCATTCAACGTAGGTTTCCAGTAAAAAATACAGTTCCGTAAATTAAAAATCGCTGGTTTTCAGGCAAAACCGCCGGTTTTCACAGAATGCATTTTTTAAGCTGTACTAATGAAAACACCAGTCAATACATTAGAAAGGGAATAACGGATATGAGAGGGAAAACCAAGGTCATTTAGCCAGTTTAAAAAATAAATCACGCTTCAAAAACACTTGCCAAATAGGCACGTTGAGAGGTAAAATTACGTCAATTATAATATTGATCGTACATAGGTAAATAGCCGAATCGGACAGATGAAAACGCGACAAAAGCCTTCCCATTTTCATCAATCGCCTACGCTAAGCGCTTTCAATAGCTAATTCGTAGAAAAAACGAAGCAAGTTTGATGCAACATTATCAACAGATAAGCTAGATAATCGCCGACAAACGTAATTAAACTGGGAACGAAACCGGCAGAACAATAATTAGTGTTGACTGACGCATGCTCACTCCACGTGGGGCGAGCCGACAATTACTTACGGCCTTCACTTTCTTTTGGAAGATTTGGGCGAGATTTTTGTCTCTCGTCAGAAGATAATCGTAGACCAATGTGTTGGCGGCGTTTTGAAGTCCGGCCATCGCGAATTTTAAAAATTAACAAACAGATCCGAACACAATTGCAGACCACGCTCGCGAGAGGTCGAACACGAGAAGAGAAGAAGGCAAAACCTAAACGAAACGCGAAAGAATAGAGCTTCCTCGTGTAGCAAAGAGGAACACGAAGAAGACGTGATAACTGACAATGTGCAGATTTACTCCACGTACCTTAGACTAATAAAATGCAAGAAGAAATATTTAATAAGTCGAAAATATTGAATTTTGTTCAAAGCACGGTGGGAAACACATTTATCACAGCGCGAACCGTAATATTTTCCTCTCTATTTTGAGTGAAACTGGTTTTTAACGAAAGGAGAAAACATATGTTCAACATGACAACAAGCAACTGGGCACAAAATTTTCTTTCTCATCGAATTTAAATATAACTACATCCCTTACCTACCTTTTCATCCATAGATTAATTTTAACAGATGGCTCAATTTCTGTTTGTTTTATGTTCTTTTAAGCGACCTGTACAAAATAATAAGTTTTCACTACATTTCATTGGTGTGCTAGTGAATTTCCATTTCTACTTTAACATGAAATGACAAAATACTAGACAAATTTGAAGGCAATCAGTGAAAATTTATATTAATTTTAATTCACTTTGTTAGTTTATGTGTAATATAAACAACTTTCGCATTTTAGGGCAGGACAGCTCCATGGTTTTCTCCAGCTTTCTCAACAGTCGAATTATAACTCGTGATTAAAAAAAAATCCGTAATACGATTGGGAAAAATTATCGACTTCCCAAAATCAGAATATTCATATTGAAAAAATGTCAATATTCCATCTCTTATTGAGGCATTCTCTGAGCAGCATCGAACCACAGCTTGCGATAACCCACAGTTTATCGTCCTACGATGCCATAAGTGGAAAAAATACTCAACAGACATAAGTGCGCTGAAAATAATAAACCCAGTTTTTTTTTCTCCCTTAACAAAAGAATAATTGGGACAACCGGATAAGAAAATGGTCGTTTATTTTTATTATTAGATGAACTTTCAAGCATTGATCGAATGCATTTATATTGGAGACTGTTTGAACCCTCTAGTCGCATAATCAGCTCCCACAAATCTCTCCCGCTTGTACGGATAGTCCGGATCACCCGGGTAAACAGTTTTACGCGAAGGAACCACCCGCCAGCCTCCTTTTCTTGTCCAATCGTTACCGTTGTACTTGAAGTAATACGCCGTAGCATAAATGGCAGCTATGCTGAAAAATAGCTTGGAGATTGAAGATCTAATAACGCGAGCATAGGTCTCTCCTACTTTTGGTATCAAAATACACTGCAATTTATCCAGCGGGTATCGGTAAAATCTTCGAATTGGATTCTTCAGCTCCTTGTCCAAAGCAGGAACATAGCAAGGTTCATGGCATGCCAGGCGCTGATCTTTGATCCATTGAGCTCTCCAAGCTCTCTCGCATTCCGTCATCGGCCTCTCGTGCAATCTTTCCCGCTCCCGGGCCAAGCGACCTTGCAAGTTCATGGGTTTAACGCCTCCGCTTTGAGAAGAAGACATCTTGACTAGTAGTTGCTTCTATAAAGGAAAAATCTCCCAGCGTTCACACTTGGGGGTCTTGTTCCTCGCTGGAAAAATGGAAACAAAGCACAGGTTCAACAAATTGCAGCTGAATGTTTCCAGAGAGTCATTAGATTAATTAAACTGCCGCAGGGCACAAGGCATCAGAAAAACGCTGCAAAAGATTGCAGTGGTTTATCGTTCTTCGAAATTATACTTACTGTTGGTGTCGAATAATACTTACAACCGATTTATACAACGGTAGTCTGTTGAAACTGAAATCAGCGAATAAAAAGACAAGTACCTCCGACAGATGAAAACCAAGAAAATCTATTTTCTTCCTAATGAAAGTAATGAACGTATATAACAGAAATACAAAAAGCTGCAAGGTAACATCATGGAGGAACATGTTCGATTATCTCGATTTCCAAGACTCTACTGTAGTGAACTCTTCGAATATTATTAAATTCTAATAGTGAAGATCTGGAAATTTCAAATTGTCGGTATCTTCTCGAGAAAAGGCGCGAGGATATTACAAAAAATAGAATAGTTTTGTGTAATTAATTTAAATTCAATTTTTTGTTATTCCAAAGGCAAACAAAAAAATTTGAAAATAAACAAAAGAATAATAAACTATCGATTTCACTATCCTACTCTAGGGATTGGATATCGGAGCTCTAATATCGATATTACTATTGAAACCGAAATCGACCACCTACTATCGATATGTCCGATATATAGGTCCTCAAACATCGATAGTAATCTATGTATCGATATTTATCGATACCTCTATTTGTGTATTATATTTTCCTTTTTCAGAACCTATCTGCTCGACAACTTTGGCTAAATAATACACTTTATTGAAATAAGCACACCAGTTACTTTAGGGTGGCATTTCCGGAGCACAACACAAAAAGAAATACATGTTTTTAGATACCGAAAACGCTCACAACCAAAGAACCAACGTAACCTTTGTGAATAGTGAAGATAACAGATAATAACACGGCAATTGAGTTCGTTGCTCATTAAATTTTGATACTTAATTGTTTTATTTTTAAGTATTGAAAGTAGATTAGCATTATAAAAACTATTGAAATTAGGATGGGTCTTGGGTATTAAATAAAATAAAAAGGTAATTTGCGTGTGTGATTTACGTTCCGTTATATCGGTAATCAATAACTATCGAACAGAGTAAATCGACGAACGATATATCGCCCAGCGTGTATCGATGAAAAGTATCGATAATTGAAGAGACAATATCGATATATAGGAAATATCGATTATCGTTCCCAACCCTTTCCAACTCCTACTCCTCTCTTCCACACTCCTATCTCTAATCACGTACCCGCGTTTCTCCCGCATGTTTATGTCCTTCTTTAATTTTCAATCGGTCCCTTCCTTTCTGTATTCTCTTTCCATCGGTCTCTCTTCTCTTTATTGAAATAACTCGCTCTTTCTGAATTAGGAACACCTTGCCGACGGAAATAATCTTGCCTTCTCCGCCCATTTAGTCCATCTACGCAAGCCGTCTTCCGTTCTACCGGCGAACAGTTGAGCTATTTATCCGTGAGGTAATTCGCAGATAAATCAAGCTTTATTGGCAATGAATTTTTCAATCGAAATGAAAAATTTCCTATTCGTGTTTCAGCAAATTCGTCGCTATGGCAGTCAACACGATTTTGCTCGACTTCACAGTCGACCGTTCCATTCTTGAGAACGACAAAAAATGCGAAGAAATTGTCACAAAAGCGTTGGCAGATTATATTCCTCAGTTGAGCAAAATCGTCAGCCGGCGTATGGACGACGGTGGAATTCTCGTTCTATATACAGGCCACAGGGGAAGTACTGTCAACGTACGAGGCTTTGTCGAAGGGATGCTCACGGTCAACATCGAGTACTACAGGAAGGAAGGCGACGACGAATTGATCACGTTCAAGGTTTGTTAAATTAATTAATTAAAACCCCTCTGCGTCTTCAATCGTTTTATATATAGAGCTACGGCGTCTGACCTCAGTAACTTGTGACTCGATGCAATCGAATTATTATTAAATAAATTGCGTGAAGCTGAGGGCGTGTTCAATGCGTGACTATTTCTCAGCAATATATTTATTTTTTGATAGGGCTTCTTGTTTAATTTGTCGACCCATAACCGAAACTATTGCGATCTTGTCCCCATAGACATGACGAACATGCTCAAATGCGACCAACTGAACTTGTATTTTTATTTATTTAATAACCATAAAATCCTGTTGAAGCCCTAGTGAGATAGCGCTCGATAAATCAATTTAATTTCGGGAAAGGGCGAGTATTTTACCCACACTCAACCTCACATAATAAGTTGTCAATCCTAGGTAAATTGCCACTAGAAGGTAACGCAATGGTTTGGACTGATTTTGCTGAGCAGTTTTTATAAGGTTGGCAGATTTGCGGGGCGCTTCAGTAGATTCCGGCTAGACTCCTAAATCAATTGAAGGTTACGTTCATTTCAGAGGCAAACGACATTAGTTAATCAGATAAACGGCGAAATTTTCGTTTTCATTCAGTTACATTTTTCTCTCACTACGATGGTGTAAATAAAAATCTTGCGAGGGGTTTGTGGGGAATAATCATAGATTATTTTGATGCTCTGATGAAGTAGAATTTTAGCTGACTTGAAATCAATTTTCCTGACTGGTGCACGATTTTTCTCAAAAATCCGAATTTCTATCTGTTTTCGGCTCAGATAAATTGCCATGTAGGAATCAGAAGAAAACCGTTTTGGTCTTGTTGAAAATAGGCGACTGGAAATCATTGCATTTTATCGGCAACTCACAAAAAAGTATCTTCTCTAAAAAAAAATCTTTTTTATTTTTCTTCTTCTTTTCCTTTTCTTCTTGTCAAAATTATTTTTTATGCGCAATTTTTCACAATATGCTTATTGCCCATATTAATTGATTGTAGAGGCGTTGGATGGCAGCCAATCAACCATGCAACAGGCTAAAATGCGTTGCAGAATGTTGATGGAAGGCAAAATGTATGGTTAGGAGAAACTGTATAAAATAAATTATCACAGTGCTTAGTTTTTTAGCTTATTGAAATTTTCACAGAAATTCTTTAAGCTGGGATAGCATTGGGTATTTGAAAACCATCCCTAAGAAAGAAATTATTATTACATCCCCGTATTTCATGTTCTTTTCCCAAAATTGAGTAGTTAGTTCTTCGGCCTTCGTTTTAATTTTACCGAACGAATCAGACGGCTAACTGTTGTAAAATGACCTCTACAAAGATTATTAGTAGTCATTTTCCCTAGGTGTATTGTTGAAATAGAATGATTAATATAAACTCACCTTGTAGCAAAAGCAGTCGTTGGAAACGGCGCTAACGACGTTGTTGGAATCTCGACGTTCTAAGATCTTTCCACCTATAAAACGCGGTGGACCGATAGATTTCTATTTGAATTCATCAGGTAAAAATATTGTTGAACGTTCCCAAAATATTTGGCATGAGATTTTTCGATTTTCTTTCGCCTCGGCCCCCACGTTCACCGCAGCTCACAATTTGTAAGCGATGGAATTCCCCTATTTCCAATCCTTTTTGTTTCTTCTTTAATTGTTGTGATTAACTTGACGGAACACTTGACGTTAACGAAGAAGGCTATTTGTACGCATGTTTCTTTCAATCGGTCCAAACTCGACCAGCTCCAGATTTTGGCGATTTTTTTTTATAAACGCTTGAATTTATTTTCATTTTTTTTTTCTTCTTCTTCTTCCTCTCCGATTTATAACGCAGCAAGAAGGCGCGTTGGAAAACGATATAGTGAGCCTTTTCGGAGCACAGCGGCACTGCAAATTTCCAGCACTGAAGAGAGGTGGATTGAACCGGTACTATCCCACTTCTGGTATGTTTGTTTTTGTTTTTTACATCAAATGCACGCTCATTGCAAGTTTGTTCGCTCACCCTTAATACCGTCCATTTATTTGTTTGTTTGTTTTGTAGGTCGTAGAAAATATTATAGTGACTAGCGACATGTAACGCGTCTTCTAGCCAAATTTTTTCATGCCGATCATAATTCGCAAGCTGATGCAATTTTTATACATTCGATTGTCCTCGAGTTAAAGCCTGAAAATAATTGATGGTGAAGATCCTTAGATTTTTAGAACGCGATGACGAGAAATGTTTGTAGGTATGAGTTTTAGAAAAGTGGTGAAAAATGAAATGGTGAAACTTGACGAGGCAATTTTAAAAATTATTTTGTAAAGTATTAATCAAATAAAAAATTAAAAATGTGTGACTCTCACAGATGATAAATAACTGCAATAATTAATACCACTTCACTTGGACAGTTTAAATGTCAAATCCACGATTATTTCAGCATAAAAATTCAACCTGTGGTTTTATTTGTCGTGAGTAAAATTCAAAATTGGACTCGAAAATGGTGCAATAATAGCTTGCAGAGTTAAAAAAAAAATTAATCGCTTTAGGAAAATTTGATTACTAGTAAACGCTTCTAGTTGACTTGTATGTTGTTGAAAAGTTTCGTGCGCTATTGGAAACTATTGAGCCCGAAAAACTAGCTACTGAAAAAGCGTAACGCAAATTGCCAACATGTTTACTTTTATTTCCCTTTCGTGTAATCAAATGGGACGCCCTTCTGCTGGTTGAGGGATCTTATTGGTCTCATTCGATTGCACAGTGAAGGAATCGAACAAGACTAGTTGGTAAATCGCGCACTAATCAGTCATTTTGCGTAAGAGCTAATTTATAGTTAGATTGATTTCATGGTGGTAGCATAGAACGCTTAAATTAGTCGCTTTATATTGCATTTAAAACTCAAATACTGACTTCATTAGATTGATAGTGTTCGAAATAACCATAATTTTATCGCGCATAAATTTCTAAATATATTTAGAATAAAATTGGATTCCACCTAATTATTCGGTATTATTTTTGATTATTTTTCAAAATTTATGCACCCTCTAAAAGTATTCAATACGTCAGGAATTGCGAAATCAATCCATTTCTGTTCGAAGTTGTCCCTTGAAAAAAATTGTTAGCCTGCTCATTTCCTGCATTTTTTTAGTACGATAAACAAATTATTTTTTAAATTCGATGCATCGTCGTTGAATTACAGCGAAGAATAATGCTGTGCATTCTTTTTGAGTCTCAGTTTTCATTTACAGATGAGCGTATTCTTGAGTACGACATTGACAAAGTCATTTTCCAAGAGAAATCTCCGTTTCAAAAAGTCGAAATTGTCTACTCCAGGACGATTGGAAATATGTTGGTCTTGGACGGCTTGCAAAGTAAGCTGTTATTTATTTTGACTTCATTTATTCTCGAACACGGCCTAATTTTTTTAGACCGGTTTCAATTGTCATTAGCTATATACTTTGGTCTGATCAAATATAACGGGGATGCCCAAGTTTCTTCAAAATGGGTCCAATTGGGGGGATTCAAATGGTAAAATCGTGCTGTGAATGCTTCTTGTTTTGAATTCCATCACCAATGACATCGAATAAGCTGTCATTAGGCGCCAACACAATGCTTTATGATCACTAACCCGATCCGCCCTGATAGTGAGTTTTTTCTTCACAGATCTGGCATCTAAAGATCTCATCTATACTGAAACGCTAATGCAACGCGGTAAGGAAGATTACCGTGACAAGGAGATAGTTATTTTGGGCGGCGGCGACGGAGCTTTACTCTATGAACTGCTCAAAGAAAGCCCGAAAATGGTGCTCATGTTCGAGGTAGGTTGTGTCAATAAGGTGAGTGTGTATTAATTTCCCCTCTTTACTTTCCTGGTAATGCGTTTTTTTGGTTCCAGTTGGACGAAGTGGTCATCCGCGCTTGTCGCACTCACATGCGCGAAGTTTGCGGGGATGTTTTGGATAATTACAAAGGACCTAATTACGAGGTAAATTGATAAAACTCCATTTGCGTTTCCTTGGATCGCCTTAATTTGAGTGATATAAGATTGAAAATAGGGAAAATAATTGGAAATGAAAAAGTGGCATCAATTACCCCCTTAATAAGTCACGCAAAACGAATGTTTTACCATACTCTTGCATGTTTTAGTACTATTGCTGAGTACTTTCAACGACAAGAATTCTCACCATTTTTTTTTTTGGGAATGGCGCTTGAAAAACCTAAAAAATTTGTAAACCAGTATCTTGTTTTTTGTTATTCTTTTCGCTACATGCCATAACAGAATGCCGAATAAAAAGCTTGAGCCTAGGCTCTTATAGGTAGATAAATTATATTCAAAACGACGTCAAACACAAAATCATCGGGCAATTTTTCTAGAAGTTATAAGCTCGCGAAGTAAAATGTTGCTATTCGCGAAAATCACCTTTTCCAGCATTTTTCTGTCAAGGTTACTTAAAGCAACCTTTAACGTGCGCTGGAGTTAAATGAGTTGCGTGAAAATTTCCAGCATTAAGGGTTCATTCGTTTGAATAACATACAGACATCCTTGGCCTTCTACATAGGTATAAGAATGGTAGAACTTTTACAGTAGAAATCTAGTTCAAGAATTGCCTGGCAGATTCCGCATTAATCACAATTCTTCAAAGTCGTCAACTCCGTGAGTGAGTTCTTTTAAAAAATAATTCATCATAGGTTCAAGAATTCATTCATAGGTACGCTCTTAATTTGTTTCTCTCGTTTCTCAGTCGAATTAATAAAAATTTCTCTTGCAGATCATCCTTGGCGATTGTATAAAATCGTTGAACGTCATGATCAAAGAAGGGAGAAAATTCGACTACGTTTTCGGTGATCTGACCGACGTTCCGAAGTCGGATGAAGAACAAGAGATATGGACATTTATCAAGGATATCATCAACATTTCGCTGAAAGTGTTGAAACCTGAGGGCAAATATATGACGCATGTATGTTCAGTTGTATTCCAATATGAATCTACTTTCACAAATATGATTTAGTGGCAATTTTCGATTTTTCATAATTTTTTAACTTGTCACTCGGCATTAGATAACAAAGTTTTAATTTAATAAACTCCCAAACGCTAAAATCCACTGTTTTTATGTTTTCAAGTAATCAGGGATGTGTTGTATAGTTCGTTCGCCAAGCTTTAAAAAAAATTCTTTATCAGGGCTTGGAACGAAATCACCACTGGCCAAAAAATGTAATAATCCGTTCATTTGAATTTTATCCATTGTAGGCTGAAAGGGAATATTCCTAACTCAAAATTATTGCACGCCTCTGATACTATGTTGAAAAAATCACAAATTAAAAAAAACAGTTTCTGTTGCTACGGTTATTTTAATATTATTTTTATGATTAACGGTCGATCACTTGATAATATTTTGTTCCAGTGTTGCGGTCTATCTTCACCGAGTTCTTTGAAAACGTTCGAAAGCCATTTGCAACACTTGGACGAACCCGTCGAATTCTCTACAGATGTTGCACTTATTCCGTCGTTTCTCGAGTACTGGCAGTTTTATCAAATTTGGCGCAAACTCTGAAATTGATCATTCTTTGGGCTGCTGAGTAATTCCGCAAACATCGAGACACTATTCCATCTGATTACGTACATTGGAGCTTCCTCTTGAGAAACATTGTAGCCTAAAATTATGCTGCCTAAAATATCTTTTATCGCGTTTTTATTGATTTTTCAATTGGAACTTTAGTTCGGGGTGATTTCCATCGTCCATGTCCATCGTAGCTTTGTTCCTGGTTCAATTTGCGTATCCCTGAACTGCTTACGGCTCCTTGAACTAAACCTTTTGCTTTGCACCAGTAATTTTTGCTTTGAAATGGAAATATCTATTCACGGTTAATGCTAATAATTCCGCTTCAAAAGAGTGAGGACGGTATAACGCCGAAGCTGTGCTGCCTTTCGTTCTCAACTTATTCTATTATCCTGAAAAGATCATACGTCTTGATCGATTTAATGAATAGCACCTAAAATTTAATTAACGAAACCTGGAATGATTTTTTACTGTGTAAAATTTAATACCAAAGGTAAAACTTCAAAATGGTGCCATTATTATTATTATTATTATTTTTTTTTTACAAAAATCACTGACGATTGTGGAGTACCTGTATTTTCAAGAATAGGGAATCTTAATGTTTGACGATTATTGTTTCTGTTATGATTTTACGCCAACTTAATACAAAGCATTACGAGGTTGTGGAGAAAAATAACGTGACATATTTGTCTCTATAATATTCATTCGAGCGATATCGCCCTTGCAAGCCCCCCCTGTGGTTTTATTCATTAGAAAAATATTTAGGTATGGAAAAATTTACCCCGATAATAACCAAACTTACAGGAATCGGGTGTATGCGCTTGAAATCTAAGAAAATACGTCGCGCTATTCCTCTCCAAATGAGCTTTGCATTTTTCCTATTATTTACTCCATAGCAGAGAGCTTTTCGAGCTCTACGTTAGAATGAAAGAAGTGACAATCCAGAAAATAAATAATAAATCAACCTGTCCACCTTGTTTAGTTTGAAATTGCGTTCGGCTGTTCTGATTCTTTGTGTTAATCGATTTTGGTTCCTTTTGATTCGTAAGCGCGTATCTAATGCTTTATAGAGCCCACCAGAAGACGTTTCACAAACCAAAGAGGTTCTATGTTCCTTATTTCCTTCCAATCTCGAAAAATTCAGTATTATTTGTCTCGGTGAGTTTTAAATGATGAATTGATCTAATGTGGAAACATAACGTATACTGGCTGGGCTATTGTAAGCAGTATTGAGTTCTAATCAACAGTGTTTCGCTTAGCGGCTGATAATACGCTTCAATTAATAGTTTCTGTGTTTCGTTCTATTAAATAGTTACCCTTTTGACCGAATCTTATTTTGTCTCCTCTCACTTAAAATAGTAGATGTGGTTTAATCCGATCTGTTAAAAAATACGATATAATCGCTTCTTAAAATGATGCAAAAAAGGATTCGACATTAAATATTAACAAAGAATGTATTTTATAACATGAAACCACGTGCTGACTACACGTCACTAATCAACAGAATCTGAGATTTAGTATGTACATAAAATGAAGGGAAATACAGTTTTCAACTTTTCGACGACTTTGACCTATCAGAATCTTTATGATAATCGCCCGAGACATATGTAAGCAAATCGTTCATGCCTGAGAATTCAGTCCGACCAACGGGAACTTCGCTTTTGGGTATTTTTGGTAAAATTTTGCCCATGCGTAATTTGAAGTCATCCATCTGGAAAATGAACAATAAAGGGTAGGTTGATTTAAAGCAGAACGATGGAGCAATGCACATTAGGCATAATAGAATACAGGAAGACAGTGCACCAACACCTTAATTTCACATTTACCCGGAGTCAGAAAAGAGGAACTTGATGAATACTTGATTCACTATATCAATTTTAAACGTCAGCGGGCTCCTTCAATTCCGAAGATGTCACTGATGATTATACAATTCGCGTACTTATTTCACTCACCGATTTAGCACCGGAGAGTGTCCAAATGCCGTAGCAAATTAATCCAGTGCCGCTAACTGCGTAAATTGTGCCCCATTTCAACGCGCGAAATGCCAATTCGACTCCGGACTCGTCCAAGCTGACACTCCGGTCCACACCGTTGCGCATGAGCATAGCTGCGTTTGCGCCTTTTTCAAACATTTTCGGATCTTTTCGCTTGGCAGCGACCAACGTTGTGAAGAAAGCGCCACCAGCAGCTAAAGCTGAGACTGAACCGAGGAAAACTCCAGCTGTAACGTAATTTTTATGTATTACAAAAAGTAGAAGAGTTTTTGCTTCCTACCCATCAAGCCTGTAAGGCGCAGCTGAAATGCTATGTTGTTTGGTGGTTCTGTTGATTTCTAAGAAAATAAAAAATACGTACAAGAAAGAAATAATTCTTCAAAAAAATCTATAAAAACCAGTGGTGCTCATAGATAACACTGAGGATGCAAAATCGATCGCCAACAATAGATTTTTAAAATCGTTTCTCAACCAGACGTTTAAAATCAATCGCACCAAAGATTCTAAAAAAAAGTAAGTTTTTGCGGTTTGAATAAACTCGGAGATGTAACTCCAACCGATTGAAGTAACTCCCTAGAGCGCTCTGCAGTCGGCTGAAAGACATACAACAACAACAAGACAGTCTTTGAGACTGGAGTCATGCTAAATCGAGTAAGTGACGCTAACTTCACTGCTACTTGTTATGTTTTTTTAATCGTCGAGTTAGTACCGCTCGAAATGCCTCGTAAAGCAAATCAATTGCTGCCGGGGTTTGAAAAAGGAACCAGTGAAAATATTCCCGAAGTGGATTTTGCTGCGCTGCAAGTTTTCTACGCGACCAATCCTGATTTCTAAAGTGCAGAAGTTCCCGGAGCTAAAAATATAAGGTTTTCTGGGGTTTGATAACCTCACAGCAACCTCAAATCATTGCTCCCAATGTTAGTTCATTCTTCCGAAGATACAAGCGCTAGTATCGATATTTACGTTCAACTGACAAGTTATGACGTAATAACTATTCATTTTTCGTTCAAAATCATCGATTTTCATTAGCGATTTTCTCCGCGGAAAATCACAATTTTCATGAAAAATTGGTCATTCCGTCTTCAGCTGACACCAAATAGCAGAACTCAGGCCATTGGGAACGAAAATATAGAATAGGCGTCTTCCCCATTCCTTCCAACAAGTCCTCGGTTCCGAATTCGACTTCACAATACTTCCATTTACTAATAAACATGGAAGTAAAAATGATTGGAGCTAAGTTAGCTTGTCCTCTAATTAAGTTGAAGACGTTTTTCAGCAGACAGGCCGATAAACTAACCTAGCATCCGATCTTCGAAGCTCATGAAATTCTTCTTCTTTTGACTAGACGATTCCATGGTATATCTTCAGGTTCTGTCGATTGGTCGCCTTAATTTCGGCACGTTGGTAATAAAGAAGGCATTTCCATCACTGTTCACTTTTCAAAAACATCGGACAAGCGGACTTTTTCCGACACCTTAGAAAAGAAAAATAATGTTATCACAGTTATCATATTTATCATAGATTAAAACATCGATCTAAAAAATCGATTATTGGTCTAATACATCGATGGTTTTGAAACAATGATCCATTGATGTCAAAGTTCCTACTCCAACGCTGATAGGTCATTTCTTGCAATTAGGTTCATTTTTTTATTTTATTTTATTATTTTAAAAAAGGTTTTTATTATTTAAAAAAAGGTATATTTTTATTTTTATTATTTAAAAAAAGGTTGTTTTTTATTCGCTCAACTTCGATTTCTCGAAATTGGGAAATTCCAAATAGACTTGACCAGCCTGCGGATTACATACTCGCTACGAAGTTGTCAACGAACCGGGCGGAAGGTGTTATCGATTTTATGTTGATTTCATCAAGACGTTTTGTGTCTTCGAACGGAACCGAGCTTGGAGAATTCCATGGGTGAAACTTGGACGATGGCAGAGTCGGTAAAATTGAACTTTTTTCGACCGTTGGTCGGCTGGGGATAACGTTTTTCTCTCTTGCAACAACGTTCAGCAGAAGATAGATTTCAGTAAGATGTCGACAGTTGTCCCGTTGAAACGGAGGCCTCCCGTCAGAAGAAGAGCCGAGCCTTCCGTCTCGAATTTCGAATTATTCGTCGGCTGTGCGGTGATATTCGTCTCTTCCGCTATAGTCGTCTGGAACGAAAATAACGCCATCGAGATTACACGATCTTTGACGTCGGTTTTTCAAGATTTACGAACCGTCGGTGACATCAGAGTCGTCGATAAGAGTAACGAAGGACGTCTAGTTCACATTACCGGGCCGTTGTACGTTGACGAACCGCTGACGGAGCCGGAGTACGGCGTCTCTGTGCCGGCTGTGTCCCTCAAAAGACGCGTTCAGATGTACCAATGGGTCGAAAAGGAGAAAGAGGTAAAGCAAGGGTTCTTAGCAAAATAAACCACTGTACAATCAGCATTGCTTAAAGAGGGGAGTAGCATAAAATTTTGTGTATTTCTTTTTATATGTATAATTGTAATAAATGCAAAAAAACAACAATAATTTGCTGCGTTTCAATTTATTTCTCAAATTACGCCATTGTTTTTAGAAAGAAATGATCACTCAAGAAGACTACGGTTCCGGCTACATCTATGAAACCGAATGGCGCGACAAATTGATCGACAGCAGCGCCTTTCGCATTCGCGAAGGCCATGAAAACCCGACGTCTTTTCCGATCCGAAGTCAAGTCTATATTAGTCGAGTTGTGAGAATCGGGGCCTATCTGCTCAGCGATGGCCTTAAACGACAGTTCGTGGATTTCACATTGATAACAAGGTCTGTAATATTGTAGCGGTTTATAGAACATAAATTAGATTTTTTTCTGTAGTCGTTAATCAGAATCAGGTTCAATGACTTTTTGTTGGACCCTATCCCTGATTGATGGCTACAAAATATATAACAAGGGGTCGATAATCCATCTTATTCAACGAGGGGATGAGGTTGAGATGAAAGCTACGACGTTATCTCATTTTGAACTTCTATACTTCGAGCGCTTTCGCCATTCATGGCCTCTTCAGGAAACATCCTCTTTATAAAATTTTTAAAATAGGGCCCTGTAAGTAGCTCTACAAGGCCAGGATCGTCATTGATAGAAAATTTCTAAAACACGACCGCTTTTTGAACCTAGAGTCTAATAAATCAAAATAATTAATAGGGGGACTAGATTCAAATGCAGGGGTGACTAGAAAGTGGAAAATTTAACATAAAAAGGGCATGAAAATGACTGGAAGTTGATCACATTGAATGGCGAAAGCGCTGGAAGTATAAAAGTTCAAAATGAGAACGTCACAGCTTTCATCAAGCAACAAATCACAACGATAATCCATCTTTACTAAATCAGAAAGGTGTGGGGTTGAAAATGATCATTTAAATCCCTTTCAGTGAGTGTTCCTACCGCCATTAGCAATATTGTATTATTATGTTGTCCTATGATCTCGATGGCCGTAAATTTACTCATTTTTAACCAACTTTGAAAAGAGGAGGTCACTATCGTTAACTAACTTTTTTTTAGATGAGTAGAATAGATTGCAAATGTGTAGGAATATCGCTTAAGAGGTTTCAAACAGGTCATTTTTATTTCAGTGACGAAAGACCGGAAAGAAGAGACATTAAGCTCCACGCTGGCCTGTATTATCATTCAGTCGATGTATGGCAGCCTCAGGTTGGCGATATTCGATTGCAGTTTGCATTTGCTGGGCCAGCTGATGCAGTTGTCAGTTTAATTGCAAAGCAGGTTAGAATCAATTCTGTTTAATCATTTAGATCCTTTTTTTAAAGGGAAAATTTCCATTTTACACAAGGTAGAACAAAAAGTCCACGTAAAACTACAGAGAAGTGTCGCCCATTCCTGGTTGGATTTTCACTTAGCTGGGCAAGGAAACCTCTAAAAGGAATAATTTCTTTTGACCCAATGCAGATGAGTCCTCTATTAAACACTACAGTACTTTTATATTCAGGCATTACAGTTACATGACTTATAAATATAGACCACAAAAGAACCATTTCAAGTTTAAGAATTACAGTTGGGCTAGGACTATACTTTGCTATTATTCAAGGATTTGAAAGCTAGGAATCAACATTTAAAATTAGAGATTTAGTGTTAATGGGTCGTTTCTTTATAGCAACTGGACTTCATGGAATTCGTGTTATTATTGGAATACATTTTATTTATAAAAACTTCCATTTTAGAGGAAAAAATTGGATTTGGATCTGCAGCATGGTATTGACATTTTGTAGACGTAGTATGACTATTTCTATAAATTTATATTTAATGATGAGGTAGCTAACATTTTTAGTAAGTATAAATATTATATTTGACTTCCGAATAAAAATGATCCTGTCAATGGAAAACTAATCTATAAAATTATAATCTGCCTAGCTCCTCCTTTCTTACTAGACTTCATCGTTATGTTTATTTGCTTATATGTTGAAAAAAAGTGATTAATCGAGAAAAAATATCCCCCGCAAAACCGCATGTCAACCTTAGTAACCTTCTCCTTTTGAAGTCAGTTAAAAATTAGTAATTTTACAGCCATCTAAATCATAGCACAACATAATAATACAATATTGCTAATGGGGGAAGGAACACTCGCTGAATGGGATTTAAATGATAATTTCCAACCCAACACCGCATGTCTATTTGATTTGACGTGGGAATGAGGTTGAGATGAAAGCTGCGACGTTATCTCATTTTAAAATGCTATACTTCCTTCTTTACTTCTGTATGTTAATATTTTCCAGGTTGGTAACGAACTGCTCATTGACAGAAACCGATCGGAAATTGTCTTTATGGCCAATGGCCGCGTTCCTCCAGACATAATGGCCACGAATCACCAGAGCAGAACCATGTGGACCGTCCGTCTATACCGGTCGCTCGGCTGGGCACTTATGTACATGGCTGCCTCATGCATCCAACCATTCATACCTGGAAGATCCGACGTCCATAGCAGCGGCCATTTCGTCCACTTGTATTGTATGTTAGCGATGGACGGCATCCTATCACCGAATGTGGCCTTCGCATCAATTGCATTGGCGTTTCTGATTTCGTCTGTATGGGCAGCCACATATTCGGCCACTGTAGGGCTTACTATTCTCCTTGCTTTCCTCTCGCCAGCTCTTGTATACGCTTTCTACAGGAAACTCAAATCCGAGGATGAGAATGAATATAAGCAATTGTAAATTATGAGCAATTTCATGCTATACTGGCATATTTTATTGCAGCCGTGCTAATGAAAATTTTTTTGGACTAGCGTTTTTAGGCTAAAACTTATTCAAGTATTAGATTTTTCACGCTAGGTAGTTTATCGGAGTAATGAAGTCATGAATTATTCTTGCCGAGTACTTCACTTTTTCAGGCAACTTTCGGGCTTTGTACTCCCACTGTTTTGTCTATAGCTGCTTTCAGTGCGAATCTTTACTACACTTCTGCTGTATTGTGGTTTGAGCAGATCGCCGTTTGTCACCTGGAATATGAAAAAGGCCAAATATGTATTCTGAATCTCAATGACACCAAATCGATAGTTTAAATTTAGAACGCTAATTTTATGGTTCTAGTCGTAATATTTTGTTTACCATTTAGTACAATTAAGGTATTAACCTATCAAAGTATTTGTGATTTAATACTCGGCTCTTTCGACTGTAGCGTGCCATACCAAGTTCGAAGCGAACGATGTCTTGTTGTAAATTTCGACTGAATATTGTAGATTTTTAATCTCATCTCATGCTGTTAATTGAAAAACTATGTTGACTAGCTTTTAATTTATTGTTGCAGTCCTAGACGTTGATTGTGTTGCGTTTTCTATTGTACGGTCCTAGGGCTGATGAGAAAAACATTCTTCGTTTGGTTGTCGTCGCATTTGTTGTAGTAGAGGATTTGTGAGGGGAGAAAAACCAGGCGACTAATTCTCTCGATCTTTAATGGCTGACGAGCACTTTCGCCCATTCGGGCATCTTCAGAGCGACGTGGAACCATGAGGTCTACAGCTGTGGCCTCATGGTTCCACGTCGCCCTGCAGATGCCTGAATTAATAGGCGAAAGTGCTTGGCCAGCCATTAAAGATCTGGAGAATTAGTCGCCTGGTGTTTCCCCCCTCACAACCCCTCTACTACGTGAAAAACATTGTAACACTTGTTTATGCCATCAATGTCGTCAAAACATTCTCACTCATGAGCAAGTGATCTCTGCTGGCACTCCTGAACGCTCCTTTGGACTGTCAAGGATCAAACGATGATCTCTTGAGAGGGGACACTCAGCAAAAGCACTGATACCTTGAAATAACTTAACGAGCGAGTGCCAATTTATTCTTTTTATTCAAAACCATATGTTTATAGTTGACATTTAAGATTTTACGACCGCGTTATTGCACCTGTAGATTATTCTCAGCCACATTTTCTGTTCGTACTGTTAACGAATTAAATGAGTTTGAGGAAATGTTAATTTTTTTAATTGTACTGCGCGTGAAATATGAAGGAAGAAAACTTAGGAAATAATTCGTATTGATCGTAGTTTCTTTGCGAAGAAGAAAAGGAAATACAGTTATAGAGCTAAATCTGCAGTTTGTGAACGTGAGGAAAACTGTTATCAATTTAAATGATCCTTTTAGTTTCTTTCTTGTGCGAATGTTGAATTACACCAATGTAACTATTGAAACAAGCCAAGGGAAAATCTTTTTTTGGAAAATATCAATTTATTCGGAATGAATTCCATTTTTTCACACGTGATGATCGCTCAAGCAAATTCAGAGTACATATGGATGAGTGGACAAAGTGGCACTGCTGCCTTCTGCGAATCAACATCGTATTTTATACTGAATGATCTCCCTTTCAATAAGAAAATCAAGGTCAGATTTTAAGAACTATTCGTTTTTGTCTGGTAAGGTTCCTTTTATCTGAGACCAAGCATTCAGGAAACTTATTATTCTCAAATTTCCATTAACGAATTCGTCATTTTCTGAAAATATTGATTTTTTTAAACGTTGATGCTAATCTTCCGATTTTAACATTGATTTTTTTTTTATTTCAAACATCAATGTCATGAGGTCGATGTCACATCTCCAATCCTCAGTGTTCGACATGGGGTAAGGTAAAGACATTGATTGCGACGTTATCTCATATTTCGTTTTTATATTGCTTCTAGCGCTTTCGCCGCTCTGGGCCTCTTCAGGAAACATCTTCTATATAAACGTTTTTTAAAATTAGGCCCAAATAGCTCCACAAGGTTGGGATTGTCATGAATTGGGAATATTTTTTAAAACACTTCCGCTTTTTAAACCTAGAGTCTAATAAATTAAAATAAATAGGGGCCAAACCACAACGAATCCTCAGTGTTGCCAAGTCAGGGGATTTCCCTCTGTATCTAGGGGGCTTTTTCTGATTGGGGAAACTTTGGGGGAAAGAACAATAGAGGGAATTTTTTGGGAAACTATTTTAAGACTGGTTTTTCGACGAGTATTTCTTGTTTTTGTATTCTAGTTGTATTTTGTTGGAATCAACTGGTTAGAGAGAACCTGAGTGGTTAGACCTTAGTCTGTTGGACCAATATTCAATATCAAAGCTATTGATTTCCAATTTCAACATGCCCTTCCCCCACTAACCACATCACAGACTTCTTTTTGGGCAAGAGGCAATTTACATTTCATATTATGAAGCTCAGAATCAGGTTAAATTTACGATTTCCCCGATATTTTTTTTTTTGGCTTTGCAAGGTTTGGGAATTTTTCAGAAGTTTCTTCAATTCAGGGGATTTCGTGGAGATTTTCGACTCGATTTGGTGACATTCCAGAAAGGCACTTGGCAACACTGCTACACCTTATCATTTCGTTATGTTCCCGCTCAACAAGAACGTTTCAGTCGTCGTACAACTGTTATCCCGTCATGAGGGAATTTTCCCCTTAATTTCGAGTATCGTATCCGCGCAATAACCGATATTTACGCGATTGCGAGTCGTTTTCAATTCTTTTCCTGAAATTTCGACGTCCAAATTTATTCGATTCGTAATTTCAACGTGGAATTCAGAGCTTTCGCCATCGCAGTGTGAAATTGGAGCGGGATAATTTTCAGTTAGGGAAATTACGTTATTTGTTGGCGGGCGGCTTCTTATTGATAGGTTGATAACCGAAATTGGCTGTTGGCGCAGGCGGAAGCGGGTCAATATCTAAGTTGAGTTTTAGATTGTCCGCGGCAAAAGAGCTCATTGAATATTGACAGTTGGCTGTATCAAGATTCGTGCAAATTAGTGATCCGAGCAAGTAACATGTAAGTATGGGAAATGTTGAAAATATTCAATTCATTAGTCTGAATCGAGAGATTTTCGGTTCGTTCTATTTCATAGTGCGGTTGAGTACCATGTAACATTCTATTTTTTTGTTTGTCTTCTCAATTTATGGTTGGACTAACGTCGCTGAATTTATTTGTCCATTTTCGCGAGTTTACCCGCTCCTTACATTAGTAACTGAAACACCCGAAGCTTCAGTATTTCTACTACACCAGTCAAAAATACGGAAACCTATTAATTTATAGGACAAAATAATACGTTCGAAAAATTTTTTGGACTACTCATCGAATCGTGTTAAAATCGAATAATTGAAAACAGCAGTGAGCGTGAATTATCATTTTCATCGAAACTGCATATTGAGGCAGATGCCAAGTTAGCAGAGCGTTTTGCGTTGCGAAGTTGGCAGTGTATTTTACTAAGTTATAGAGGTGAACGTTTTCCGGTTAACTTGAATTGATCATAATTTTGGGCTTCAAATGAACAAAATATTATTGCTGGTTACTGTTGATACAGCTGATTAATTCCGTCAGTTGAACAGGAAACCTTCATTAGGGAATAAAACGGATATGAATTATATTACTCAGGAGAGTATATGAATTATATTACTATTATATATACTATATGATATATATATTATATATACTATAATATATTAATTATATAGGTATACTATTGTATATGAATGATATGAATTATATTACTCAGGAGAAAGAATGTATTTTTTAGTGTTCATCTATTTTCCAGGGTTCAAAAAAAGCGGGCGAAAAAAGTCCACGAACCAGCAGAAGCTGGAACCTCAGAACAGGGACTTAAAGCTCAGCAGCCCATGTCCGAATCTGAGGAGGAGGAAGAGGAAGAAGGAGGACGACGAGTTGCGGGCGTGTATATAGCTCCGGCTCCAGTTGCGATTTGTTCAACTGAAAGCGTCGGGCCTCGCTTGATAATTTCACACATTGTCATCGAGAATTTCAAGAGCTACGCCGGCAGACAGATACTCGGCCCATTCAATAAGGTAACCAGGCCAATTACTTCAATATAAATGCCTGGTCTTTTTCACAATATTTTCTGCCAGCTAGGCTGTTACATTTCCCGCGTGAGAAGAACTCTCCGAATATTTATGATCAAATTGTGACGATTTTTTAAAATGATTTCGAAGACATTGTAGAGAAGCATTAGTATCAATTTTTTATTACAAATGTGATCACCAATAAGTATTATACATGCTTCCCCAAAAATACTATTCCCATGTGAAATTAAAAAATTATGGTATGGAAATGCAAAATAATGGTATTTTGCATGCACCTAAATACTATATGGCTTGGTTTTGTGGGGGAGAAAAGAAAGCAATGGGTTATCAGCATTTTTAATCTAAACTAATCTCATTAGTGATCTATTTAGAACTGTTCAATCCCTTCATCGCTTCACATCGGCTTTTAATTATCCGTCTATTTTGTTTACAGAATTTCACAAGCATCATCGGACCAAACGGCAGTGGAAAAAGTAACGTCATCGATTCCATGTTGTTCGTTTTTGGCTATCGAGCGGCGAAGATTCGATCTAAAAAACTGTCAGTTCTCATTCACCAGTCGGAAAACCATCAGAATATCCGGAGTGCCAATGTTGCCGTTCATTTTGTGCGCATTAACGATTTGGTGAGTATTTTGCTTTTTTAATTAATTTGTTATATTTTTATAATTTTATATTATTTTCACTGTATTAAGCGACATGTGATCACGTTATTTCTCCTGTAGTTGTGGTGGCTCGTGTAAAAAATCGTTTTTCTTTTACCATAACAGTCACTTTAATTCCCAACAAATTTATCCCAAATAATTTATTTTTTCCAGCCGGGAGAAGATTTTGACATAATTCCCAACAGCGAACTTGTCATTTCGAGAACCGTTTTACGCGATAACACCTCGTTCTACACAGTTGATAAAAAGCGCACACAATTCAGAGAAGTCGCTCAAATATTGAGGGGTCACGGTATCGATTTGATCCACAACCGGTTCCTCATTCTCCAGGTAAAATCAATTAAGTTTTTCTTTAAAAGGAAATCGCAGAGACTGCGGGTGGTTATGATTTTCGGTGTTTTATAGGGAGAAGTCGAGCAGATAGCGATGATGAAGCCGAAAGGTGCTACAGAGCATGAAACTGGAATGTTGGAATACCTTGAGGATATTATCGGCACGTCTCGCTACAAAGTGAGTACTATCGGTCATTATAAGCTTGGCCAATTCTGAATCATTGTAATTGGTTTAATACCAGTATGAGGCATTCATGTCCTTGCAACATGTAAGTTTATAATTTAAAATTTAGTATGGCATATTCCTTGAGTCAACTTGAAATGTGATTATTGGTTTTCGATAAACGATTTTCACTTAATTGAGTTCACCAGTTTTGTGGTCAATCATTCAATTGACATAGTTCGTTTTTGACCACATTCTCCTCCTCAATCGTTAAAACCGATTTAATTACCGCAAAAGTTGCAGCGAAAGCGTTATTTTAAAAGTAACTGGTTAAAAGTAACTGCTTTCCTTTATAGAAACCTTTGGCGAAATTGGAACGTAAATGCGATCTGCTCTCGGACGAACGGATGGAAAAGTCAAATCGATTGAAAAACGCTGAAAAAGAGAGGGAAGCCTTTCGCAAACCTATGGAAGAAGCTATAGAATTTCTCGAGAAGGAAAATGAACTAATTCACCTCAGCAATAAAACTGTACAAATTGAACTGTGAGTATAGTATTAGTTCTTTATTCGGTCTTCATAGTGTGAATTTATTTCTGACCGATTTTTCCCCTTTTCAGCCAACATGCGTTGAAAAACGTTGAAAAGCTTGAGGGGGAGAAAAAAGTGCTCGACGAAGCTTTGGCGTCCGTCTTGGCCAAAATGAACCAGCTTAAAGAAAAACAAGCAACAAAGAATTCGGAAGTTGTTGAGAAAGAAAAGTACGCTTATTATATTGAAATATTGATTACAAGAGGTGTAGTGTACGATTTATTTAGAAATTCCTGCATCAGTTTTACTATCTCAAGTAATATCTTTGGTTGAACTAAACTGGTCACCGTGATAAATAGCAGTATCAAAAATATGGAGGATGAAAAAAAAACTGTTGAGTAGTTGGTAGTCAAATTTAAAACCTGCCTGTATTGTAAAACGCCAAAATATGCGGCTTAAAACGAGCAGATATTATTAAAATGATGTATTTATTTCAAGGGCTCCTTTTCCAAAGAAAGAAATTAATCCTACAGCTTGAAAAAGTAGCCAATTTTTATGGTTTGCCAGCTACGGTTACTTATCGTGCATAATTATCATAATATCTTTGATTTTACTAGTTCGTCGATTTTTCTATAGTTTTGTTTTTACTTGATAGACCTTCGTGTTATGCTAAATGTTTGACTGTTTCAGGGAATTCCATCAGTTGAAAAAGCAGAAGGATCAAATCAGCGATGAAATCAGCAGCGCATTGAACGCGATGACAAATTTGATGCAAGAGATCAAAAATGTGAATAAGAACAGGAAGAAAGCGATGGAAATGAAGAAAACCGAAGAACAGAAAGTATGAATGTGATGGGAATTTTATCAGGAATTCTTTCATAGTATTGCATAGAATGTTCTAGTGTTGAGGAGGGAGAAAATATGGCGATTCATGGTGGGTTCGGGTTAGGTACCGATAATTCGAAAAATAGGCAATAAGTGAATTTCACCACTCTAAGTTAGCCTTAGGGTGGTGAGTCTTATCCTTCCGCAACATGGCGTCCGTTATTTACATATTCAGTAATCAACTAATGTGATCACCCAAGAAAAATAATTTTCTAACCCTGATTTTATATTTTATTTATTATATATATATCGTATTACATACTCGTATTTATATTATATTTTAGGTTATATTCTAGGTATGTAAAATTCGAATACTTCTGTCTGTAAAATTCTGTCTGTCCAACGTCAAAACATCTCTGAAGAAACTATACCTATAAACTTGAAATTATTACCAAAAATCATTATTAGCCTGATAATGATTGAATTCTTTAGCCAAATTGCTATATTCCAATGTCGCTAAGGTAAAGGTGAGTTAGGTATCAATTTATGTCGACGCTTCTATTTCGATTCCGAATTCAATATAAGAAATTACTAAAAAAGGCAAGAAAAAAAAAAAAAAATTGGTTTCCTCAGGAGGAAGTTGTGGAAGGATATTTAGTTCGCCGATTTTCTGACCGGTAAATTATCTCTGTTTTACCATCAGCGTTTCATTACGAAACGTACTACTGATGGGAACTTTTAGAACAACCCTTTCAAGCCTATTATACCTCTCAAGTTAACATTTTCACCAATTGCAGCTAAGCGATTACGAAAAATTGCCGGCGAAAAATAAAAAGGAGATCGAAGAGCTGGAAAAAGTCGCTGCCAAATTGAGAACAGCCCGCGAAAACGAGGAGAAAGAATTCGAAAAAGTTTTCGCCAGTTTGCGTTCGGAAACGGAGGAACTTCAAGAGAAAAAAGAAGCAGTGATGAGCCGTCTCCTCGAATTAAATAATAAAAGAGATACAGCGAAAAATAAGGCAATTCTCAAAAAAATGGTCAATTTCTGATATTTTCAAGGTTTTCGTTCAGTTTTTAGAACTTAATATTTGGTCACTCTATTGTTTCCAGTATGACACAACAAATTCTGAGTTGAACATTTACCAAAGTAAGGAGAAAAACGAGAAGGACAACCTCGAGAAATTGATAGCTTCCAAAGAAGCAAACAAGAAGAAGTTGCAAGATACGAAAATGTTAGCGTTTTTTTCCTTGGTTAAATATTTCAATGCTTGAAACTTTGTATATAAAAAAAAAAAAAAAAAAAAAAAAAAAAAAAAAAAAAAAAAAAAAAAAAAATACAGTTCGATGTCAGATGCTTTAGACGTCGAAGATTATTGTATTTCGCGCTCGTTAATTTTTTCTTACACAGTAAATATGTACCATATTATTTAAATAATCTATCGTATTTTTTCAACTCTTGAATTGTCTTTCTCAAAATTTTTAGGGTGGTCGATGAGCTGAAATCGAAACTTCCCGAAAGCCAAAACTCACTTGCGGAAGCAACTCGGGAGCTTGAACGTCTCCGCAGAGAAGAGGTGGCTATGTCTGACGAATTCAACACGAAACGTGCATCGGTGAGTTTTCCTTTAAAAATGTCATTCTTAATTAAATTAGGGATGCGTCTTTGATTTCATTGTTTGTCAAACATCGATGTCTAGCTTCCGATTTTATGCACACTGTTGTTTCATAATCGGAATTGCATATTGACAGTAATTTCGCCTAGAATCAAAGGGGAATGTAAGATGAATCGTGAATTTTATTCTCTCCTATTATTGTTACTGAAGACTGGACAGCCAGATTATCTATAATGACGATCTAGCCAAAGGTGAGCTACAATATAGGGAGGTAATATCGAACTCAACATGAAATTGAGGGGAAGGTAAATTTGTTGACTTGTTCTGAGTTGGGCACCGATCTTCGGTGTCGATTTTTTCAACGTTGTCGTCTGTTGACGTAAAAGGCTATCCCGAACGAGTTTGGTCATCAATTGTCAATTTTCCTTTTTCGGAACCGGAAAACCACTCGTAAACTTGTGTTTTCCCCATAGCAGCATGCCCATAAGCTGTAGTGAGCATTGCAAGACTTTCTGTGGCCGTTCTCCTCTACAGCAAACATAATTTCAGAGCGCCTTTTGCTGCGGCTGTCGACCATCACACTTTTTCGCCGAAATGGAAAACAGAATTGCATTTTCATTTCAATTGGCCATTTTCCCCTACAGGAAACAAAAGAGCAGTGCTGCGGATTGCTCCCAGCTGTCAGTCATCACACGTTTTTGCAGAAATGGAGAAGGAGGTTCACGAAAAAAAATTTTACGGACGAACCATTTGACCACAGCAATGAAATTTTGCACACGGACTCGTCAGATGTTGCCCTTCACCTCACTCTTCCAAAATTCCTCCCCCCCCTGCGCTTTCCCACGCCAGCCCCATTCCGGTTACTTTTGGGTCCCCCTAGTATCTCTAAATTGAATTAGATTCACGGAAATTCTAATATATTGAATGTTTTTTTTTTCAGCTTGAAGAAAAGAGAAGCTCGGCAAACGCGTTCAGGTCGAGAAACAAAGTTCTCAATTTCATCATGCAGAAGAAAGCCGAAGGGGTTGTACCGGGAGTCTTTGGCCGTCTTGTACGTATTTTTTCGTTGAAGGTTTTCCTGGTTTTATACAAGTACCATATTCTGTGTTGATAAATCATTCTTTGACGAACCGCTAAATTATCTTCCATCATCTGTGGATGTTTATTGACTTTATATGGGTTCTTCTGGCACTAGAAGGCTCCTCCACAAGAAAATGTGCTGGAGTGAAGGCAGATAACTCCGATGGATCGGTGAATGAATATGCCAATGTTTAAGAATTGAGACATGCTTCAATTGAGCATAGTGTGGTATGAAGTTCCTCATATGTGTCTGACTAGTGATTCTATTGAAATGATACTTGGCTGCTTTTACTACACTTTTGCCTAATCCTCCGAGAGGACTGAGATGCCGTTCCACTCTTTCCTTCACAGCTAAATCAGTTATTGAACTGCCTGCATTATCATCGCAGATTAATTTTTTCAACTCGCGCTTTGCTCCAACAAAGTTGAAACCATTGTCGGAGTAAATTTTTTTTTTTTTACGAATTTCTCTCCCTGAAGGCGTTCAGAAATTTTGCTGCGCTGGGCTCTGGTTAGCTCCCGACGACATGCCTTCACTGAAAAACAAACATCCGTTCGCTCGTTGCTTTAATTTTGGATCAGCGTTTACGAGGCTGAACGTGAATTGGGCCACGCCAATACTTGAATGGTCAATTCAGTTTTACCCTAGCCGAAGGCATTTGGAACATAAGATAGGTTGCTGGTTTTGGATAGGATCAGAAGCACTTGACACATTCATGGACGATTATTTTTGCCAAATGTCGACCATTGGTTGGTCAATAGAATGCTCTGATCAAGAAAAGTGAAGTTGGCGGACGGACGTGTTGATATTTTTCCTGAAAATGTCTGAAGATTGGAACTGTGGCGTGAGAATCGTGAGGTGAAATAGGATGCTTTGAACTTTCTAGAAGGTCTGAGTTTTTTTTTTACCCGAGGGTGTTTTTACCCGAGGGTGTTAGACACCCACTGCGACCTCCAAGCGGATATATTGTGAGCTTCCCGAAGGAAGCTAGGATGTCTTTCAATTTTTCCAACCCTGGGCTAGGATTCGATTTTGAAAATTGACTATCCACAGGAGTGCTGTATTTCAAAAATGTTCAGTTCCTGATTCAATTCTATCTATTCTACATTATTGCAGGGTGATTTGGGCGGAATAGATCCAAGGTACGACTGCGCAGTTTCAACTGCTTGCGGGCTGATTGATTACATAATTACAGACACCGTAGATACAGCGTCGCAATGCCTTGAACTATTGAAAAACTCCGACGTCGGGCGCGGGAATTTCATCGCACTTGAAAAACAACAGCATCTTCGGCCTGTTTATGAAAAGCCGTTTAGAGGGTGAGTTTCTTCAGTAAATAATATCGTTTTAGATGACTGGAGTAACGAAAAGTTCACATGAGTTCTGAGATCCGTTCGGGCGAGAGATCGAGACGGAAGCAGTAATGAAGACAAAGAAACCAACCAAGAGACGAGCTGAAGGTGTAGGAGGTAGAGTCGATGGGTTTGGATCAGGAAGCGGTAAAACGTCATGGCAGCTGATCATGATGTACGTTTTGCACAATGGGAGGTTGACTGTCCTGTCGTTCTTCCACTTATCAGATAATTTTATCTTATTTTTCTTTTTTTAAATTCTTTCACACCTGGCTGAGCCTGTCATCTGTGGGAGGAGTCACCAATTAATATTCAATTCAAAAACCTCTCATCAGAGGGCATAAGAGTATCGCTCTTCAATCAATCTGACTTCCAAAGATAAAGACGAGCCGAGAGTCGTATCGAGCGGCAGCAAGTCAGTCTGTAATACGCCCAAGGTCGAATCGGTTCCCGCTGCGTTTCCCTTGTCTCGTTAGAAATTCGCGCTTAGTGTTCGGACCAACTTCGCATTCAGCTATCAAAATTCATATTTCGTTGGGGCGTAAAATTGTCAAAGCTGGTAGTGGCGCGATCGCGAACGGTCATCAATCGGCAGTTCAAATTGGTGTAAGAAAATTCTCCCACGCTGTTCGGAACCTAGTGGCCAAAAATCAGCTGTCTAAATTCTCCTCGAGGAAAGGCCTAAGCGATTTATCCCTATTTTCACGCACACTCTCATACACAAATACAACACGCACACAAAACATTGAATACACATCCACAGGGAAACGTCGCCAAAGCAGCCACGAGGACGAGGTATCGGAGCAACTGCCGACGGTGAGTAATTTTCATTTAATAACATCATACAGTCCACTAAATTCGCATTCTCCTGGTCATACGCATATTCAGTGTCCCCCCTCTCTGTCACGTAAAATTCATGTATTAATTTCGCGCAAACAACACCTAAACTGATGGAAATAGCTTTAATGGTACTGACCGTTATAAGATAACAACATGTAAAGTGCGGGAAACATAAAAGAAATTAGTTCGGTACGGTCCGCACCAGAATTCTTCACACGGAAAGACCCACCCCTCCTAGAGGTCTGGCCAATCAGCAACCTTTTTGCGCCATGTGAACCTAGGATAACGCATTCACTACAGATCACCAATCGAAGAAATTTCAGCTGGTGCATTAAATACAGGCCAACTTTGAACTCAATCATTTCCCAACATTTATATAGTGAAAATTAAAACTGAGGATATGTTTACACTCAGAGACCCTTCAGCTCTCATGAGGATAGAAACAAAATCGAATATTGGCGTGGGACCGTCGTAAAAGCGTATTATGTGAATGAAAGGTGGCCCTTGTCCGGGACTGCCGCAATCATGATTCCCAGTCCCAAAATGTCCTCGCTTCTCAAGTATTGCCAATCTTTTGCCGTACTTAGTGCTATGAGGTTTCTCATTCATTGTCCATTTTCAGCCCTCAAAACGTCCCTCGGCTGTTCGATTTGATACGAGTTCAAGACGAAAGATTGAAACCAGCTTTTTATTTTGCTCTGCGCGACACTCTCGTCGCCAATGATCTAAATTTGGCCAGAAGTGTGGCATACGGCGCCACTAGGTATCGCGTTGTCACGCTGGATGGTGAAATTATCGAAATCGCAGGTATGCTCATTTTCATCTCTATTAACTAGCGATGGGTTGCCGACGATAAGGAGTGCATATCTGTGCCCTCAGTTATTTGTGTCCAAAGGCTAAGTGGTACGAGCTTTTTTCATGCAATCAAATAATTTTAATTTATCCATGTCCGAAGATAACAGTGTCTAATGAGAGCTTATAATCGTGTCCTCAAATATCTGTGTCCAGGGCTGAAATTGCTATTGTTTTACACAGCTGGTTAGTGGAGGACACGAATGTATTGCGTGTCAGAACATTTTGGCCACTTATTTTCCTTGTCGTCGCATTTTTTTATGTCCAGGGGGTGTGAGGGGGAGAAAAACGAGGGGACTCATTCTTCGATTATTTATTGGCTGGCCGAACACTTTCGCCCGTTCGAGCATCTTTAGGGCGACATGGAGCGATAGGCTCCACAGCCAATAAATAAATCGCATAATGAGTCGCCTGGTTTTTCTCCCCCTCACACCCCCTGGACATTTAAAACACTGTTATACACATCCATAAGCGAGCGTATAATTACCGTATTTCATAAATTTGTAACGTATTATCAGATCTTCAAATATTTGCATCCAAAGGGAAAGTTTTGTGCTGAAGTATATTTATGTGTCCTCAGTTATCTATGACCAAAGACAGGCTGGCTAACTAGATAGCCAGCCTGTCTGGTCATAGATAACTGAGGACACAAATGTATTGTTCGTTTGAAAAGTTAATTCTTTTGAGGACACCGATGTACAGTCAAATAATTGAAGATATAATCGGCTTGAAAGAACTGTATTTCTTGCTGAAAAATTGCACAATCACTTTAATTAATTTTGATGATTTCCTCAGGTACCATGTCCGGCGGTGGAAGGGAAAAAAGAAGCGGCCGTATGGGCCAGTCAGCAACCGTTACCGTTGATGAAAACCCGGGTAAATGATTTATTCTAAATAATTAATAGGTTTGCCCATTGTGTGAAATCATTATTTTTTTGTGGGGTGGTTGAGGGGGAGAAAACTCAGCGACTCGTTCTCTGAATCTTAATCCCTTGCCGTGCTCATTTGGCCTCGGCTTCGAACTGTCAGGTTTCTACAGGCTTT
Source organism: Tupiocoris notatus (assembly GCA_037159825.1). Lineage (NCBI taxonomy): Eukaryota > Metazoa > Arthropoda > Insecta > Hemiptera > Miridae > Tupiocoris > Tupiocoris notatus. The sequence goes on along the minus strand of JASJUZ010000555.1, from coordinate 124,724 downwards.
AATACTGGAACGAATTTTCCTAAATTCAACCCTTAACTTTTAAGTTGTCTGCAAACGCCGCCTCAACTTTGAAGCGGATTATTCGGGCTCCCACTGGGGTTCTCGCCCCTTCTTTTTGCGCTTTCAATGTTTAGTATCTCTGCGTGTGGAAACTACCTTTGTAGCATACACAGGTGAAGATTTTGTATCAGTTTTTCAGCTTTTTGACGACAAGTTGTGGGCGCAGAGAAGCATCCGGTTTAGGCAAAGGTTATGATAGTTTTTGACACCTTTTTTGTGCGATTACGAGCTTGGCGTTTATTTTCCAGTCCCCAATGTTTTTCATGAGATAAACTCGAAACGTTAAAAATATTATCCTCGGTAGACAGCTGAGTGGAAACGTCTTCATCTGTCAATTTAGGGTGAAATTCTCTGTATTACAGAGTGGGATGAATATTTTAGTTTAAAATTAATTGTTTATTTAGCGAGAACAAGATTACCTACCATCGATTTTTTTTTACTTACTCCTCGTGAACTTGGCCTGTGGCCTTCAGAGGCCAGTCAAGGAAATGCAATTTTTCATTACTAACGTTCGTAATTTTGATAATTTGTCACTATTTTCCTCCATCGTTCGGGAAATATTTGCCAATTGAAAACTAATTCCGCTGCGTATTGGAGCACTTCCATTTCTCTTGCAAAGTTAAGGGTTAAACACTTTGTAATAATAAAAACATTGGTTTTAATGCTGTACAGATTTAACGCAGGTTTTCGTTATATTTTCAGCCGAAATCGCTGCGATGGAAAAGCGCGTTGAAGAGCTAAGAGTCAAATTGAGCCAGACGAGTGAGCGAATCAGAAACCGCGAAGATACTGTGACCAGGTTGACTCGTGACATACAAAAATGGAAAGTCGAGCTCGACACGGCCACAAAATTGATCAAGGTGGAGGACAAGATTTTGTTAGAGTTGTTTTCTTTTTTTAAATGAGCGAGTGAATCATATATTTTTCGTGTAGGATTTAACTGAAAACGGGCCATCGCTAGATGACCGAATTAAACAGCAAGAGGCCGCTGTCAAAGCTGCGTGTCCAGATCCAGGCAAAGTATACGAGCTGACTTCGAAACTGGAAAGTTTAAAAGAAGGTAATTCTTTTAATAAAAAAATTACTGATTTCTACTTTAGACAAACATTTTTTTACGCTCCTTATTTTCTTTCTAGATTACGAAAAGGCGAAAACGGACTCGTCTGCCGTACAGAAAGAAGCGGACAAAATTACTGCTCAAGTTAAAGCGATTACTGGCAGTCGGAAGAAAGAAGCGCAGAAAAAATTGGACGAAACGGTCAAAAAATTGGAAAAAGTTGAAGCGGAAATTTCAAAATTGTCGCTCGACATTGCGAATTCCGCACGGTACAGATTGTCAATAATATAATGGGCCAGTCAACTTTTTTCTTGTGTATTTTCTGTGTAACTTTTTCTTGTGTATTTTGGTGTGCCGAATCCCAATCTGAAGTTCGCCAACAAGAGCAAGGATAGACGACTTGAAAATGTTGGCCTTGTTTCACTCAATGGTTCATAACTCGTAAGGGTTTTTTTCAAACATGTCCTGAATAAAATGAAAGTTGGTGAATTTTCCTACGAAATTCACTCGTCAAATGTATTTTTTGGACCGCAGAAACCGACTGTTTGTATATTCATAAAATGTTTATATTCATGTTTTTGCATTAAATCTTTTTATTTACATGTTTCTTAATTGTAAGCGTATACAGTGAAAGAAACGATTTCTGCTAGAAAAGACCGCAAGGTGCGCCGTTTCTTTCAATATCACTTATTGCCGAATAGCTCATTGTCAGTGTGTTCTAGCGGCGGTCTCCGTTGTCCAATAAATTAGTCAACTGCATTTTTTTCTCGTAAATATCACCAATTTTCATTTTGTCTATAATATGTGTTTGAAGGAAATTAACACTTTTCGAGTGATAAGCCCTTGAGTGAAAAAATGTCAAGGGTTTTCACGGATTTTTTTGTTGGCGGATTCAAATTCACAAGAATTTGCTGAGGAACCTTTTTATCATTTTTTCTGAGTATGGGGACTGTTTGACTGTACTGAGGTCCATTGCGCAAGCCTTAATTTTCCTGATTCACTACTCTACCACCGTTGCCCTCTAATTTTGCAGTAAATCCAAGGAAAGCTCGAAGAAGATCTTAAATTTGACCGCGGAAATTACCGAGGCGGAAAATTCGCTTAGGAAATATGACGCTGAAGTGAAAAAGCTCAAAGAAGATTCTGAAGCCAAAGACCAAGAACTGCTTGAAATCAACGTAAGTTTCACCCAGTTATTCAGTTGAAACTGACAATATTTTAAATTGACTTGGCTCTATTTGCTCTTCTTTCAGCGAAAAATCAAAGAATCAGCACCCGTTATTGAAAAACTCCACGCTCAAGTGTCCACGTTTGTGAAAGAAATAAACGCCATTAAATCGTCCAAGATTGACGAAGAGGGGAAGGTGGAGGTTATCAGAAGGAAATTAAAAGATGCGAACGAGGTTCCTCCAGCTCTTAGAAGACAGGTGATTTTTGCATAAAACTGATTTTTATCGGGCTCACACGATTTTCCTCTGTTTTCATTTTTCTTCCTCGCTTTCCAGCTGTCCAAATTCAAACTGCATCAGCTCCCGTTCCGACCTCCGGTTCCAGATTTGCCCACATACTCCGCCGAAGAGCTGGCCAATTTTAACGAGTCCGACCTTAACAGTGCTACTTTACTCTGCTCTGAAGCTTTGAAGAAAATGAAGCCAAACCTTTCATCAATTGACGAGTTCAACGAAAAGGTGTGGAAATCGATTCTATATATTCAGAAGTTGAATTTCAGAAATGCTTGAGGCTTCAATTTTAGTTGAGCCGAGGCTTCTAGTTGAATTGAGAAAATTTCAATCGGGCGAGTGAAGCGAAAAGGCAAATGAATGAGAGCTCTCTGTTATTAATCACTGTTACCTAGGTCTGTTGCCATGGATCTATAGGGGGGCCTCCCCCCTGCTTTTCGACTTGAAAAAGTTGGACAATTTCGGGCCATAAAGATGGGGAAAAAACGCTGCAAATGATTTTACAGTGGTTCATTATTCTTCGCTTCAGTAATGATGTCAAGGAAACCGTCCGTTTGTGATGGAAATTATTCCGAACATTTGTAATCATTCCCACCAAAAGAGTGGTTTATTATGATTAAGGGAAACCATACATTAAATGTATCACAAATTTTGTGTGAATCAGTCAGTGCGAACCACTGATGCCGTTTATTCATTTGCTGCGTATTTAATCTTGAGCCTTTCACTGAAAAGTTGTGAGCGCTACAGCTCCTTGTGCAAGCGAGCATGAGCCAAGTTTTTCAGTGGTCATGTGGGCATAAAAATAGAAAATTAACACATCGAAATTTCACGATAGCGTCTCGTATGTAATCCTCCACAATACTAATGCCGGTTTATTATTTTTTTTTTTTTTCAGGACGCGATTTACAAAAAAAGGAACGAAGAACTTGAAGATGTCACGAATCGCCGCAACGAAGTGCGAACTGGCTTTGAAGAGGTTCGCCGAGCTCGGCTGAACGAGTTTATGGAAGGTTTTAGCATCATAAGTTCACAGCTGAAAGAAATGTACCAGACGATCACGCTAGGCGGGGACGCCGAATTCGATCTTGTCGACTCCCTTGACCCTTTCATCGAAGGTGTCTCCTTCAGGTTAGTTTTTTTTGCTATCCACGGTAGATATTTGCAGTATTCCAAGCATATTTGTTTGACTCAAGATCGATACAATTTTTTTGCAGCGTTCGCCCGCCAAGAAAATCTTGGAAGAACATATCGAATCTGAGCGGCGGCGAAAAGACATTATCCTCTCTTGCTTTGGTTTTCGCCCTGCATTATTACAAGCCGAGCCCTCTATACGTGATGGACGAAATCGACGCGGCGCTTGACTTCAAAAACGTTTCCATCGTTGGAAACTATATCAAGGTAAGTTTCTGGTGATAAAAATTTATTGAATACAAATTGTGGTACAAAATGTTTTACGGAATCAGACATAGCACTTCTAAGATAAACGGATTGAAATATTCTTCCATGTAGTTTTTTTTAGATAGGTTAAAGTTTTAAAATGTTCTTCATGGCGAGCTGATGACGTTTGATTTTCATCTGTGACTCACACTGTGAAATCTTCAATAATTTTCCGTGGGTGTGTTCTACTGTCTGTTCTAAATTTTAATACTTGAGGTTTTTTTATGGTTATAACAAAGAGCAAATAAGGCCTCATTTCCCCTTCAGAGCTGGTCAATTGTATTTTTGGGAGTCCATGCTATTAAAATGATACCATTTTACGAAACTTAGCTTGTATTATTAAGCTCACATACTGTACTTCTGCATTATTTACCCAATTCGTTTGTTTTTCTATTTTTGGGTCCCCCGGCTAGTTAGCAACAGTTGTAGAGTACTAACGTTGCACACTTTGTACGAGTTTCTTGATTTTATAATTGTTTATACCTGTTACCGATTCAAACCTGGAAGAACTGTGTGATCTATTCACACCACTGGTTTTTTTTGAAACCGTTATCTTTTTTTTCCATAATTTTGTCTCACCGATGTTTTCTCTTGGCAGGAACGTACGAAAAACGCACAGTTCATCGTGATATCACTTCGGTCAAACATGTTCGAACTTGCGGACCATCTAGTTGGCATTTATAAGACGCACAATTGTACAAAAAGCATTTCCATCAGCCCTCGCAAGTATCTTGAAATGAACGACGACGCTCAAGAAGGTGGTTAATCGACGGCTAAATTAAAAATAAGTGGCCCCATGTTCTACCGGTTGGCATCGAATCTCCTAATTCGTTTCAACTGGATTTTCCTCGTCCAAATTGTTGTTCATGATGTTTCCCAGTCAACTATCTGACTCATTGATGTACCCGATTTGAATGTTAACATATTACTGAGTACTTTTAGAAATTTTTTTTAAATCTACGGCCATCCCGATGACGATTCCCTTTTCCTGATGCGAATAATTACTTAATTAAATGTTGAATTTCTCATATGTTCTATGTTGTCTTATATGAATATAATATGTTTTCTGTCTATTTAACTCATCTCTCAACAACTGCCGTGCCCAATCAAAACTATTGGGAACGTTTCGACACGTTTCGCCGAACAATATTGCTCAAGAGAGTGTTTGTCGAGTTTTCCAGTGAGTGTAGAACGATTTTTACAGCTCCACAAATGAAAGAGTTATACCTCTTTAAAATTATAAGAAATATTTCGGAAAATCTCTCATAAAACTCCGATAGCTCGAAAAGCTATCGAATACGTTGTCCCGTTCGATTCAGCGTCAAAAATCTACATAAAATGATATCGAACACAACTATATTTCAAAATCCTGGGAAAATACGATCTCCCAACCCTTGAAAGCCCTCCAGAATACTCTTAAAATTGAGTTGGCGGTTTGAATAAAGAATCGAGCAGTTCTCAGACCAAGAATAATTTTTGGTGAACGTTCCAAGAATTTACCTTTTATAGGTTTTTTTTTTTTTTTTTTTTTTTAACTATTTGTATAAATTCGGATTCGACATGCTTTGAAACGTGAACACGGCGCTATAACATGACATTTACAGCGGGAAGGGTTGTATTTTTTTGTGAGTGATTACAATGGTTTATTTTCATCATAATAAACCAACAAGCAGATAATTTTGCTCGGGTAGAAGGCCGGAGTAAAAGCAAGCGAAAATTGAACAGTTTTCACACTTGATCGCTGTAACATTGCTTTACACAGATAAACTGCTGTGTAGATTTATAATACTTTTCAGATTATTGGTATCCTACTGGAGACAATGTTCAAATTCTGCTACTCATGTGAGCTTTGCATTCTATAGGTCACGGTTGGACGTTCATTTCGTCCTGTAATGAGCTATGGGCAAGTTGTTCGGTTGAAACAAAGCATACAAATGACTCGAAAGCCAAGGCGTCGGCCGAGGTCATTTCGGAGCATTGAAAGGACATTTACGACCAATGATAGTTCAATTTATATGCCGCCCGTATCGACCAAGTTTAACTAGCGAATCAGCGAAAAAAAAGGAAACGGTATTTTATGAAGTGGAAAAGAGTGACCATTAGGTTCTAAATCTATATACCTAATTTGATACGAAATACACATTTTTCTGAAAAACCCTGGAAAATATGAAATTTCTCTCTCTCAAAACCGCCCAAAAATACGCTTAAAATTGAGCTAGCAAGTTGGTTCAAGAATTGGGCCGTCGTAGGACCGAGATTGATTTTTGGTGAAAATTTCAAAATTTTAGCTATTATAGTTTGGCCGGAAAACTGCTAACGGCGGACGGACAGAATTTTTTTATTGGATATTCGGATTCTACATGCCTTGAAACGGAAAACATCAAGATTTGAGGGGGGTTAGAAAAATTTTTTTCTTGGGCGATTACAATATATGGTTTATTATTGAATAATAAACCAAAAAAATTCTGTCTGTCCGCCGTACGCCGTCAACACTTCTCCGGCCAAACTATAATAGCTACATTCATGAAATTTTCACCAAAAATCCATCTCGGTCCTACGACGGCCCAATTCTAGAACCAACTTGCTAGCTCAATTTTAAGGGTATTTTTGGGGGTTTTGAGGGAGAGAAAATTCATATTTTCCAGGGTTTTTCAGAAAAATGTGTTTTTGGTATCAATTTCTATAGATTTTTGGACGCTGAATCGAATGAGACCATCGCGGGGTCGATAGCTTTATTGGTTCTCGAGTTATCGCAGCTTTTAGTGTCGAATTCGGGAGATTTTCAGAAATTTGACATGAGGGTATAACTCGAGAGTTCTTGGAGCTATGAGAATCGTTCTATACTCATTGGAATTGTCAAACGTTCTCTCCAGCTGTACCGCTAGGCAAAAAATTTAGCTTTTAATTAGGAAATTAAGAAAAAATAAAAATGATTAAAATTACAATTGTTGCTACGAAGTTTTCCCTTATAGTTACCATCTGTTTTTCGTTGGGAACGTTACAAAAAATGTTCGGAATAATTACTATCAGAAATGGATAGTCTTCTTAAATCATTGTTGAAGCGAAGGAATAATAAACCACTGTACAATCATTTGCAGCGTTTTTCTGAGTATAAATTCTATAGAAAATTCTTCCGGGCGTTCTTGATTCTGACGATCGCAATACTTCCATTCACTACGTAAACATGGAAGTAAAAAGAACGGCTAAATTTCCCAATTAAAAAAGCCAAATCACCTTTCTGACGACCGAACGACCGATCAATGCTGCGAATAATGATCGCACGAGAGTTAAAAATTGCCTCCGCTCCAATTAAGGATTGGGAAGATCGTAAAAAAAAGATTTAATAATCTCTACACTCTACTCTGTAACTCGAATCAGGTCCAGATACGTTCGTAGTTGGCAGTTCAGATTTGATGCTCATCGGGCTAGCCCTGAGTCACAAAACGATGCGTTCATTCGAGTCCGTGAGTTGGTGCGGTTCAAAACTCAACGTTGCGTCATTTTGTTTTGGAAATTCTTCCCACTCAGCGGATTACGAATTCGACGCTGCGAAAAATAACAACAAGTAAGCGAAAATTCTACGTTTCAAAAAATGCCATTAAGTAATGCGTCATTTAATTTCCGACGTAGGATAATTCATTTTTATGCGTCAGCTCAGTATTGTTTTCAATGAGTCGGTTCAATATTCGTTAAATCGCAGATTGTAGTACTACATGAACGAAAATGTTCGCATTGTGCAGTAATACTTTGATAGATGAAAAATCGACAAAAAAAATAAAATATATTCGCTTTATTATACCTAACTAATAATTATATTGTAACCGGTTCTTGCGACCGATCAAGATATTGTTTTTGCATATAAAAAATGCAAAACCTCCCTAGGATTAAAAAATTATTATTAAGTTTGACCTAAGATGACATATTTACACAAAAATACCTACTAATTTCCCAAAAAAAAAAAAATTAAAACCATTTAAAAAATTACCTAATTCTTTGTAAAAAAAAAAAAATAATAAATTGGTAAATAATAAAATTAAAAAAAAAAAACCGTTACCTATCTATAAAAAACGGCAAAATTGACATTTTCTCTGAAAACATTTTTGTAACTGTCAAAAAACCGGTTAATTATATTCATTCCGTATTGAATGTCTCTGGTTCGATATTTCCTTCCATTTTTTCCCAGCATTCAATCGTTCATAAATATCGGAGGAGGTGAATACCTAACTAAGAATCCGAATTCAGCATGTGTTATAGTTTGAGTCGAGTTAGGTGATGAAGAAATAAATTTTTTGCTCAATTCGAACCCGATTAGGGTTAACAGATGGAAATGTTCGAAAACAGGGGACATGACAGTTTTAAAAAACGCTGCAAATGACAGTGGATTATTGTTCCTTTGCCGTGCACTTGTGTTAGTAACTATCCCGAACATAATGCGAACGTTTCCACCTATCAACAGAATGATAACTATGAGACAAAACTCTACTATCGTAATTTTAATTTTTTAATAATTTTTCTATTTTCTTTGTTATCTAATTAAACGTAAAATTATTCACCAACAATACAGCTTAAGAGCGCTTGAATTCCAATAAGTGTAGAACGATTTTTAGTATAGCATTGGTTTTATAATGCCCTGAAGAAGCCTGAACGGGCGAAAGTACTCAGCGTAATAAAAAAGAAAAAAAATGGAGAAGAGGTCGTCTCGTTACTCTCCCCCTCAACCTGCAGAAAGATTTTTAGTATAGTTTCAAAAATTCTCGAGTTGAAGACTCGTGCCAATTTTTCAAAATTCTACTTAATAGCTGTGATAACTTGGGGACCATTGAGGCTGTCGACTCTATCCATTGAGTATAGAAGTCACTTCTATATTCACTGACTCCATCATGGTCTCATTCGATTCAGCGTCCACAAATCTATTTGAATCGATACCAAATACACATTTTTTTAAGCGAAATGTTGGAAAGTTCGCATTTTCCCCTTCATAACCTCCCAAAAATACCGGTGAAATTTAGGTAGCGAATAAAGTAAAGAATTGAGCCGTTGACAGGCCTTTTGCTGAAAATTTCAAGAATTTAGCTGCCTATCATAGTTTTGTCAGAAAAGTGTTCACGGCGTACGGACAGCATTTTTTGGTTCACTATTCAATAATAAAAACATTAAAAAAAAAAACATTTTCTAACTCCCTCGCAATTTGATGTTTTATGTCTCAGGAGAAAATATATTTAAAAAATATTTCCAGCTTCGGCTGAGAGATGATTGATTTCCGCAACCGGTCGAGAGAATAAGCATTCGACTGTCAAGTCCACGCGAGGTCAAAACGCATCATTCCAATCCGCTCGTACGTCATCGCCTTCGCACAAAGCTCTGCCAAGTTGCTGGACAGCTTTATGAGCGTAGTAACCATTTGTGATTTTACTTGGAAAATTATCCGGCGAAAATCGAAAATTTTCCCTCGATAAAAACCAGTCGTGTGAATAATCACGCTGTATTTCAATGTTCGAGTCGTTAGGTGCAAGAGTGAGCCTTGCGATACATGAAGTTTTGTAAAATAGGATCATTTTTATAGCGAGGGCACCAAAAAATGTATAAGCAGCCCTGAAGGGGGAATCAAGCTTCAATTCAGATTCCGTTTCGAATTCGACTTTTCAGACGGTCACTATAGTTCAATTTGCTACGTAAAGATGGAAGTAAAAAATAAAATAAAAATACCCCGCTGAGAAAAACAATTTTTTCCAATGACAGAGGAAAGATAAGCTGCTCTCCAAGGTCAATATCGCAAATTTTCCTCAAGTCGATCGAATCGTTGACTTTTGTACCATCAACGCAACGTTAATATCGCGTTTTTGTTTTCCGCCAATTTTTTCTCCTTCAGTCGGGTAAATTGGGATTCGACCTTTTCGATCGACACCTTGTCAAGAAGCGCTTCTGTACTCGAAGTAACAAAAGTTACAGATTCATAGAAGCGTCGCGAATTACGTAATTTTCGACGCTAATTTTGGTTTATTAAAATAAACCATTGTAATCGCCCAAGAAAAATTTTTTCTAACTCCCCCTCAAAATTTAATTTTGAGGGGGGTTAGAATTTTTTTTTCATCAAATTTTGATTTTTTTACCTTTCAAGGCATGTAGAATCCGAATATCCAATAAAAAAATTCTGTCCGTCCGCCGTTAGCAGTTTTCCGGCCAAACAATAACAGCGAAATTCTTGAAATTTTCACCAAAAATCAATCTCGGTCCTACGACGGCCCAATTCTTGAACCAACTTGCTAGCTCAATTTTATGGGTATTTTTGGGGGGTTTTGAGAGGGAGAAAATTCATACTTTCCAGGGTTTTTCAGAAAAATGTGTATTTTGTATCAAATTATATAGATTTTTGGACGCTGAATCGAATGAGATTATCGCGGGGTCGATAGCTTTAATGGTTCTCGAGTTATCGCAGCTTTTGTGTCGAATTTGGGAGATTTTCAGAAATTTGACATGAACTCGAGAGTTCTTGGAGCTATAAAAATATTTCTATACTCATTGGAATTGTCATCAAACACTCTCCAGCTGTACCGTTTGGCAAAAAATTTAGTTTTTAATTAGGAAATTAAGAAAAATAAAATTAATTAAAATTACAATAGTTGCTACGGAGTTTTCCCCTATAGTTACCATCTCTGTTTTTCGGTGGGATTGTTCAGAAATGTTCGAAATAATTACTATCACAAATGGATAGTCTTCCTAGATCATTATTGAAGCGAAAGGAATAATAAACCATTGTACAATAACTTTCAGCGTTTTGTATACTAGATTTATCGAGGCTAATTGAATGCCGATTAGAAGTGGAAAAAGGGGATAATGTGAGCGAAATCGGTTTCTTCGCTTTGTGCACAATTATGAAATATTTCAACATTCGATAAAAAGAACGCTCTAAAAACTTTCATACCTCGTGAAATATATTCGACGTCAAAGACAAATGATCCTAAAAATGCGGTGCAATTAACGAGCAAATTAAATAACATCCGATTGAACGTTGAACCGTTCGAGAGGTTCAAACGTCGGTTGAGAATGGAAGCAGCATGATAGATAAGTGTAAACGAGATAAACATTGCGAAACGTCGAAGATAACTTCGTTTTATGGGAGCACAGCTCGCAGGAAATTTCAACTCCAGTTCACGTCCCGGCCTTCGCTGGCAAACAGCGTGTGAACAATATATTTTTTTACTGCAAAACTTCGACACTCAAATTCAAACGATTGCGCGGCTGTGACAAGTTGCTCGAACTTTCAAATGATAGACGTAAGGCTTTAGACGTCATAGTTTTCGGTAAGTTTTCCCTATAGTGTCGACTAGAAGTTTTTATTTCCAAGTCTACGTAGTAAATGGGAGTGCTGGGATCGTTCGAAAAATTAAATTCGGTACGGAAATGAAAAAAAATTTAATTAAAATAAAAATTTAATTTAAAATTAAATTAAAAATGTACACTACTATTACTCAGAATCATTTCCTGGACAAGTGTTTTTGGTCGAAAAATAACAAAAATCATTAGATCTACGTGAAAGTGAATGCAATTCAATTAAATTTTCTCCAATTGAGCTCCAAGCGGAAGTGAAAAACTAACTGTTATTGGATGATGGATAAACACACAGTCTGAGATAAAGCGTTCGAAATTTTTTCCATTGTGATTTTTACGAGTCAATATTTTGGAACGTTCACAATCTTAAAATTTTCGTAGTGGCGAGGAGAATGAAGAATGTTTTTTTTATCAATCAATAATAATGATTTATTGTTCAATAATATGCCAAGAAAACAATTTTCAAACCCCCCTCAAAATTTGATGTTTTACGTTTCAAGGCATGTAGAATCCGAATATCCGAATAGAACAAATTCTATCTGTCACACTCAAACTTCTCTAAAATACTCACTCTCTTCAACTGTACGGTTAGGCATAACGTATAGCTTTTAATTTGAAAATTCAGAAAATAAAAATTATAAAAATTATATTAGTTGTTAAGGAGTTTTTCCTTAATAATCTGTTTTTCGGCGGGAACGTTCACAAATGTTGGGAATAATTACTATCATAAATGGTCTTCTTGAATCATTATTGAAGAAATTAATAAACCGTTTTACAATCATTGCAGCGTTTCTTATCTCTTGGCACGCAGTGTTAAGGGGTTTTTTTTGCTATTCCACTTGAACGCCTTTTGTATTTTGATTCCACAGGCCGCAAAAATTTATTTATTTGAACGACCCCAATAACCCAAAACGTTACATTATTCAAAATTCAATTTTTTTTCTTCCAACGAATATAGAACGATTTTTATAGCTCCTAAAATTCTCAAGTTTTAATTTCAAAATTTCAGAAAATCTCGAAAATTCACACGAAAGCTGCGATAGCTCGAGAACCGTTAACCATCGACCCCGCAATAAAATTGCTGTATCATGCGATGCAGCGTCCAAAAATATATAAATTATATCATTATATATAATGTAGAAATTTATACCAACTACACCATTATTTAAAGCGTTGGATAACATGAATTTTCTCCCCCTCAAAACCCCCAAAAATACCCTTAAAATTGAGATAGCGGTTTGGTTGAAGAATTGAGCCCAAAATTGATTTTTGGTGGCAATTTCAAAAATTAAGTTGTTATAGTTTTGTCAGAGAAGGGTTGACGGCGGACTGACAGAATATTTTTTTAATTGAATATTCGGATTCAACATTCCTTGAAAGGTAAAATTTCAAATTTTGAAGGAGGAAGGGTAATTTTTTTATATTTATTTTTTTGGGGTATTAGGTACAGTGTTTTATTATTGGATAGTAATAAACACCCTCCAAAGTCAACGATGTCAATATGGGATCGTTTAATTCTTCCATTCAGGAAATTCAGCTGGTTAAGTGGTTTTTCAATTTACCACTGTTGCGTCGTCTCACTATGATCTCCTCCTTAGGAAGTTTCCTGGCATGAAATATCCTGTGCTGGAGTGGCAAGATGAAAAACGCTAGTTTCACCTATATAACGCTGAATTTTAATTTCCTTTCTGCAAAAATTAAATCAGCAAACGATCGATATAGTCTTTGCATTAAGTAAGAGAAAATAGCAAGAGGAAGGGAAAATCCAGCCCAAAATGAATTATAATATAATTCTACACAGAAAGAGATTTAAATTTAAAAAATATAATAATAAAAAAATACGCAAAAAAGAAAAGGAAAAATCAAATTTTTATCATGTTATTGATACTATAATGTATCTTACGTTACAAAATGCGATAAAGGGTGCGCGGGGGAGAACGTTTGAAAACCGATCGACTGGGATAAACTGTTTCTCGCTGATTACTCATAACCGCTAAGTCATCACCACTCGTCAACACTGTCTCATTGTCTCAATGATCAGCAATTTTTTTTTTTTTTCTTAAATCGCCGCATCATTTTTGTGGAAATAAGTTACAAGTTAAACAAACGTTAGCATTTTTTCGTGGGCGATTACAATGGTTTAGTATAAACTGAAATACAATAATAAACCAAAATAGAAAAAAATAAACCAAAATAGAAAAAAATAAACCAAAATAAAAATATTGTCAGGATGAGGGGGAGATTGAGATTTTTTCTCCATATTTTTATTCCTCGGCCGAGATCGTTCGCCCATTCGGGCATCTTCAGGGCTGCATAGGTCCATCTGGTACCTATGACCCGAATGGGCGAAAGATCTCGGCCGAGGAATAAAAATATGGAGAAAAAGTCGCTATCTCAATCTCCCCCTCATCCTGACAATATCAGAAAAAGAGCGACACCCTAAAGACAAAATAAAAATATTATACGATCGTCATTTTTTTACTGATGAACTTTCAAGGTAGAAAAATTCCTGTTGAATGAATTACGCAGTTGGTCATAGCATTACTCTAGTAGAGCATCAATTTGAACAGACATTGGCAACGAATCGAACGACAGATAAAACATTGATAGCGATAGAATTTAGATCTTCTTCTGTTCCTCTTCGGTGCAATATTACTTTATGACCACTGTGTACTTTGAATTAATTAATTTTTTACCGCGATAATATTTTTCCATAATTTATTGACTCGATAGAAATCAACAATAATCGAATGTAGCTTCGGTACAGCCGACGTTTTTCCACATAAAACCCGATAATCAGGTAATAATAAATATTGGTTTAAAGATTCGAAAGAAATTTCGAGCAATTTTAGGCGGGCGAGCCAGGACTATTTTAAATTTATTTAATCGGCCTATTCCATCGAGTTTATTTTTGCACGTCAGAAAAATAAAGCTCGACAAAAGCTGTACATTTTAGTTGGGAAGATTTTGACAAAACAAAATTTAGGATTTTTGAAAAAAATCATCAACGACCTAGATTTGAAGGTGTACGAGCAAAATGCAACGTCGTCACTCAAGCGATTGAAAAATGGGTTGAAAAAAGTTAAGTGAGGAGATTCGCCGAACATGTAAAGGAGTAAAATTTATTTCGCAATTCTATTCGGCTAAAAGGAGCTCATTATTGTATTTGCGTCGGGCAGAGTCTAATTGTGACTATCGACTCGACGTCTAGGCGGTCAAAGGCGAAATCAACGCAAGTGGTTGCCACATTGTGCTCTGGCCATTCAATAATAGCACAGTACGATCAGCTAGCGGCATCTTCGGCAATGTCAGTTGTCAAATCGGCTTGCAAAAAGTAGAGGTGCAATTTTTCGTCACCAGTGTCAAACAATGCCAACGTAGATAATTAAAAATTGGAAGCTTTTCGCATTTTCGATCGGCTCAAGTGAGTAAATTCGATCGGCGCCTTCGTCGTGATATTTTATTATTTTTTCATTATTATTTTTCATTTATAATATATTTATAGGTTGGAAGAAATTCAAATTAGGTACGAATCGATCAACACATCAGTTTGTACTTCTACCTTCAGTCCTCAACTACTCCAATGAAGCATCCTCTTGTACTGAATAGACCAATGTCAGCACGAGTTTTTATTTATTTATTTTTTTAAGCGGACCAATTTCTTATAATTTAATCTTAACTTGGTCAACTTTGACGACGACAAAAAAAAAGTAATAATAAATAAAAAATAAAATAAACACAAGAATGTATACAATTTATTTAATGGAGAATTTAATGTCAGCACAAGTTTTCTTCACTTTTTTTTTTTAAAGTAAAGACCAATTTCTTAGAAATAAAATGCCTGCAAAACGGCTGGGCCGATTTTTACAAAAAATAAAAACAAAAACGAGCGCATACAATTTTCTGTAGGACGCGTAATTTAGGAGTTAAAAGCTCAAAACTGAAAAAAAAAAAAAAATGCTGGACATCTGCAGTTTTTAGCGATTATCTCACAACGCGCGAGGACATTTCTTCGGGTTCTTTCAAATTTGTGTTAATTACCCCGAAAAAAAAACTCAAGATTTATAGCACCTAAGTATAGGAGTACTATGCATTTTTATAAGGCATTTTCTTGCTAAAAAAAAAGTGAACAGGAATACTACCAACGAATTCGCCAAGTGAATATTTTTTTCCGACTCTTTTTTCCATTTTCGATGACGCGATCGTTATTATATCATTCGCTCAAATGTTACGCAATTGCATAAGGGTTATCTGACCTTATCCGTTGGTTAAAGTAAATATTTATCGCCTCGATATTGAAAGTACGTTTATGGGACGTTTTTCGATTAAAATCGAGCGTCGTTTGCCGAGGTGCAATATCAAAAGGACATTGCCCGGGCACAATAACACCTCATCTATAGAAAAATATTCATTCGACCGAAAACGTTTTCAGATGCGAGCTAAGAATTTATAAATAAAATGCGCAAGAGGCAAAACAAAAAATGGTAGCAGCGTCAGCATATTTTCTAGCAGAAACGAGCCTGATCATGTTCGCACTAAATAAAAAAAAAAAAAAAAAAAAAAAAAAAAAAAACAGCATTTATTATAATTTTTTTAAAGCAATTTACGGTTCCTCTATTGACAATTTTAATCTTTTAAACAAATCCTCCCTTCCATTTTCGCCTTTATGAAAACTAAATTATTATCCAACATTATACCTAATAGCAACATCTAGCAATTCCTCCATCACTTTTAATTCAGCTATAAAAAAAAATTATAAATTATAGTTCATCTATGCTAGTTTTTCATATGGTTTTTCCAATAATTTCTAAATATCGCCCTGTCAAAAGTACACGTCTATGATTAGATTAATGCACGCGGTTATTATTGCTGATTTTTTCTGTTTCAGCCTCATCTAGATGGCACTGATCGCACTCGTGGGCACAATGCTGGTCATTGTGGCGATTTTCCACACTCACAGTAAAATCTTCCGATACTACTCGAAAATAGCATTTTTCATTGTGGGCTCGATGGTAGCTGCGACGATTTTCATACCTCTCATGTTCTTGAAGCCGAGAGATCCGAGAAATGCATTGTAAGTAGATTTATTAGTTTTGGTTTATTATTCAATAATAAACCTTTTTTCCAGTTAAATTTATCTCAGAAAAATAATAAACTATTTTTTATTAATTTAAATTTATTAATAAATAGCAAGCCAAATTTTCATTGATTTAAATTTATTATTTAATAATAGACTATTTTTAATTCAAATTTATTAGTAAATAATATACCTATTTTTTTATTAATTTTAAATTATTATTTAATAATGAACCAAAAATTTTATTTTGTTTAAATTAATTTTGGTTTTTATTCAATAACCAACCGTTCTATCGCCCAAGGAAAAAATTTCTAACCCTATCTTCAAAACTTGAAGTTCTACGTTTAACATCATGTAGAATCCGAATTCCCAATAAAAAAAATTCGACCCGTCCGCCGTCCCATTTTTTTGACACAACTATGAAAGCTAAATTCTTGAAATTTTCCTGAGAAATCAATCTTGGTCTGACAATGATTAAATTCTTCAAATCAAAACCTCCATTATAAGGGTATTTTGTGGCGGGGGGGGGGGGAGTTGTGAGTTCGTAGTTTGTAGGTGGGAAAAATTGGTATTTTCCAACTTTTTTTAGTCCTTTTCCAAGAAAAAGGATTATTTGTATTGAGATTTTATGGATTTTTGGACGCTAAATCCCCCTCGCGGGGTAAATAGCTTGAATGGTTATCGCAGCTTTCGCGTGTAGAATTTGCAAGATTGTCAGAAACTTGTCATGACTCGGGGGTTTTTGGAGCTATAAAAATCGTTCTATACTTACTCGTTGCAATGCTCGTAATAATACTCTCCAGCTGTACCTTTAGGAGAAAAATTTAATTTTTCTATTTGAAAATTAAGTAAAATAAAAATGACAATAGCTGCTACGAAGTTTTCCCTAATAGTTATCAATCTGTTGTTGGGTGGAAAAGTTCATAAATGTTCGGACATCATTATTGAAGTATTAGCAATAATAAACTACTGTAGCATACTGTAGCGTTTTGCTTCAGCAAAAAATAATTAAATTCATCAGTATTCATCGGTTCTGCTGGTCGAATGTGTTTGCAATAAGAATATAATTTAGACTAAATATGCTTGCAGATTACCAGCGTGGGGTTGTCGACAAATTGCCAAAATCCTAGGAATCAACTATAGAGTCAAAGGGCACAAGAATATAGCGCAACGCGAAGGTGCCGTCGTCCTAATTAATCACCAGAGTGCGCTAGATTTATTTGGTGAGTAATTACAACCGCTTTTATGTTTAAAAAAAAAAAAAAAACGGACATTTTTCTCGTAATACTTCAAGGTAAAAGCGTTCATACGACGGCGATTAGATAGCGACTCATTAAGCGTTGAATACAATTTCAATATGAGCAAACTCACGCTATTACTATGAGCTTTATCTCTCTGGTAAAGAGGTCAGTTTTACTCGAATTCATTAGTGAAATAAGATTTAAGGGCGTTGGGCGCACGTTTTTACTAGAGGTTAAATTTTGGTAAATTTTAAACACACCAGTGGACCGAATTTCATTTTTTAAAGCCCACAATGAACGTTATAGACGTGGCAAGAACCTTCCAACTTCTTTATTTGAGCGCAAAATAATTTTTCTACATAAATTAAATTTTTTCACTGCTTAATATTTTTTTTTTCAACGTAGGAAACTTTTTAGAAGAATGATTTTTTTTTCTTGAAATAAAACCGCAACACTTGAAATCAATGATGGTGAAATTAAATCATCTGCAACTGCTATAAAAAATAAATTATCTAGAGAAGATGCAAATTTGCCCAACTTTCAAAAAATGAAAGCCAAAGGGATTGATAAAATAATAAATAGGGGGGTAGAATGATTGATGGATTTTCCTCTTTCACATTGGTTTTTGATTTGTAATTTATTTCGATAAAAATGAAACAAATCTATTATTAACGAATTAAATGTTTTGGTTCAATAATTGCGATGTTTATCCTTTGATTATTAGTCTCAAAATCATGTTGGCAACATGTAACATTGTTGGGATGATAGAAGCAGTGACCGTTGCTTGGAAGAAATCAAACTTTCTTAAAGTTTCCAAACAACTCAGAATTTCGAAGTATGGGAACTCCTAGTTCCCAAGATCTTCCCCTTTTCTTATTCCGCTCCCTCTCTTTTATCTAATTTTTATTTATTTATCAATTAATTTGTTTTACTTGTATTTCGATGGCTACAGGACAACATGTGATATAAAAATTTGGCTGGTTTTCAGGAGAGAGAAAAAATAACGTTATAGACATAATGGGGCAATTAAAATTATGAAGAGTGCAGAAGTGGGGCAACCTGTGATAACATGGTACATACATTGGAAGCTACATAGTAGCTCAATTCAGGAAAACACCTTGATAACACTTGTTGCCGACAAGAATGGTATCACACAACATGTTGTTTAAACGAAAATAACTCGCTCCCAGCAAAAAAAAAAAAAAAAAAAAAAAAAAAAAAACCACATGAGGCCACCACGAGATTTGGCTTGAAAATCTGAATAAAAATCATCCAATAACTCAAAACCCATTTTTTTCATATCACATACCTGAAGCCATAGATTTTTGCTGGTCTTCATGGCCGTAAAATTCCAACTATTTTTTTAAAAATCAGGGGGCTTCCCCATTCCATGATGACCACAAACCTACATTTTGCCAAGATATTTTGCTTCTTACTTAAGTTTGACAATCCCTTCAACTCTTGACCAATTCACTCGAACAAAAACTTTTTTCCGCAGTGTTGGCCGAACTGTGGCCGATCATGGAGAGATGCACAGTCGTTTCTAAAAGAGAGATCTTCTATTTGTGGCCGTTCGGATTAGCGTGCTGGCTTTGGGGCACCGTATTTATCAACCGCAAGAGCCACAAAGCTGCGCAAGAAACTGTGAACAAAGAGTCACTGTCAATTAAAACGAGAAAAGTAAGTAACCGGGATGAAACCAAAATTGAAAGTAACCGAAAAATTAGCAAGTTGCTATATTTTTATTTTCTTGCAGTCGAAGATCTTGATGTTTCCTGAAGGAACGCGACACGGGGGTAAAACGCTCCTGCCCTTCAAAAAAGGTGGATTCCACATCGCTGTTGATTGTCAAGCGAAAATTCAGCCAGTCGTTGTCACGCGCTACAAGTTTTTGGACCACGACACTTGTACTTTCAATTCAGGTAGGTCACCGTGGTTTCTCATAGCACGATTATCATTGAAAGCGGCGTCAGCTGACAACAGCTCGGAATTTCTCGTTCCTCGATTAGCCATTGATTACAGTTTAGTTTTCCATAACTGTGACTGGCCGAAAACCCACGGTTAGCACCTTGACGGGGCTTCTCATGGTCGACAAGTTGACAGCAGCCTTGAAGCCGTGTTGAGACTGCGTTTGCCGACAACTTTATTTATTGTTGGGGTGGAGACAAACAAGGCTACTCTTTCTCCAATGTTTCGTTTATTTTCCATGATTCATCACCCCTTTGGGCATCTTCAGGGCGACATAGATCCATCAGGTACCTACGACCACTGTTCGGAGGACATAGAGGACGTTATAACAGCATTTATCTCATAAATTGACGTCATTTTCAGTAGCATTCATGTCAGATCATGAGTGCGTTAACTTTGTCAATGAACATCACTATAAATTTTCAGGGGTTGTGAGGGGGAGAAAAACAGGCGACTCATTCTCCGATTCTTTATTGGCTGGCTGAGCACTTTCGCCCGTTCGGGCATCTTCAGGGCGATAGCATCCACATCCTGTGGACCCTATGTCTCCTCGACGCCCTGAAGATGCCCGAACGGGCGAAATTCTGAATTTCACGCCTTAGGTACGGTACAGTCAGAGTGTTTGACGAGTATTATAGCTCCAAGAGCTCTTGAGTTATACCCTCATGCCGAATTTCTGAAAAGCTCTCAAATTCAACACAAAAGCTGTGATAACACCAATAAAGCTATGGTCTCATTCGATTCAGCGTCTAAAAATCTATTGAAATTGATACCAAATACACCTTTTTCTGAAAAACCTTGGAAAATATGAATTTTCTACCCGTAGATTGTGAAAATAATCATCACATTAGCAAATAAATCAAGCAAAATTCAATCTAAATATTCATTTCGTAACTTACAATTAGATTATCCTTTTTGCAGGTTCAGTGGAGATCAGCATCCTGCCTCCGATTGACACAGAAGGACTCACCAAAGACGATCTACCCGAACTAATTGACCGAACCTACAAGATCATGTCCGAAGAGTATGCGAAACTCTCCGGTTACAAAGTTGAAGGATGAAAACAAGGAAATTTGGGACTTTTACAAAAAGAAACTCGCGAGATCCTCGTCACAGACGAAGTTCGAAGTACTTTCAAGGAAACTTGAGGTATTCGTGAATATTTTGTTACTAACGCCGGCCACAGTCGGTCGTTTGACAGTGATCACAACTTTTTTGAAGGTTGTCTGAAGACTGGTATATATTAAACAAGCTTGGTGTAGAAATATTTAGACAAGACTTCAATTAGAGATGAATTAGCCAGCAATAAATGGTTTCCCCGCTTAACAATGAACTGCTGCGATTCTCAGCTTGAGAGTAACTCTGGTTTGATAAGTATAAAACAAGCGATGAACGATAGCTTCAGAATTGACGCATGCATTTTTGAATGACAGCAGCGAAGCCGATTCCAGTAGCTGTTCTACTAAGAAAGAAAAAAAAACATATCAATTGAGGCAAACTAGGAGCTATGTTACTTGCTCAATTGTGAAAGAGAAAATGGATCGAATGATATGATTGCGTCTGTAGGGAAAGTTTGAAAAATGAATGATAAATTGATACAATATAAATACCAAAGGCAGGTTGTTCAGTGTAAATTCTGGGTTCAATTGCTTCAATAAGTACCCATAATAAACTAAAATAGGAGCTCAAAATTACAGTAGTAGGTAGATGTTCTAATTACAGAGTGTTTCGGAATAGTTCAAAACTGGCTCTACAAACAAACCAATGGATTTGAATATCGATACCAAAGACACCGATTTAAATACTGACACCAATTTTCATTTTTGTGATCAATGCTCGTCACCGATACTAGTGGAATTCATTGTAAATACGCCTAACTTTGTAAACAATTCTTGATTAAGACCGAGTCGATAACTGGGAAATCGAATTTCGATACCACTAAACTTGAAATTGACTCCTAAAATGGATACCTGTGACATCAGTAGGTACCGCTTACGTAATGGTACCAGTAGAATATATTTTCAATGCTGAAACCTGGATAATCGATTTTTGATACGCATATTGCACTCGTTGCGGATTAAAAGAACAACACAATATTATTTTAAAGCGGTTTATTATTCCTTTGCCTAAATTATAATTTACCATCCACTTTTGATAGTAACAATCCGGAACATTAACGTTTCCTCCCAGTTTTGCAAGGTGTCCCTTTTTCGGGGGAAAACGCTCCCAAAATGAAGACAAAATAAGTCTTTTTTCTTCTTCTCATTTTTACTCACTTTTCTTCTTGTAAAATGCAGAAAAAGTATCATGTCCCCCTCTTTAAAACAGCTTCTTTTAGATCTGCAAGTTTTTTTTGCATAGATTTCAAGTGTGACATAATTGCAAGATCGTTATTCTAAACTCCTTCTTTTTTCCTAAACAGGAAACCAAATTCTTTAAAAAAGTCCACATCTACGCTTTAATCACTGATTCACATGATGGTATACTAAGGATCTTTACAAAAGATTATGCAGATGAAAAATAATAAATATTTAAATATCTAATTAATCTCCCAACACGTTGAGAACATGTTGACGGCAAAGATGGCTGCGGAAACTGATTCACACATTGATGTTCCAACAGCGTTTTTGGCACAAGCCTGTATTTTAAGACGAGACCGACTCCTCCCTTACGTATAAAAAGACAAGACGTCCTTCAACCAATTAGCTTCGATAGACAAAATAAACCACTAAAGCCATCCAATATCAGAACTAACAAGAATATAATTCTTTTGAGTTGTTCCCTTTCTACAACTCGTGCGATATGATGAAAATCAATAACAGGGCAATAGATTCTCAATACCGATACTGTTGTTATGAAAGCAACAGGCATTTTAATCGGCTCAAAATAATAAAATGCTCTCCAGCCTAAAAGACTCTGCGGAATCAATTGCTGGATAATCCAAATCAGGGTTTACTAAAAAACAGTTTTTCATTCATTTTTCAGGTCTAACATCATTTTTATATTAAAATACTGCACACGGCGAAATAACTAGCATGCTAATGATTGTATAACTACCTAACGATTTCTGCACCAGCGTTTTTTTTCTTCTGAAAATTAAGAATGTTTTACCAATTTTACAAAATGAAATAATTGGAAAATGACTTCCAGAGTTCAAGAAACTTATACAGGGGAAGCCGATGAAATTTCCAAGCAACATCTACCAAGTGTTAATACCCCCGTGAATAGCAACGTATGATATGAGAGTTTAAATTAGCATCATCTGCCAATTTTCATAATAGCCGATTATTTGGCTAATTATTTATTGCGATTTTGTACAAATTGTTTCGGATTTGTGTCCGGGGGAAATCGAATAACCTCCAGTGTAGGGAGCGCTTCGGATACATCTGGCAAATGTTGCCATCAAGCGGCATGGATGCTCGCTCCATCTGCATCTACGGCAGAAAAAAAAGAGCGGTCCATTTCAAAACCCTGCAAGCGGCTCTTATTGAAGCAACATAGTTTCTGCGTGATTTCGAGGGGTGTAAATTTTTATACCGCTTAAGGTTAGTTATTATTGGCAATTTTTTCCACAAATAATGACTATCAATGCCAAATAAAATAAGAAATATAATAGATTTAAGTGTTAAATATTTTAAGCTGATGTCTCCGAATAAAGACTGCTGTGATAATGTCATTTTTCAAATTCAATACAACCTTTGACCTCCAAGGTGAAACGAACCTACCGAAGAATTCCAAGGAACTCTTTTGAACAAGATTCAACCCAGACGCACGTCTGCACCGCCACATTAAAACAAAGTGCGTCGTTCAACTAGAATATTGTTGAATTATCGCCAACGTCATAATTGCAGTAAGACAAATAAAGAACGACAATCAATATATTATATTGAAAATAAAATATATACATCTATGGAAATAATACAAGCATTTTCAGATAATATCGTAGATGAATATAACTTATATAATAATGAATCTTAACTATTTGACGTAGATGAGACTTCTACCAAAAAACGAGCAAATTCGTCGTTCCAAGCAATTGTTCGCAAATTTTTAATCGATCAAAAAGGGGAGAAACAGTAAAGTAGCTTAAATCATTGGAATATATTAAAATAATAAATAATTGAAGGAATAGCGATAAAAACTCTATAATAGTAACGATACGATTACACTTGGTGACAAAATTTCACTAAATTGCCCCTTTCGTTCGAGGCGAGTTCAATGAGAAAGACCGGCAAGATTTGCAGAGCAAGTGGGAAAAATTGAAAGATCGAATAGAAAATTATGTTTGACGCTTTTGCCAAATGCGTGTGAACCTGAAGGAGCTTCGATCTCCCAACAACAAAAACAGGGCAGTTTCCCTGGTTGAACGCGAACAATCACACTCAAAATCGATTTATAATCGATATATCGGTCTCCGCGACAACATAATTGATGAAAACCGTTTGACTAACACATTTCCTCATTTGTTTAGCATATTTCTTCGTGTAAAGAAAAAAACCAACTGTACAATCCAATATCGGGGGTGGGATTTTGATGTCTTTATCGTTTAGAGTGTTTACGTATTTCTGATTTTACCCGGAACGTAATTCTTGTCGATGCTAGGTTCCTGCAGGAACATGTGCAGGCAACGTTCGTTCTGCGCCAGTGGGTGTCCAGCAATCCTAATGAACGAAGAAACGTACAGGTAAATTTTGTGAAACGAGAATGGCAGAAAAAAAATGGTAGAAAATATAATTTTTTTCAACAACTCGGTCTTTAGAAGAGGATTTTATAGGGAGGAAAAATATATTTGAATGGAATTCACTGGCGTCAGGTATACAACATTTTGGAATTTTCAACAGTAAAATTTACTGTCTCGGCTATACAAAATTCTAAAATATTGTATACCTACCCGGTAAATCCCATTCAAATACATTTTTTCATCCCACATTTAAATATAGAATAAATCGGACAATATGCACTATAAGCCTAACTGTGTGAAATACACCATGTCTATGGACAAACGATACTTGAATACAAAGAAGGTTATACTGGCAAAATTCTAGATGACCAGCCATGCGAAAATGGGAATGTTCACTAGCCATAATAAGTATTCACTAGTTTTTATTCACTCAATGCAAAAATTTACTCGCAAATACAAGAACAAGCGTTTACTCGTTTTTATTCACGCTAATCGTTTCCAAAAACCTCTTCTGCATCTAATTCTGCAGCTAATCAAAAAGTCATTTTTCCTATTAACTTTCTATCCGAATATCAAAATAATGTACAAATCATTGGAGCAAGATATCAAAGGTTCGCTCACTTATTGATAAAGATCTCGAGGCCTTTTCGACGATCCTCAATGAAGCCATCTTCGAAAATGCCATCGTCTCCACGGAACGGCATCTGGCGTTTCCAAGCTTTGCCGGGAAGAGGAGGCACGACTATCTGAAATTACCGCAACCAAGCTGAATTGAAACGTGGTTTCATACATAGACGAAAATGCTGCAAATGACTGTTTTATTATTCCTTTGCTTCAATGATGATTCAAGGAGCCATAAATTTGTAATAAACCATCCCGAACTATCGTGCAATTCTTGAGTTACACCAACATGGTCAATAATTTCTTCGCTACCTCGAAAACTCCCCATAAAAGCTGCGATTACTCAAGAACCATTAGACCCTGCAAAGGTCTCATTAATTTCAGCGTCCACAAATGAATAGAAATTTACACCAAAGACTCCTTTTTCTGAAAAACCTTGGAAAACACAAACTTTTACGCCATTGAAACCGTCTGAAAATACCTGTAAAAATTGAGGTAGCGTTTTGGGTAAAGAATGAAGCCATTTTCAGACCATGATTGCTTTTAGATGAAAATTTCAAGCTTATAGCTATTATAGTTTTGTCAGAAAAGTGCTGAAAGCTGACCGACAGAATTTTTTTTGTAGGATGTTCGGAATCTACATGATTTGAAACTGAAATTTTGAGGGGGAGGGGTTAACATTTTTTTTCTCGGGCAATTACCACGGTTAATAATTTAATAACAAACTAAAATTATATTTTCACACTCATGTTGCACAAATTCCAGCCAAATCTATAATTGCTTGTACTCACTTTGCTATCCCTTTCCAATTCATTTCTGAGCCATTCGAAATCGCTGTAGCGGCGACGGACGCTCGACTCTTTCACTTTGAAAACGGGCAGATTCGTCTGGAACAAAAATGCATCTTAATGTCAGAGTGGTCGATTCCCAGGGATGTCTGATTCATCAAAATGAATCGATTTAAATCTAATCGATAATTCCGACGGTAGTGGCTTCTCTTGTAAATATTTGAAGTTAACTGAAGTTTAGCTGTTAGCCAATAGCTGGTCATTTCATATGCATAGCGGATTAACGGCAGACATGTTTTGCTATATTTGCAGCTCTTTTTTGCTATCTACGCTATCTTCGTCTTTTGGATTCCTTCGCTTGTGTTGTGGTGGTGCTTGCTGATCGTGAAAAGGTCTCATCTGTTTCTCTCATCGGATTTTGTATTTAATTCGTCGACAGACGGCCACACAGTCTAGAAAGTGATTCTGAGTATAGTACATTTCTTCCCTATAGAACATTTCTTCCAATAGGACCTCCGTTCTGAATTTTACTTATAGAGAATCACATTAAGTACTTCTATTTACTACGTAAACATGGAAGTAATAACGCCCACATCTACTACCAAGGGTCCGTTCTGTTACCTCCAGGGCGTTGTAGAGCATAGGAAGATGAAATCAGTTATGCCCAGGATCACATTAAATAATAACAGCTTATTAATCCTCCAATTTATCGTTCAATTCATTTCTCTCTACCGTGAATCTACTCAAATTGCTAAATATTTTAAAAGGAGGCAAGTTGTCAACTGCTGCAAATCACGATAAGCTATCAGAGGCTGGTATACGAAAAATGCGATAGGACATGGTCTAAATAATTTACCTAAAGCCGCGATCTATCAACTCTTTTGCTGTCAAATCTTTCTCGTTGAATTTTTCCCTAAAGAACGAACTAATAAAAAATATTTTTATCGAACGTTCGTTACTTTTTTCAACTTTTTTGAATTGTAAATCTTGTCAACATACCGTGCGGTAAATTAGTGGAAGCCAGACAACAAGTTAGTAAAAATCAGATCTTGAAAAGGTAGAGATGATTTTTCATATTTAGGAAAAAATAATAATCGACCGTTCCCCACAGATTCAATTCAAATTGGAGATATGATCGATTTATCAATATCTCTCGCCCGACATAATCGTATTGCGCAACGAAATATCCAAAACTGATGAATCTTTAATCAAGTAAGAACACAACCTTTGGAGAAAGGTCAGGAATTAGGAAGACCCATAAGAGATTGACGCTAGAACTGCGAACACTCGAGGTTACAATATACGTAAGATGACGTTCGCTCAAGTCAATAGACAAAATCGTAACCGAACTTTTCGACTCAAAATTCAATACTAGTTTGCAGATTGGAACAAGCGCAATCACGGCACAATGGGCAGGAAACAATCGTCAATTAGTGTAAACTTTGACAGTGGGCGTACATCGACGATAAGCCAATGTTCTTTGTGCGTAGCCGAGTCGGCGAATTTCAACAATAGTTAAGTTATCCAAGGGACAATTTACAACTCACCCTCATTCGAACTTCGTAGTCGGTATAACGTTTTTTAGCGACACCGTGAGTCACCGGATTAATAACGTCAATTTCCAAAAAGTTGGCAGGGGCCGCATAAGCGTCGTCGAGCGTTTGCTTTTTCACGTTCAATCGTCGTGTCGCGTCGACCGTAGTATCGGCCATGATGGTCATACAAAATCGACCGAATTTGAGAATTGATTTTCACACGTAACACAAACGATTTCGAACAGCCGGATGTGAACGGAAAAGGAAACAAAAACTCCAACGGAACAAGGACGTGCGACGAAATTGATCGGGAAAGAAAGACAGCGATGAATCCAACGGTGAGATAGCGAAGTGGAAAATGACTGAAAACATGGAGATCAGGGAGAATCCTTTATCCGACTGTTGTTTGCTTCGGGCGGAGCAACTCTGTACGTAAAATTGTGAGGACTGTCTAGTCAAGCGGAAGTAGTTGGACGGAAAAATATTCTACTTTAAAAAGACAGATTTGGATTGTTATTCTATGATAAACAATTGTAATCGCCCAAGAATTTTTTTAAAATTAAGAGGTAATTTTATTCAAGTGATGATACAGCAGAAGAGAGTCTTGGACGAGTGTGGACAAATTTTTATTGCTTCATATTTATATGGAGGTTTGGTTGCAGAATTTAGCCATTCTCAGAATAATTTTTGGTGAATGTTTTAAGAAGTAAGGGCTATTAAAGTTTCGTCAGAAAAGTGTTGACGGCTCACGGTCAGCTTTTTTTATTTTTTAAAAAGATATAATCGGATTTTACGTGCCTTGAAACGTGGAACATCAAATTTTGAGGGGGGTAGAAATATATTTTTTTGGGTAGCTGCAATGGTTTATTATTGAATAAGCAACATAATAAACTATGACAACATGCCAAGAATGTTTTGCAGTGAATGAAGGTAGATTTATTTTCAATTATTCCATCGTCCTTAGAACATTGGAAATTATTTCGTCTGTTGGTTATTTTTTGTATAGTTCAACAAGGTATAGAAAGCAGAAAAAATACACAACCCACAATAAATCTCTAAATAAGAGGAAACTGCCTGAGTAGAGGTGACATTCTTTAGAAGTCATCTATCTGCTTTTCCTGAACGCCTGCTCACTTTCTGAACACGTTTCTGGGCGTCCGTTTCCTTGTCTTGTCTGTCCTCGCGTCCATCTCTCTATGGTCACAGTGACGGATATTGCCTCATCTGAAAAAATTCTTGAAATTCGATGAAATATTTTCAGAAAATCTTCTCCCAATGCAAATAAGACGACGTGATTTAAATTTCAACACTTAACACACTGCTTCATAGGTATAAGACTTAAAACCTCATTCTATGTTGTTTATTGTGATTTTTACCAACGGCATTGTCAATATTTTTGGCTCGCAGTGTAGTTCCATGCTGTGGGTATCTTATACTGGCTTCAAAAATCAATATAATTTGAATGCTTGAGGTTTTTAAATGTTTGTAACGGTGAGTGAATGACACCAAGGGCTGGCGACACATTTTTAACTGGCATTTTGCACGATTTGGCTTGTGCCATTAAGCTCACATACTACGGAACCATTATCGACCTAATTGGTGCATTTTTCTATTCTTGGGTCTCCTGGCTAATTTTTCGATAACAGTTGTAAACTAACGTAGCGGCCTTCGTTTCGAAAAGGCCTTACGAAAAAATAATTCGCACATGGGGAAAAATCGTTAATAGATTGTACAAGAATTGATATCTTTACCATTTGGGTCAACCAAGCTCAAAATACTGCAGAGAATGGTAATTCCTTATGTCACAATTGTGAGTTGGATAAATGATAGGAAAACATGATAATACAACGTTAAAAATTATTTATTTGGTAGCACGCGCAGTCGAAAGTTAGAGGGTTGATTACACCGAAGTAAAGGAAAAAAAAATCAGGTACACAAAATTATCATCGCGTTACTGGTACCCACAAAATTCAACACCGAATGTCTACTTACAGATATTTACACCCCAGTAAAATTTACCTATCTAATAGGACGAACAGTTATTCATAACTTCAAACTCGCTTTATAAAGCTTCAAATTAACGAAGAGGAAAATAGAGGTACGTCTTTTGCGAAGCTGCCTTCCGAACCCCAAAACTTCTTTACGGAATTTTTTTTCTCTATTTTTCGTAGTCTTCAACGGTCAAATTCGTGTCTAGTCTGCACACTCAAGAGTTTTGTATTGATTGGATTACAACTTGATACTTATTAGTCCGTACTCCTAAAAACGTTTTTGACATTTGTTTCTGTGATATTAGTAATAGTAAAAAAAAACCTATTTTGAACACCGAATAATTTCATTATTATGCGCCATATTTCGGTAACATTGTCAATGATGGCTGATTGGTAGCATTCCCGCGTCGGGTGCAGAACATAAAAGCATATGACGGGTACCTGTGAAGCAGAGTTTTGCGTCAATACGTTCAGCCTTCAATGGGAAGTGAAAATTTCGAGGTGGGCGTGGTTTTTGTCACAGATTCAAAAGCATCCGATTAATTTCATTGAATATTTTCCTGTGCTGACGGATCAGCTCTTGCTAACTAGCGATTGTTGATGGCAACTCATGTTCTTTAGCAAGGTCTCAGTTGACAGCGTCAATTGTTTATGAACTGTTTCATTTGGATGAGCAGAGCTAACGAGTCCCGAGTCCCCTCAATGTTTTGCCGGATCCAACGCAAAATGCAACAAATTTGACAGAAGGCTGTGACCCTGCTCAGATCACAAAAAAAGGAAAAAACTATAACACTACTATTTTGGTACCTTGGCTTTCGAGAAATATACTCAATACACAACATAAAATTAAACTTTGCATGGGTAATTACTATGTATCTATAAAGTTAATGAAACGCATGGCTAAAAATACTGCCGCACAAGTTCAAAAGGAATGACAACTTAGTCACGAAGTATATCACAGGAGCTTCTCTTAGCTGCTGATCAAGCGACTACAAGAGGTTCGTCATCGGAGAATCCTCTTATCACAGGAGAGTCTTCATCATCTGTGAAAGCAAACAAAGTCAAATAGTTGATAGCTGGAACCGATTGAACTGATGTGAAAACGTAATAAAATTAGCGACAGAAATCGACTAATAGTTTACTAAGTATATGAAGGGTATTGCTGGTTTTTCCAATAACTTTAGTTATTATCTTTGAATTGAGATCCTTGGGACATGAGCCAAGAAACCTAACCAATAAGAATGGTCCCAGAAAGTAATCTCTCAAGGCTGTTCTCCACTAACAGGTTCTTTTCTGCGAAAGTTAATTTTTCTAGTACTTTCACCTCCTGTCAGACTTTTACTTCTGTTAGCCAATAGAGCCAGCTTCCTTTCAACTAGAACTATTCAAGATGAGTCGTCACTAGAACTTTCAGTTGTAAGATTGTTACTGATGATGGCCTAAACGCCAAAATCGATATGGCAATATAAATCATTAGAAATTAAGGGAACTCCTGACTACCTTTTCGTCTCCTATCCGAGTGAAATGGGATTCTACAATCTAAGTGCGAGGGGTTTAGTAACAATAACTCCAAAACTCGAAGAAAAAATACTTCAAATAGAGTACTTACCGAAAGCTCCTTGGATGCATGGAAAAAAAGTAATATTATAATGATTGTAGGTGAATAATTGCAGAAGTTTTGTCCGTCTGGCTCAGTTTCAGTTGCCACAAGGAAATTTTTATCCGTCAACTTATTTTAATAAACAAGCTGAGCAACAATCGCCACTCAGTTTTAGAGAAATCGACTAAGTTGAATGAAAAACAACGGCATAACAATTATTGCCAAATCAAAATTACGGCTTTTCCATAAAAAAAGGACAGAATTTCTGGCAATTCACATTAAAAATTCGTAGACATTATCAAAAATTAGTAGGTACCTAAATTACTGGTCATAGGTACCTGATGGACCTATCTAGCCCCAAAGATGCCCGAATGGGTGAAAAATCTCAACCAATAAAGAGAAAAATGGAGAAAAAGTCGCCAAGTTAATATCCCCCTTATTCCAAATTAAAAAAACAAAATCCCATAAGTGCAAGTGCATACTTGGATTCATGTTAAAGTGCATATTTGGACTTGAGTGAGGGCTATGGATTCCGCTCTTGAACATCAGATCGTTATTAACAATTATCTGAACTTGTCCAACCCGCGCACAATAGAGGGCAAACATTTGCCAAAATGAATAGGTATTGGTTTAAATATTATGATTATAGCATAGAAACCTTATTGTCTAGATTTTGAGCTCTAGGACTCTCTCAAAACAAACCTATAGAGAAACATTTTTATAATGATAAAATGTAATGATTCAGTTAGGTACCTAGTCCATCAGTCGTGAAGGTAGCGTTGCCAGACCGGGTACTGTAATGACTGTTGGCAAACGACGTAAAACTATTCTGGAGCCTTCTATGTCTGACTATGAAGATGACCAAGGCTCCACCGATGACTATCAGGACTAGAACGGCTGGCACGAAAATACCAACGACCCGAGTTGGCGTAATCATGCTTGCCCACGCACCTGATGTCAAAGACATAGGAGGTTAATTTTAGAACAGCCTTTACCCAACAAATGGGGGAAATAGAAATTATAAAATTAATAAACATCTATAAAACTGCACAATGAGGAGGAGGAGATGTATACGATTGATTGAGAAAGTGGCCAGAAAGATCCTGTGGAAAAAATGGGGGACGCTTAAAATGTAAAGCTTCGGCTGAAAATAACCACCGATTTTTTATTTTTTGACCCAATATTTGAGAAAACAAACCGAAATGTATCAAAAAATGTCGTTTTGTAAAAATGTTGGTTTTGCGGAGTTTCGTTTATGGGGAGCTGTAAGTGTAAAAATATTAGGTTTCGCATACACCAAATGCATGGCAAAGTTATAGTCAGAAATATTTCGAGTATTCCTGCCATTAGGATTGGTCAGATTACTCTCACCTCCGCAAAGCTGTATCCGTACAAAGTCGGAATTTGAAAATGTCACTTTGAAAAAACTCTCACAAGTGGAGCAAAATTGTGGAACAATAACAATTATTTGACACTATGTTCGTTAATTAAATCAGCAGTTAAATCCTTTTTTGATTTAGGACTATGATTTTTCTTGTGAGAGGATTTGTAAACCATCGGAACCACGTTTTTTTTTTGCAGTTTACACGAAAAATTCTCATTGCAGTTGTATATTTTACTGCACCTAATTTTGTTAGGTAATAAATAAAATAGGAACTGTAGATGTAAAATACCTAATGGTAACTCCTCAGTCGCAGTTTCTGATACAGGAGACCGATATCCTTTCTCTGTGACAACTCTCACGGCGAAATAATAAACTGTACCGGCCTTGACTTCCTTGAAACTATACGGCGACGAATCGGCCACGACAATTTTTGATTCACCCTCAGACAGCGGTTTGTTCTCCGACACCAAAATCTCGAATTTGATTCTGTAGGAAAGAAGAAGAGAAAATGAAACCTGAGTTAGTGTAAAATTGGATTTTTCAAAAGATTGATAACAACCTACTGAAATAGTTGCTTTCAGTAGAAAATTTTTTGGCAAATAATAATTGAGTGAAAAATAAGGATTTCTAGGCGTTTGGATGGTAGATTTACCTACGGAATGGGAACATTGTTCCACTGAAATAACAACTGCCTCAAATATTATGTGGATTATTTACAGTCTGCAGAATAATGCGCAAATGACTTGGAATAGTTTTATTTAGAGAACAAATTACATGCTTTTTCATGTATGTATTCAAAAGATACATACATTAACAAATACTTTTAAAATAGTTCTTGTGCAGCCTTTCCCCCAAGGTTAAAAAAAAAAAAAAAAAAACACCCAAGAGAAATTTTTGTAAAAGGATAACGTTTGGATAAAAAATTGGAAATAGTTTCAACTCAAAGAACACTTACGGCGGAAGAACAATGGAATCATCAAGCGGGAGTGCCCAGAATAAATCAATATGTATCTCGTCTTCATCTGTGTGAGCGTGGGCTTCAATCTGATGCGGCGATGGAAGCCGGGGAGCGTGGAATGTCAATGGCACGGTCGGCCTGGAATCTTCTCTGTCAGTCTGAACCACGATCTGGTAGCTGCGATTAGTAAAATTTGACTAATAACATTCAGAAGCAAATTAGATCAGTCAGAGGATTTTACCGTGGCTCTTGGGGATTTTTTCTGATTGGGGAACATTTTTTTGTAGGTATCATAGTTGTATTTTGCTTGAGAGCAACTGGTCCAGGGAACTGGTTAGACCTCAGGGTAGGTTGGACCAATATTCATGATCAAAGGTCTTGGATTTCAACTTTCAACATGCCCCCAATCCCAGGTTGTTTTTTATCTTTTTTTTCAAGAGTTAGTTTACATTTCTTATGTAGCCCAACATCAAGTTGAATTCACGTTTTCCCGGATAATTTTGGCGTCGTTGCAGGGTTTGGGGATTTTAGGGGATTGCGGAGGATTTTTCGACTCAGTTTAGGATATTTTCAGAAAGGCAGTTGGCAACACTGCACTTATGAATATACATTTTTCTAATCTCTTTTCAGAAAGTGAGGATTGTTCGTTGCAGACTAGTAGCATTCTATTATCCTGTCTGTCTGCCGTTACTTCACCGATAAAACTATGAACTAGCTATGAGTTTGAAATTTCATCATTGTTGAAGACTTTCTAATATTTTTGTGGCATAGTAGATAATTCATGTCGGCAAAATCGCCCGGCTCGCCTGTGTTGCCAAGTACCTCTGAGCGAGATTTGATTTTTATCAACTACGATAATTTCCTGAACTATGCAAACAAATGGGAAGTCCATCATTTGAGTCAATCACACCATCTTGACAAAAATGACTCATAAAAACACATAACCTACCTGGCTCCATGATGCACAGCAACCCTGTGCCTCATTTCCGTTTTGTTGGTCGCAAGAAAGGTAATCGATGTGGTCTTATCAATCACAAGATCTTTAACTGTTAACTGCAAAAACAGTTTTTGGTTAGAAAATAAAATTATCAGTTGAATTTTAGATTCGTTGATGTAATACTCTAATTTTGGATTTCACCAAAAAAAATTTAGTTGGCGTTGTCCTCAAGCAGGGTTCACATGCTTCTGTCAAATGCGTTGATGCAAACATGGTAGGGACTCATAAACTACGCCCATTTGAATGCGGCAGTTCATAAACAATAATCTACGCAAGGCGTCAACTGATACCTTGCTAAGCGACTGATGAGAAAGTTTTCAGAAATGCTCTTCCGTTACTTTCAACAATCGTTAGTGGCCGAGAGCTCATCCATCTGTGCATGAAAAAATTTAACAAAAGAAATCGGATGCGTTCGCATTTTCGGTAAAAACAACGCCCGTTTCAAAATGTCAACTGCCAATCAGATGGCCAAACGAATTTGATGGATGCCTGTGAACCCTGCTTCAGAGCTAACAAGGAATGTGGTTAAAACAAAGGTTGTTACTACTTACATTGCTTGTTGGAGTTGCCTGTACAGCTAACTCTAGGGCAAACACCAACTAATTTTTTTTTTTTTGTGAAATCTATCATAAATTAACTTACGAGAAAGAAACGTTCCTCTTAGATTTTGACCAAAAAGGGAAACGGTAAGCTTTATAATATCAAAATACACTTACAATATAACCAACGAGTTCGGACATTTTAAAACATGACGATGACCAGCTGATATCAACGATTGAATCATTATGCCTGTCGAAAACCACATTCAATTTCTTAGGAGGGGCGCGAGGATCATTGCCTGTCGTAATAGTCACTGGAGCAGCACTGAGAGGTCCTTGGCCCAAAGGACCGACAACACCAATGTCGAACATGTATTTCTCGCAGGCGCCCAATCCAGTCACAAGCAAGTGAGTATTGCTCGTGATATTTTTTGGCTCTATAACATTTGTATTGATTAGTAGTTCGACGAGGGAAAAACCAAAACTGGACACAGTAAATGAAAATCGTATGATTCCACGTTAGAAATGCTAAAATGGAAAATTTAAATTTTTTGATTTATCGATTTCACTGGTAGGAAAATTAATTGAGCCGGAAACTGAACAAAAAGTTGAAAGGAAGTTCACGCGAAAATTGCCTTTTTGAATGTATTACAAAACATTTAAAAATCTCATGATTCAATATATTTTTACCTTTGAAAAAATCGGACGAGTTGGTCGAATAATAGATACCGTATTGCCAACTCTCCTTGTAATTTGTACCCTTTGGTGGACTCCACGATAGAAGCACGGCAGATTGAGACTGTTCAGATAGCCTGGCATAAAGATCAGGCACAATAGGAAGCTCGTAACCTGCACCAATTTCATGATCAAATTGTTCAATCAAATCGAGACAAAATTGAGGGGAAGTATGTGATTACATGACTGCAGTTGACAAACTGAAAGATAAATGAGAGCATAATTACCTGGTGTTCTTGCCCCTTTTGATATGCTGGGGCCTTCAAACAATTTGTTGAAAGCAGAAATGGAGAACGTATAGTCAACTCCGGGTGCAAGATTAGAAACTGAAATGAAAGAAGGATTAAATAAAACATACAGTAATGACCAATCCTACATAATTGTTGTACTACTATAAATTCAAACAATGCTAAGCCGTAGGTTACAGTTTATAATATATACAACTTACGCCATTTTAAAAAAAATGTTTTTAATTATTTTTTCACCATTTTTTAAAATTATTTTTATTTCCAATTTTAGTTCTTTCTTGTTCAAAACACTTTCCCTCACGATCATAATCGAATTATGAAGAGTTGTTGAGCGAAAACATGTTCTGTAAGCAGATCGCTTCTCTATCGACCCACAATCAAGCATAGCTGCATCAGAATGGAAGCATTTTTAAAAAGCAGAAAGTATGTACGATAAATTCAAACCTTTGACTCGGCCCAAAATGTCAGCTTTCCAAAGGTATAATCATTTTTGGATTTGCCGCGCATGTTAGAGGAGAAATCGATGTTTGAATGAAGGAATAACGTGTTTTTTTTTTCCATGAAATCTCCATTTTTGGGCACTGTCGACCCTGGTCGAGTACCATTATAATTTTTCATGCTTAATTCAAAGGTGATACTCTCCATCTTCCACAGACCTTCTAATAATAGGTTCCATAATATGGTTTTCATTTTGGTTTAATTGCTGAGAAGGTTATCAAGTAGTTCATACTCTTGGTGTATCTAAAATGCTGATAGCTCGAACCACCATGTACTGGCTTTTTATCATTCATTTGCCAATACGCCTCCAATATACGATGAAAGGGATTGTGCAAACATGGTTTTTCTTTACGGGGGTTTTACTTTAGTCGGGAAACCCATGATTAGAAGGTCTGTGGAAAATGGACATTGTCACCATTGGATTCAGCGTGAAAAATTACAAAAGAACTCAATGTGGGCAGACGGTGCTTAAAAAAAAAATACTTCAGGGGACAAAACTAATTATACTGTTAGAAAAAAACTGAAATTTCAAGGATCAGTTTTTTCTAGGACGTGCACGGAATTTGGCCGTGTTTTTCTAGTCCAAAACGCCCATTGAAAAAAAACCACAGTAATTTTGAAAAGTTTAGCAATTCTCAACTTTAGCTTTCATTTTTTGCTTCCTCAATTTGATGTTAGAGAGCAGCGAATACCATAAGATTTTAGGGAACTTAACGGCCTTTCCAAAGGTATCATCATTATTGTGATTACTCCAAAATTCAAAGGACTAATGACGATTGTACTGAGATATGCACACTCCCCCACAAAAATGAGGCGCGGGAAACGTGTACTTTTTTGGGATCACAAAAAATTTTGTAGAGCAAAATTCCCAATATATGGCCGGTCCCAATGAGCTAAAGAATCGACACCTGTCTATAATACGAAAACCAAATCTTACAAGTGTAACGTGTTTCGTTTGTGGTTGTAGAAGGCAACTCAGCGTATGGATAGTCAGCAGTTACTTGGAGTTTATAGCCTTGAGCGTCTTTCACCGGCTGCCACGTCCAAGTAATGGCCGAGTTGTGAATTTTTTCTAAACGAAAGTCATTGACAGCTCCAATGGACGATGCGTCGTCAGCCGTGAAAGTTGCTATATGCGATGACGTCGATCCAACTTCATTCACAGCGTTTACCTGTCAAGCATAATACAAAAATCTTAAGATGAAAAGAGATGCATTTCCGAGCTAGCTTATTCCATTAAAGAGTGCACCCACCCAATGATGGGGAGTTTTTATGGGTTCGAAAATGGGAGTTGTTTTTTTACAGCTATGGAAGGTCTATGGCCGAACAAGCAAATTACCAATATTTACAAAATTATTCGAGGCTAATTCGAATCGCCCGGGTGATGACATCAATTTTGGAGATTGTGAGACAGAAAAAAGTGACAATTTTCTGGTAGAAAATGCTACAGAACTTGATATACCTATACTTTTACATTAGAAAAAATCAAAACATGAACCTAAGTAAATTTCCAAGCAGCTTTTTTAAAGTTTCAAATGTATACAGCAGCTGTTGTGTAGCTGACTTGATTTGGCATTCGCTGATAGGCCATACAAGATTGATAATTTTTGCGTCGGGCGAGCCCTTGTTTCTTTTGATTTTCGCACAAGTTTTCCTTAAAAAATCAAGCTCATATTATGGTTTCCTAGATTTAGATGTGATTTTTGTATTTCAGAGGGCTTGAGAAATCGGAAAATATATATAAAAATTATGCAAATATCCAATTTGACATCAAGGTTCAATACATACCCAAACACTGTAGGTCACACCGTGACGGAAATGTCCCGGGAGAGAAACTCGAGTGCTGCCAGTGACAGTTACACGATCTGGAGGCATTGGGGGTTTGACGAAAACCTCATACCGTCTGATAATTCCGTTCGGTTTGAGAGGCGGCAGCCATTTTATTTCTATCATCGTCGATCTTTTTTGAATCACAGTCACGTCGAGGGGAGCACTAGGCTCTGGAAATAAAATTGCCAGGTCATGATAATGCAATAACTGGAAGCTAATTGAATGGCGTTAGGCAGTAACCTATCAAGCGACTAAATTTCAAAAATCCAGAAAAATGCATAATAGATTTTTCTGTTGGATTCGTACTGTCGAGAGGAATGTAATTTTTACGATTTTAGCACTCTCTATACGAAGGTATTATTCACACATATACAAAGCAATATGAGCTAAAAATGGCTAATTGGATCCCATCAACGTCATTAGTATGTAGAATGTTGATCTGCAAAACCTACAAAGCGATGATAAAATTGGTGTTGACGATGGTTCATGGACCCTTCAAAGTACTTAGTAGTCAATAATCAGGGACAAGGTTATAAAGGTGCTCTGTTCCTTCATCGCAAAAAAATTAATAAAAAAAAGAGCGAGCCTGGAATCTGATGCTGCGGATATCAGGCGGTAAATCTGCAGCGACACTAACCTATGCGATGAGCTATTAAGAATCAATTGGTTAGAAAACCGGATCTTCAACCAACTTACCAGCTGGAGCCGTTGTTGATACAATGAACTTTCCAGGCGGGAAGATCTTGTTCGATGACAACAGTTTCACATAGACAGTCATATTATGCTTGGTGTAAGGGAGCAATTTGTCGAACGTATAGCGATGGTCCGAGATCCAAGTCGTGTTTTTCCATATTTGTTTCCCGTCGTCCAGAATTTCAGCAATCGAAGGCATGAATTGCAATGTGACGTTGGAGCTGACAGGACCGACCCACCATAACAAAGTGATCGAGGTGGAGCTGATCTTGTATTTGTCTACTTCCAGTTGGGCAGCCTTGGGACAGTGAAAAACCAGTAGGAATAATTGATGATTTCAAATCGTTGTGTAGAGTTTATGATTACCAGTGGTGCACTGTTTGTTATTAATTATTCGGAAACGGCTAATTTTGCACATTCACTCGGTGAACATTTTCTAACAGTTTTATTTAATTTCATCCATTTTTCGCAGAGATACGGCAACTTTTGTCAGTTTTTGACCACAGACAGACATGCGAACACACAGGCACTTGTTCAGAAACTGTTTCTGCGTATATTATTACAATTTCTTCCGAGTTCGACTTTTCAGACGATTGTAATACTTTCATTTGCTACGTAAACATGGAAGTAAGAAAGAAGTGGTGTGTTGCGTATCAAAGTGCTATTAAATGGTAAGGAAAATTCGTACCTGGAAGACGCGGACAAGCGGATCCGACGAGCAGTTTTCTTCATCAGTGCCATCGTAACAATCATAATGACCGTCGCAACATTTAGCAAGCGGCAGACAGACAGATCCGTCGCAAGCGAAAAATCCCGAAGCGCACACAAGATTGTCTAAGCCTGCTGAGTAAGAACAGCATTGTCAGGCCACGGTTGGGAAAAACCAACATCATAATGAGAGGTTTGCTTCCGAAATATAATAGGTATATTCGTTTTAACAGAAATCGGGATACAAAAACGTTTTTACAAAACGATTCAGCAGGGAACGCAGAATTTGTTATTGTAAAAAACCGAAATCGTTTTAAACATTTTTTCGACTTACGAACGCCCTTAAATGGGAGCAAAAACTAATTGTATGTTAAGACAGCTGGTTTCATACCTTTAGGTATAGGGTTGCAGAATTTCTCGTCAGAACCGTCCGGGCAATGCTTGTGTCCATCGCATACCTGATATTCGGGCACGCAAGTTCTCGACCTCAAGCATTTGAAATACCTCGACGGGCAACTATTGTTTTTTTCGTGTGACCCTTCCGAAGAACCGCAATGTCTTTCGTCCTCACCATCAGAGCAGTCTTTCTCATCATCGCAGACCCATTGTTGGGAAATACACATGCCTAGAATGAAAACAGTGTAGTAAAATCAGTTTAATTGTTTCAAATTCAATCGAAATGCCAATGGGACAGAAGGAAAACGAAAAATATCCAAATGATTTTATTAACTTTCGATAATATTTTAATAATTGTTTTATTTAACTGTTCACTAATTATTCTATCATTTCTAGAATTATTTTCTTTATTCATTCATCAGATTTTTCATCTGTAATGAACAAACTCATAGAACTTGATGTCGATAGAGATATTTTCCCTCAATGTCCCATTCATTTTTTGCCCTTCTCTTACCAAAAAGAGTTATAAACAATCTGTTAAAATCCAACGGGAATGGGCTGCGAAAATTGCTCGAAAGTCAATGACGCTAGTACGAAACTTACAGCAATGTTGCTCCACTCCCGACAATAACTGCTGACGAGTATGAAAAATTTCAGGAGGGAAATGATTGCTCAAGCAGGAAAACTATAGTTTGTCAATTTTTGGACAAAACTGCAATTCTCCTTTTAGGTTATAATAGCCATAAATAGTAGCAAGTCTATAAGTAGCTTAAGCCTTAACCTTCCACGGGGAAATAATTGCTCTGCCTTCGCTTTGAAGAAGATTATAGATGAGGAATTAAAATAAAATACGTGCATAAAAATTAATAACACAGTAAACCAGGAATCACAGGCCTGCGGCAGATGCGTTGGATCTGGCAAAACATGGTAAGGACTCATTTGCAAACTAACTGGTACAAAAGTTTTCGGAAATGCTCTTTTGCTGCTATCAAGAATTGCAAGTAGCCGAGAGCAAATCCGTCAGCGCAGAAAAATATTTAATCGGAGCACTGACGCAAAACGCATTTGCCGGAGGCCTGCAAACCCTGCTTG
Source organism: Tupiocoris notatus (assembly GCA_037159825.1). Taxonomy (NCBI): domain Eukaryota; kingdom Metazoa; phylum Arthropoda; class Insecta; order Hemiptera; family Miridae; genus Tupiocoris; species Tupiocoris notatus. Next base: position 83,801 of record JASJUZ010000555.1, on the reverse strand, counting down.
GTCATGAAATTTACCGCTGTTGCATTTGAATTCGTCCACTCCACATTTTTCATCAAGCGATGTGGAAGATAGCGTTGTAGACGAGAAAGGCAGTTTAGTCGGAGTAACGCAGCCTTCTTCGTCCGAATTGTCACCGCAGTCGTCGACACCGTCGCATTTCCACCAGCTAGGAATGCAACCTTTGTTGCTGCATTTGAACATGAACCCTTTGCAAGTGATATTCTGGAGAAAGGACAGTTTATTTACGTTTCAGAATAACCGAAAGCATTGATATAATCCAGCAATTAGAGGATTTTAAGAAGAACAGTACAGCCAAAGTGGAGCTTACGTATGAGGGAGGCGAATTATTGGACGGCACGACCTGCGTATTGTTGCAGGACCGTTCATCGCTGTCGTCATACATTCCGCAATCCAATGTACCGTCGCAAACGTAATTTTTCAAGATGCACCGGTGAGATACTTCGCACTGTAGAGTTGATAATGATTTTTAAATGAGCACGAAGGAAGAAAGTATAATCGTCGGCGAGCGTTGAGAGAAAATTGATGTTCACACGGTAACATTTCATACAATAAAGCAGTTTCTCAACCGTACTTTATGATGTTGTAAGTGATATCTTTACCTTGAACTGAATTAACGGTTCGCAATCATTCTTGTCGCAGTTTTGTTCGTCCGAATTATCCAAACAATCGCTTTCACCGTCGCAAACCCACAAACTAGGGATGCAATGATTGTGTGCGTTAGTTTTGCACTCAAACTGCGACGCTAAAATGCCAAATATACGGGTCAATATTGCAGTCATGAAGAATCAATATAATTGTGACACTTCAATGATTGAAATCAATTGAATAGTATTCTAATGAGATGTTAAGAGGGAGGAAACGTCCTCCCCGAGAGGAAGATTGAGTTAAAAGTTTAATTCAGGCAGTATCATTAGTATTAAAAACGCTAAAAGATATAAAACATGAACTAAACTAATAGGAATATTAAAATTTGATAACTACAATTCAAAACCTAAAACTATCACAGTTTTAGTTCATAGTTCATAGTTTTAGGTTTTGAATTGTAGTTATGAATTGAAAATGAAATGAAATATCGTTTATTGTACAACCGTAAGGTATTACAAAGAGAATTGTAGTTATCAAATTTTAATATTCCTATTAGTTTAGTTCATGTTTTATGTCTTTTAGCGTTTTTAATACTAATGATACTGCCTGAATTAAAATTTTAACTATACAACCGATAATGGTTTTCTGGTTTTCTAACATGTTCAAAGGTGGTCATACTAGGTTGACACCATGATGATGGGGTCAGGAGATATCTGGCTTTGCTTTAACCTCCATACTGATCAATGACAACAATTTTGAGGGGGTTGGATTTTTTTAAAGTGATTAAAATGGATTATTATTGAACAATAAACCAAAATCGATGTACATTTCCCATTTTGACATCTAGCGCAAGCAGTGTGTGGCATGTTCTACTTCCTACAGAAACGTTGTGGTTCCATATTGCTAAGAGGATGCCTGAAAGGAGAAATAAATTGAATAATTACCACTACACTTCGTAGAGTTAGTTGAAAACGTTGCAGTACAGTTCCGTTCATCTGATCCATCGTTACAATCGTTTTCAAAGTCACAAAGCCATCTTCGGCTGATGCAACGACCGCTATCACATTGGAACTGGGACGCATCGCATTTTGGTTTGACTGGAACAGCAAGGCTTCCATTCCATAACTTGGAAGTTACTCGAGATGGAGAAAAAATAAAACCTCACCAGCGCAAAACTTACCACAGTCTTTTTCATCCCGTCCGTCATCACAATCTTTCTCGTCATCACATTTCCAAGAGGGAGGTATACATTCGCCATTGCCGCAATCAAAAAACGACGAGTTGCAACGAGCGGGGCATTTGGTCTAAAAAAGGATAGCATATAAATATAGTAAAACGTGCGGTCAAACAAATCCAAACAAATTTGCTAGAAAATGAAAAACCTCATCGGAATTATCGGCGCAGTCTTTGTCCCCATCGCACAGCCAACCCTTTGGAATGCAATTACCGTCGGAGCAAGTAAATTGACTCGAATCGCACGTCTTTGACGGACCTTTCAAAACAGAAATGAACAATACAGAAAACAAGTAAGAATTGTAAGGAAAACGCTGAAAATCGTTTGAATAAATAGATGGGATCGTAATCTCCCCTCGCTAAAGTGGGAGAATGATGGCGTATTCGAATCAGTAAAAATAGAACGATATCTATAGCTGCACAAGGTTTCTGTAAGATTTAAATCTGTAGCGTATCTAAATGGGATAAAAGCTGACAATTGGTGAATGATGATCAGGTAAACCCCTAACAAGTTGTCCATTAACGCTTGTGATCACGAATTGCTACTGAAAAGGAACTGATTAAAGATCCGAGTTAATAGCACTAGGTGTGAGATCACCGGATGAGATGAGAAGTAAATCCTAACTCTCGTAAAAAGCTGTTATTCTTCTTCATCACACGGAAAGATGAATAGTTTGAAAAAGAAACTGTGGTCACATTTTTGAAGTTAAATGAATAATACTGTATTCATACCGGGCTTGCAAGTACCATTGGCGAGAGGTATTTGGTGATCATTGGCACAAACACACACTCCTTCGAATTCGACCATATCATCAGGACATGAACACCTGTACTTGAGATCAGGAAGAGCCAAACACACGTGAGAACACATATGATTGGAAGCATCACACTTGTTTGTTCCTTCTTGTAAACTATGGCCAAAAACCTGAAACGTCAAAATCGGTTAGAATTGCTGACCTTGGCGCGGTGTATGTGTGAGAAGAAAAAAAAAGATAATACAAGCATTAAAAATTTACCCCACCACCGAAAAAAAAAAATTTTTAAATTGGAAATCAAATTTGCAGAAAATGGAAAGTTAGCGAAGGAGATTCCTATCAAAAATAATATTTCTAGACTGAAAGCCGACAATAAATGGTAAAGCAACAAAGGCAAAGATTTCGGGTCTTCCCAGGGCACAGTTTCCAAACTAAAGCCACCTCGAATTACTACCTATTGAATAAATAGTTAATAAAAAGTAATAAATTACTTAGTAAATAATAAAATTACTTTGATATCCATGAGCCCATGTAATCTTGTTGGTATACGTCTGACTCCAGTACCATCGTCTTTATTAGCGGCGAATATGAACTCAGCAGTCCAATCATCCCAGTACATAGTATCCTTGAACACTGCCACTGAGAAGGGATGCCGCATCGAGGGCTATAAACAACACATCAGCGTTGATTTCAGTGTTAGAACTGTTGGAATTGGCCAAGTCCAATTAATTTGCAGAGGTTCTAATAATCAATAGCATGATTTTTCAATAGTCATGAGAATCAATTGACTGCTAATTTTAAAGTCGCGAAGTCGCAATTTTATAATTGCGAATCATCTCCAAAAAGTATTGAAGCGTTGAGATAGTAAAAAAATAGTCAAAACTAGTCATTACACCTTCTCATAGCAGTCTAGAAACTAGACGAGCAATTTGAGCACTTTTTCAAATTAAAAATATTCTTCTTTTGTTTGTCACTTTTTTGCATAGTTATTGGGGTGAAGGGGAAATCAAATTGGTGACTGTTTCTCCACGGTTCCTTTCATCGGATCATAAGTACCTGATGGGCCTATGCAGCCCTGAAGATGCCCGAAATGGCGTAGGATCTAATAGAATGAAAGGGACCATGGAGAAAAAGTTGCCAAGTTTAATTCACATTCAATTCATACCAGTTCCTTCTTTGATGCAATTATCCTGAAGAATCTTCCTTCCAAATCTGTGGTGGCGATGTGGTCCAAATTGGCGTCGGCCCAAAAGATTTTTCCACCGATATAGTCAACCGTGATGCCATTGGGCCAGACAACGTTTGGGGATTGGGCGATAATCCTAATATCACTTCCGTCCATATTTGCTCGGCTAACTGACGGCTGGTTTTTGTCCCAGTCAGTCCAGAACATGTACCTAAAACCGTAGCACATTCATATCAACACCATTTGCAAGTTTTGTGTCTATTAAATCGGGTTTACACGGATATAGTAGTAAATAGCACTGAACAAATTCCTTGTTCGGTGAAAGAAATGAGGAGCGAAGGAGCAATAGTATGAACGTTTGGATAGCACAAGGATGAGGAATGTTTCTCTCCATAGTTCATTATCGATAAGGAACCAAATCATTCTTCTCCACAAATGAACTGATTTTCCCAGACGGGGCACTATACTCCACTGACTCTTATTTGGGCACTATAACACTTCAGCCCGAAGAGTAGAAGTTATCTAGAATTTCAGCGTATCCACACTGTCAAGCTGCTAACAGAATAATAAACCTACTTAACTTACTAGAAAGAAACCTAATAAAAAACCTAACCTACTCTTGGGCAGCTCTTAAAAATGACGAGGAAAATATTTTTTTCTTATTCTATATTTACTTCCATGTTCACAAGGTATATGGATAGTTATCGACTGAAAAGTCGAATTAGGAACGGAGGTCCTATTGGAATAAATGTTCATAGTACTGTACTCAAAAACACTTTCTGGACAAGTGCCTGTGTCAGTCCGTCCGTGTATCTGTGGTCAAAAAGTGTCATAAATCGCAATATCTGCCTGAAAAATATGAAACTCAATAAAATTGTCAAGAAATGCTTGACAATTTTCTGTGTGATGTATGCACTGATTTAAAAATTTGTCCAATGTACAAACTCAAAAACGTATATAATTTAGTTACCCTTTCACAGGATGAAGTGCGATCCCTCGAGGTTTTTTCAACGATGTTTCGTTCAAAATGGTCGTCCTCATTCGACCTGAATGGTTTATATCAGTTCTAATAACTTCAATCTTCACTCGAATTCCGTCAACGAAGTAGAGCAGTTTTGAAATCCAATCGAACGCGATGCCTTCGACCGAGCGCAAATTTTTCGACACTAGATGTTCTACGCTGAGATTTCCGGTTGAGAAACATTGCCTCTGGAAAGCGAATGTAATGAAAGTCAAACATGAAAATGGATGAAAATTATGAGCACGGAAAATTCTACTCCAATCTAGGTCCAAATAAAATGTATTTATACTGTTAATTAGCGATAATTTTCAAGCAGTGTGTGTGCTTTAACCATAGTTTTTAGTGTTCAGTGACTAAAGTATCATTACAAGGTAAATATTTTGTCATCTCAAACTCTCAACTCGTCAAAATATCAACTCACTCCAATCACGTCGGTAACAATGTCGGCAAAATATACGCAATTGTTTTTCATGTCGTAATCAATGGAAATGACGTTTTTCAAATCATCAACAGGCAACAGGTTAGGTTTGGGATCAAGCAAATCGAACCTGACGATATGCTCTTTTTGCGCCAATAGCAAAAAGAAGTTGGGCTCTCTGAAAAATAAGAAAGGCAAACCGATGTATCCGCTACGGTTTTATGCGAGAAAATAATTTTCTATGTAATCCACTTTCAATTTACTTGATTGGGCATGGAATCTTTTCAGGTAAATAGTCGTTTTCAAAACCACCAATGCAAACGTCACCGTCGATTTTCCTGTAGCCTCTCGTCCTCTCGTAAAATTGCCCCGGTTTGCAGGATGAGGGAACTTTGTAAGGGTCGAATGTGGACGTGCGATTACGGACGCAAGTGGGCGATGAGTCGTAACGGATGAAACCGTACTCGCTGAAAAATCCAGGCGCTAAGCAAGTGATGGCATTTTCACGTTAAATTCTCTTTTTCATAACTAGTCTTCTCATACTTCTGATGAGAAAGGGTCGACTGAGTTTCATGGTCATTTGAGCCTTATGGAACACAATTTTCTGCGCTAGTGAGACTAAGCTAATTGTTGAAAAGATATACGATACAAGTTTACAAGTATCCCCTTTTCGAATTAAATTTCTGAAAATCTCGAAAATTTTACACGAAAAATGTGAGAACCATAAAAGTTTTTCTTTCCTTAATGGTTTACAAAGCAAAAAAGGCGTTGATAACTATGGTTAAGCTAACTTACAAAAAAAACACTCTAAATCTTAGTACTTACCATTCAAAGTCTTCAATATCACAAAAGCACGGCTCCGTTTTGACTAGCCTGTCATAATCAAGGCCATTGTAACATTTTGAATGGAGGAGCTTCCTCTCAAAAACCTCCTTCTTGCCCATGATGCAGGCTACTTTTTGACGAGACGAACTTGCTGGTGACCACATTTTGTAATCATCTTTGCTACAGTTGCGGGCTGAAATAAAAAATAATAACCATTAGATTGAGAATAATCGACTCTTGCCTATTATCGCAAAAGAAAACTGGACCAACTTACAGAATGCTTTTTGAAAATCGATGTTAATAATTGTCCAATCGTGCAAATCTGGCTTGGAACCGAAAATAGTAAAAACCGTAGTGTTTCCACCGGGCTCGGCCATCAAACTGTAGATCCGCATGGGTTTTTCAGCGAATTGGAAAACCTCCCAAGTTTCACCTTCGTTGAACGAATAAAGGACTTCAACTGTTTCGCCAGAACTTTTGAACATTTTCACGGCCGTAAAAATGCCACCGTGGTCACCCATGTTGAAGATGTAATTATCTTGGAGAATCTAGAAAAACATTTGTATTTTCTTATGACATTGTGTTGTGGTGGATAAAAATACTGGTTGAGTAATGAGATAAATATAGAATTTTTTCTTAGTGAGCATAATACTGAAGGAATTCACAATTAGTTTTTCATTTTTCTCTTTGATTGCAACCGAAACAAAAAGTTGACGTTGTTGAAGGGGAAAATAGGACTTTATTTTAATTAATCTTTGGGCTTGATTTAACCCATTTTTGAATGGTATTATTTACTTATACAAGAAAATATCACAGATAAAGTAGCAGAAAAGTGGAAAATTTGAGATCTTATTATCTATCGGTAATTCACAAATTAAAATCGGGTAATAACAGGTAGTTGTAGGAGTCTTCAGCAGCCAATTCCGAAGAATGGCATAAGCAGCACTGTTTAAAAGGCATGAAGCTTGATTATTCCAACAGAAAAGCAGTAATCGAATGTGCTGACTGAAACGAGAACCCCTGAATTTTACCGATGCCATTTCTATCCTTCCAGCCATGGTTATCTTTATGGTAAGTACTTTTGATTTTTTTTCATTAGTGAGAATTTGTTGTTGTTGTGTGAGGCTCTCTATGGCGACACAAGTACATGGCTAAGCAATGGCAGGGCTTAAAACATCTACAGTACGTTAATAGTATAAATATAACACTAACATGATGCCAAGTGAGACCGGCGTCCCGGCTAACAAAAACGCCACCGTGTCCTTTGAGCGATGAACCGACAGTTCCTGTCGCGATGATTATGCCTGGAGCTGATTTCGATGACATAAGGCCTACGTTTCGGCTCACTGGATACAAATAGGAGAATCTCTGAGTTACGTGAAGAGAACAATTCTGTTTCTGAAAAAAGTTGTAGTATTAATGAATACACAAATACGGAAAAATCTTCCTCGACAATAATAATTATACAGAGAGGAACTAACCACAGTACAGCTGTAGGGCTGTCCGTTCTTGTTGACTTTGGGCGCTTCCAACAGATTCCATTGGCCACCCCAATCGAAAGTGATGACGCTGATCATATTTTCAGGGCGGGGATTTTTCCTGTCAGTGTTGGGCGACACTTGGGAAGCAATGAAGATGCCCTGCATGCCTTGTACTTTGTAGACGTCCGCAAACGCAGCCTCGTCAACATTGCTGCATGAATATAAGCTATTAGCTTTTTTTGCATAAAAAATGCGACATGATTTCGGCAACATACATCACCAAAATTAATTTTTAATAGACAAATTTGGTTTCTCCTCAATAATACAAAACAAACACAGTTTACCGTATTTATCTACAATATATCTGTGACTTGTATAAAATTAATTCAACGATAAATATGAGAGCATTTACCTTAACCATGAATCCTGCCACATTACATTAGGAACGAAAACAAAGAGCTGTTGAAGGCTGAGGCGGAAATGATATTTATCCGAAACGCTTTCAACTTCAGAAATATACAAATTCGATAGTGTTTCCGTGTGTGTCAAAGCCACCATAAGTCGTGTATCAGACGTGTCGACTACGTGAAAATTAGTGTGGTCCAGATTTGTATCAAACTGTGCTGGAAGGAATTCTCCGCCTCTGTGCGAAATTAAGAAGTCGCTAGTTTTCTGAAATAAAACAGAAGAAAATTTACAACGCGTCTCTCCTTCAACACAAATAAATTTTCGCCAAGAATGAGGGCAAGCTGAACTGAATAAGTATGGTGAACAAAATTTAGGTCAAATAAATCAAATAGTAACCACTTACATTGTTCTTTTTTTTCACGGCAAAAATGAAATCATCGCAGCCAACTATTTTATCAACGTTATTCAACTTGACTTGAAGATCAAATCGGTTGGCTCGTATATTCATAAGCATGAGCGCTGTTTTTGATGTGGGCTCGATCCGTAAGACGACCAAAGCTACAGATGGAATGGGATTCGACGGCGCGAAGACTGTAGTCCAAAAATAAGATTCCACTGATTGTTGAAGAACAAAGAAACTTTCCCCGAAGTTTTCGGTGATTCTCAGCTGAAACAAATGTCCGTGTACAAAACAAAGTCTAACAAACGAACTAAAATTTGAAGAAATTTGAAATAGCTTCGCTCACATATTAGAAAACCGATTCTATTACAGCTAACCTATAAATCAATTAAAGTAATCTTGTCTGAAACTGATGAGCAAGTGAACCGTTCATTCGACGGCTGTAAAACTTTTCAAAGTTGTCAAGTACGCTCCCGGGATCGTTTCTGAACTGTGAAAATGATGAAGGATCGTAAAATATCTTCTAGGATCTTAGAAAAGTTTTGACGGTGGACGGACTGAATATTTTATATTGGATATTCACATTCTACGTACCTTGAACCGTGAAATGTTTGCGAGCGCTCACAATGGTTTATTGTTCAACTATTAACTCAAAAAACGACCATATTGGTTTTTGAGGTGATTTGTGGTCTACCAATTCTACCCATTTTTGCCACGCAACTTAAAAGATCACGGTAGCCCAATTAATCCCTAATAAGTCTGGCTCAAGCCTCAAAGGTTAACGAAATTGCAGAAATGTAAAATTAAGTTCAAAAACAATAATCAAACCACCCATGTCCGACCAGCTACAAACTCACCAAATTATTGTTAACTCAATTGGTAAATTAAAAATAAAATGACTTACGTTTCGTTTATTCACATTGTTTTATTTTAAAAGATTTTTTTCTTAATTCGATTTATTATTATTTTTAGTTTAAAAAAAAAAAATATATCAACTATTCTAATAATATAAACTGATAAAAATATTAGGAAAAGTGCTGTTCATCATATAGGTGATATTTGGGGTATATAAAAAATACCCTTTGGGTTTTCTTAATTTTGACAAACTAATGTTGACTTACGTTTCGCTCGGAATCGTAGATCAAAAATTTCAATGGATCAGTTGGATGTGTAAGCAAGTCCGCCGGTTCGAAATTGAGTTGAATCTTGCGAATATTGCGGCCATGGTCATTAGTCACGAACAGAGCTTTGTTGAATTTATCCATAAATATGATCTGAAATCATAGAAAATTAGAAACAAAAACACACGCACACTAAGAGGGAGAAAAAATGCGAAATACTTCACACTCTGGTACTTACAAAGTTTTTCTCTTTCTTATGGGAAAAAAATTTATCAACAGAGGCATACAAGTTGGGAGATAGATTGAAAAACTGCGTCTTGTTCTCAAATGTTTTTCCGTAGTCGTAAGAGATGTAGAGGGCTGAAGGTACGGGTTTCTGGCCAGCGCCGATAGGTTTGTTCGTTTTGGCCAAACAGATCAAAATTTGAGTGCCCATGCCAATCCAGTGAATGAGAAGTTGATGGTGAGACGTGTTCAATTTAGTCACCTGTTGAAGAAATTCGTGTCGTATTTAAGCACGCAGAATTAAAGCGAAATATAATGAAGGGCAGAAAGGTTCCATTCTTGCACAGGACGGTCGTTCGAAATGAGGGTGTCCGAATTGCTCATGATTGGAACACAAAACCCGCATAAATGTGTGTTGGGTTTTGGACTAATTGAAACGAACGAGCTGGTCACATCTTTTCGTTTTTATTTTATAAAAACACCGACTAAAACCTCGATCATAGAAGAAAGTTGACGATGTGAAGAATCGGCAATTTATTGTACAATTTTGAAAGTGATTAAAGTGGTTGATTTATATATGAGAAAGGAAGCATCAACTTCCGCAACGTTACTCAATAATATGACGTAAAGAGGAGACGATTGCTTGTACAGGCCAGTTCAAGAATCATCAGGAAAAGTATTGAAAATTTTCCTACGGTCCCGAATTTCCCTACGATGGCCGAAACATCGAAAGTACCCGGCCAGTCAATAAAAGTTCAAAGAATATGTCAACTTGTTTATCTCCCACTCGCAACTCCGATAAAGTAATAACACAAGTACTTACATAACTGGTGATGTTCGATTGTATTAAGACGTCCCGCTTGTGTACAGAATGAACCTTATCAGGCACGTAGCTCGCTCCATCCTTTGTTACTGTTCTTGTCAAACCGAGGAAATCTGAATCTTCTTTTTGCTGAACTGTTAAAGATCCTCGGCAAACAGCGAACATTAACGCCGTATTCATCAAAAGCAGAAACCATTTGTCCATTGCCATGGCCAAACCAACAGGCGAAATATGGAATTCACAACACTTCTTTCGGATGACAAAAATATCAGTCGATGAGACACTAAACACTATGACTGTATGACTAAACCAAGTGACTAAACTATGATCAGACAAGATGGGAAATCATTTAAACAACTTGTTGTTGTTGTTGTTGCTATCTGATAGAGATGGCGCTGACTGAGAGTCTTGTGGACATAAATATTGTACAAAAATCTATTGTTATTGTTATTTATTTATTTATTATTATTTTTTTTTTAAAGAAAATGCGGATGGCTAACGAAAATAGATCAAAACTCGAAATGTAAGTACGATTTTGTCCTGGAACATTTTTACGTCTTGGACCTGATGAATTATTTTTTCCTCTTTTGGCGTTTCCCTTGTTATCATTTGGGGTGATTATATTATTCTCCTCCTTGCCCCTACTTTCACCCCTACACGGGGTAGCTGAAAGCTAAGAAGCTAAGTAAATGAGTAAAAAGTAACCGAGTTTTATTACGGCTTATAGTACAATTTTTTATTACTAAATTATGTGTTTAGTGTGGATAATTCGGTCTGAATAATTTGACCGATAAGTCACAAAAACTTAATTTTCAGTACCTAATAATGCGATTTCGAGGTGTTCTGTGCTATCGTACACTTTGAAATTATGATTTGACATTCGGCAATGATTCCGGGATCATGGACCAAAATCATCTTACTGCTGACAACTGTGATCGCTATATTGCAAGTGATTCACCTGTTTCTCCTCAACCATTTGGACTCGTTGAGACATCAAAACGTCAAAATTCTACGAATGGAAAAGGAGCCGGCAATTTCTCCTGATGTCAAGGTAGTGTTAGCTCGACAATTTATGCATTTTGGACTCGAATGCAAAAACCAGTGGTGCGAATAGATCACACTTTACTGCCAAGTTTGAGTCGGTAACAGGTACAACCAATTACAAAATCAAAAAACTCTTTCAAAGGCCGCCACTTATTAACCTACAACTGTTCTTGAAAAAAAAAAAAAAAAAAAAAACAACGCTGCAAATGATTGTACAGTGGCTTATTATTCCATCGCTTCAATAATGATTTCAGAAGACTATCCGTTTGTGATTTTAATTATTCCGAACATTTGTGAACGTTCCCACCGAAAAATATACGGGAAACATCCGCAGCACCTATTGTAATTTTAATCATTTATATTTTTCTTAAAATCCAAAATAAGTAAAATCTGAATTTTTCCTAAAACCTGTCAGGTGGTGTTACAAAAATGTAACGAGCAACAACTTTTGTTTTCGCTAGTAAAGTTTCTTATAGGTGTTGCTTGTACTGGTAACTCCAACTCAATTTTTTTTGTGAAATCCACCATAAATGAATCATTATTGCAGGCTCGGAAAATATTTTCCTACCTGGATGATGCTCTACGCAACAAACACCTGCTCGACTCCACCGGATCGTACAGGATTGTCAATGTTAATCTCGAATCGAAGCAGCTTCTATTCTCAGCCCCTTTGCCAGACGTGACTCTTGTGACACAATGTTCCGCAGAGCACGTTAATAAACTTTTCAGACTGAGCAAACGTTGGCAGGTAAATGCCCATTCATACTATCCAATTATTTTCCATCCTTCCCCTGCTTTCTTAATTTTCTCGCAGGTCGTGCAAACGCTGTCTTAGTAATATGCCGACCCAATCTTGAAATATTATTCTGATTTATGTTATTTAAAAAAATCATATATTCCTCAGGGACGGATATCAGTCGCTGTCTACATGGATGCTGAAGAACTATCGGAAGGGCTACAAAAACTAGCTACGATAATGGCCTGCTTCCCGTCGTTCAACGAAAACATCACAGTGTCTCTTGTGTCACCTCTTCCTGCGAAAAACCAAGCTTCGGACCTACCTCCGACAAATTCAGTGTGGAAACCTTGTGATAGTGAAGCATTGGAAGTTGCAGATGTCGCTTCTGTCAACTATGCAAACATCGACAACTACCCGAACAATTTGCTGAGGAACGTTGCTCGTAGAGCTAGTAGCACCGAGTTTGTGTTTGTCGTCGATGTCGACATGCTGCCCAGTGAAAATCTCCGCCAAGTGAGTTGTTTCTCTATAGATCTCAGCGTCCTCTTTTTTTTCTTATGGCGTTATCAATACGTTTGAAAAACCTATGATAGAAAAAGTGAAATCGTGCAAGCTAAATTTTTGAAATTTTCACCAAAAATCAATCTTGGCATGACAGCGGCTCAATTCTTTAGCCTGTGTAGAAACGTTCACAAATGTTCAGGATGGCAAAGGAATAATAGGGCGGTTTTGCTTCCAACAGTGTTTTTCCATGGTGGTCGTGAAAAGTTTTGGTTACTTTGTACAATTATACGTCTCCAATAGAAACAACAATTCACATCCACATGACGGTAACCATAACACTATCACAACGTATGAGCTTACAAAGTAACCGATACTCCCCAGGGCCACTGTGGAAAAACGCCACTAAAGGCAAAAACTCCATAATTAGCCACTGTATGATCATTTGCAAAGTTTAATATTCGCTATTCAGATTCTACGTACCTTGAAATGTAAAACATGAAATTTTGAGGGGGTCTAGTCATTGTATTTTTTGTGAGCGATTTCAATGGTTAATTATAATAAACCAAAATTGATGGAATCACTTCCAGCTCCATGAAAATGTGATGCAAATCGGTGTCGTGTTCATCTATTATCAAATGATGTTGTACCTCACATGATTGAATTCTGTTCTCTCTTTAGGAGTCAATTGATTCTAATGCTTATAATCGACAGGATTTTCTGCTGTTTGCCACACAGCGAGGATTGCTAAAGAAAAACCACCATTTGGAGAAAACCGTGTTTGTAGTCCCTGCGTTCGAAGCCAAAGAGAATGTAGTGCCGCCTCTTACCAAAGGTCAACTTGTAACTTTAGTTGAAACTGGAGAACTGAGACCATTCTACAGCCAGCTCTGCTCTAAATGTCAAGTGAGCATCAGAAGTGTGTTACTAATATTTTTGCGACCTTTTAATATTATTTGTTTTATGATTGTTTGATCAATGTGTGACTATAGTCATTAACACTGCAAACGGATCATGTTCCCAGTTCGTGTTTAGCGGAACACCTGGCTATCAGACAAATAAAAAACTTAGCAGAATACCTGTCTCTTAGATAACATTTATAGACACTCAATTTATAAATACCACCTTTAGCAGAACACATGTCTCACAGACATTTTACCCCCATCTCCTCTAAGTTAACAAGATGTTTTACAGTAGAGAAAGCAATCTAGTGCGTACGTCAAGAAAGGGATCCGTGTTGACCCCAGTGTTAGCAGACACTGACAGTCTGACCTGACAGATTGACATTTTCACTAAAGAGGCCATGAATTGGAATGAGTGTTCCACGTTTTGAGGATTGTAGAATCTGAATATCCAATAAAAAAATTCTGTCTGTCCGCCGTCAACATTTTTCCGGCCCTAAAGAGCTACATTCTTGACATTTCCATCGAAAGTCAATCTCAGTCTCTCAACGGCCCAATTCTTGGACCACATTGCTTGCTCAATTTTAAGGGTATTTTTGGGGAGTTTTGAGGGGGAGAAAATTGATATTTTCCAAGATATTTCAGAAAAAGGTATCAGTTTCTATAGATTTTTGGACGCTGAATCGAATGAGACCATCGCGGGGTCGATAGCTTTATTGGTTCTCAAGTTATCACAGGTTTTGTGTTGAATTTGGGAGATTTTCAGAGCTTTTCAGGGTATAACTCGAGAGTTTTTGGAGCTTTAAAAATCGTTCTATACTCGATTTATTGTTCGTCAAACACTCTCGTCAATTGCACAGTTAAGCTAAAAATTTAGCTTTTAATTTGGAAATTAAGAAAAATAGAAATCATTATTGAAGCGAAAGAATAATAAACCACTGTACGATCATTTGCAGCGTTTTTTAATTTCCTTTTAAGCAACGCTCTCTTAGGCCGCAGATCCGAATAATCGAGGTTTTACTATACTGTTTCTGACTATTTCACGTACCAATAAATAATAACAATAAATAAGAACAATAAATAATAGTTATCTCTTCCATAGACCAATGTTGCCTAATCCCTATTTCCTTGTACAAAGCAACCATGGTTTGTCTCTCATTAAATCACATGTTTGCAAAATAAAAATTCTCATTTTTTTATTTTTAAGGGTTGAACAATTTTTGCATAAGGCCGTCCATTTCGAGGTTAGTTGTTCACTTAAGTGTTCACTCTTTCAATAAATATCCATTCTCAACAGGCTCTTACAAATTATGATGTTTGGTTGAATGAGCCAGCCGGCGCGGAAATGGCCACTCTTTTTGACGTTTTATGGCGAGATCCATGGGAACCGTTCTACATTTCAAGGAACAACGTACCTTTGTACGACGAACGGTTCAAACAATACGGCTTCAACCGAATCAGTCAAGTGAGTTGGAGTCGAGGACTCCTCGATTTTTCCAAATTTCAGCATTTTAATAATTAATTTTCAAGATCGTCTGGTAAAATGAAATGACCTGCTTGATGCAGAGATCTGAGACAAAATCCTCTTCTGGTAGCGATTTTTCACGTAAAATGATGATCATTCGTTTGTATACTAGATGTCTACACTTATATTGGCCCTAACGCAAGTAGTTAATTCTAGAAGTTATTTGTAACGGAAAAATGTCTTCCAGGAAGTTTTTTTAATCCGCTCAATTTACACGTTTTGAACCTTAGGTCACCAAACGACCATAGCTTCCTAATTACGACAGTAAAATAAAATTTGATTATAATGTAGGAACGAGCTTTATATTTTGTCTCTCCCTGATGTATAATCAAAATTGTTGACATGAAGACATAATAGTAAAAAATATATTCGAAGTACACTTTTTTTTTCAACTGTTTCTTCTTCCGTAATTTTCATTCCTTTTTCCTAATGCGTACGCCCCTTTATAAATTTTTAGTTCAATTATTTTACAGGTCTGTGAGCTCTTCGTGGCTGGCTACACCTTTTCCGTATTGAACAACGCCTTCCTAGTTCACATTGGCTTCAAAACGTCATCTTCGTTCCACAAAGACAAAGCGACGGACCAAGAACGGAACCGAATAATGTTCCGTCAGTTCAAAGCTGAATTAAAATTGAAATATATTGAATCTTCGAGAAGATGCCACTGATTTTAAGGCTTGTTCGATGCTTGAACCGTCTTCCAAGTTTAATGTGGTTTTAACGGTGAGTTTAGATTTAGGGCCGTCACCAAAAAACTGTATCGGTTATTGACCTTAGTTTGATAACTAACCGAAGAGCTGAAAATGTACGTATAAACTGGTGAAATCTGTAAACAAGAATAATTTACAGCCCTCTGTGAAACAAGTGAACTCGGCTTGGCTAAGATAGCGCTGAAGTGAAATGGCCGAAACTCATGGCTAGTTTTTACTCCCAATTGGATAGAATCCTTGATTTTCAAGGTTTTTCCCCTCGTCCAAGCATATGATTAATTTTCTGAAAAAAAGAACACGTACTTATTTGGAAATCAAAGTATATTTTATTTACAAAAATATGATACTTAGGCATAGAAAGCACTACAAATTATCAATAAATCAAATCAAATTGGAGGAAATATCTGCCGTGTTGTTCAACAGGGTTCAGTTTCGGAAGAACCGTCGATCGACTTATTTGAAGTAGAGGATCTGGAAAATTGAAAATGAAACACGTTGAATTTGGAAATGAATACAAAAATGCGGATTCCCTTTCCAGCTACAGAACGCTACTGAAAGGAACACGAGGGAGAAAAGGTATGGAGAACATGGTTTACATACCAAGTATGTTCAGCGGAGGTTGTCTGGCATTCACCCACGTCCATTGGCTCCTCAGCTTCAGTCCACGTTTTATGGATGACAGATGTCTCAGGAGACTCGTCAGTTGACAAAGTTTTCTCAGCATTTACGCAACCGTTGTTCGTTTTCTCCTTTGAACAGTTGAGCACTTCGTCCTGGCAAGAGCTTACAACATTCTCATCAGCTGATGCCACGTCTGAGTTTGGAGTTTCATCTGTGAGCGATTCCAAGAGAATTATCAGAGATTCAATGAAACCAATACCATATCACAGAACATCTGGAAGACTTTTAGCTAAAGATTGTCTCTGAAAATTTTTTTTAGCAGCCAACGACCATTATAATATTTTTGAAGAATCAAGGACGCAATTCGATAAAAAAGCATGTTACTCATGCTCCTCTAGTCATCTAAGTTAGTTAATTGAACTCGATACTAAAATTGTGATAAATACTTTCACATATGCCCCATCTCAAATGTGACCTACTGACCGAACTTGTACCTATCCTTAACTAGAAATTCCTAATTAGGCACAGTGCGGCGGAAGCGCTAATGATGTAAAATAGATAGTGCTGCTGATAAAACGTTGCAACTTGCGTCTCACTTTCAATCTCGAACAACAAGAGGAATGTCACTGATTTCGGTTTAATAATAAACCATTGTTAAAGCTCACGAAATTTTTTTCCAGCCCCTTCCTAAAAATGTGATGTTTTACGTATCAAAATACGTAGAATCCAAAGATCGAAAAAAGCTACGTAATTGACATTTTCACCAATAATCAATCTTGGCCTGACAATGGCCCGATTCTTTAGCCAAATCGCTGCCTCAATTTTAAGCGTATTTTTGGGGGTTTTAAGCGGGGGAAATGAGTATTTTGGAAGGTTTTTCGGACAAAGATGTGTTTGGTATCGATTTCTATAGATTTTTGGACGCTTAATCGAACAAAATCATAACGGATTTGATAACTCTAATGGTTTTTGAGTTATCGCAGGTTGAGTTTGGCAAATTCAAGATTTTGAGAAATTTGGCAAGATGGCATAAATCGAAATTTTCGAGAGCTATAAAACACGTTCGCAATGGAGTTAATGGGGGACGCTGTAGGGTAAAAAAAACTTTTGGAATGCTCATCAAACTCCCTCTTGAGCTATATCGTTAGGCGAATAATTTCAATAAGATAATTAAGAAAAATAAAAATTACTAATATTAAAAAAGTTTCTATGGAGTTTCCCCTTTAGTTACTAATATGTTATGAGGGGGAATCGTTCACAAATGTGTTGGAAAAGTTACTTATAAACCACGGTACAATCATTTTTGCAGATTTTTTCTCCACCTCAAAACAGAAAAGTAAAAATTACATTCCTATGAAAATGAAACAAAGTCTTGAGTAAACTTTCCACCTCTTGAGAAATACTAATTGCAGACTACCTTGAACTTTAGGTGATTGTTTATCTTCAGCTTTCTCATCAACGCCCGGATCCGATTGCCAATTCATGCCATCCCAAATTTCCGAAATTGGTTGTATTCGCTCTTCAGCTGCACTAGAGACTCCACAGTCGCGCTCTATATTCGGAGTCTCCGGTGCAGACGGAATGCCGGTCGTTTCGCTTGTGTCACATTCAACTTTACTCATTGTCGTTGATGATTTGCCATCAACTGGGACGCTGAAACGAATAATTTGTTAAATTAGATTGTTATCAACATAATAGTGCAAGAATGTATGAGGAAGCATATCCCTCGAACTTGGAATAGTCAGTAGCCGAATGAAAATTAATCAAATTTTCCAACGTATTTTACGCCTGATTTCATGATCGAAAAGTGTAGTAAATTTTTTAAAATTAGTAAGTGTAGTAAATCTTTTAAAATTTTTTAATAACTATAAATTTCTTCTTCAATATTGTTAGATAATTATTCAGAATGTCACTGCTACAATAATCATATTTTTTTTTGTGATCTTCTATATCAGTGATCTGATTCAATTTATTTTATCACACACAAAAAAAAAAAAAAAAAAAAAAAAAAATGCAACGATTGACGACAGAAAAAATTGATTGATTTTTCGGAGTTTGAAGCTGGACTTCAAACAAAAAATGACAACAAGATATTGAATGAGTAATCACTACGAATCGCCAAAAGTCTTCTCCCACTTATTTAACTATAATTTGTCTCAAACTCACTGCGGCGCGGCCAAATCTTTGCTTTGCGCATCAGACGAAGGCTCTGCAATCTCAGGAAGGTAAACTTGAGAAGGTGGTTCAGTCGTAGCGATTTCTCCACTCGATCCGACAGGTTCTACATTTTCTATCGTTTCAGCAGGTTCAGTCACAACCGGGTTTACCACTTCTGCACTATCGGTTACCTTTTAACAAAAAAAAAAAAAAATTATTAAACACTCACAATAATCAGTTAGACAATGATTAGACCTTCAGTTACAAGAGGATGAGTCATTTTTAACAAGAAGTACCATTCCAATTTTGTGGTTTTGGTGACGAGACTGGTACTGATGAGAGCTTAGGAAAAGAGGACACAGTGGTTTGCACTGATTCTGCTAGGATGGGCTCTTTGAACTTCTTATCACTAACGATCTAATTTTCTGCTTGTAATTTTCTAATGTTTAAAGTTGAAAATTGTCGTAGCCCAGTCGTTAGTAATTATAGTCAGTAACTGGGTGCCAATTTCGTTTGAATCTTGGACCTAACACACTAAGAAAGAAAAATTATTATCGGAGAAATTATCGGTATCTTGATAATATCAGAATTGGAATATCAATATTAAAATATCAAACGTCGGAACCAAAATATCGACTTCCCGTCCCGAGGTTTGGTGTAACTGTTCTCTAGCTAAAGCATAACTAGGTACCTAAGTCAAGATGACAGTTCAATAACAAACGTCACCAATTTGATTTGTGAATTGAATCAACCTAGTTTTTTCGGCTGAGCTGAACAGCTTTCCAAGTAGCCTGAAAAATGCGACCAACCGAATTCCCCCGGTTTCAATGATTACAGCGGCGGTCTGAATTTGGATCAATCGGACAATGAGTTGAGCCTGCTAGGCAACAGATTCATTCTCGCCAAGGAAAGAGCATACTATGATGTAAAACTATTATTCAACCTCGAGAAAAGGGGAACTACTGAACATTTTTATAAATCTGACGAAAGATTATCTGAGTTCATATTAATTTGTTCCTAACTACAAAAACTAACTAAACACTATTTGAAATTAAGAAATTCATGGCCGCTCAGAATTGTAAAGGCTTTTTCTCGAATAAGGCAAATCTGTTTTATTTGTTTTTAGCGTGTACCAAGATTACCTCGGGGATTTGGGAGGGCGGTTCCACTAATTCAGAGTTGACTTGTTCGCATCGACGCCTTTTGGATTCAACTCCCTCGACTTCGATACACTCTTCATATGAGCTCGAAGGCGCATTTGAACTCATCAGGAAGGAGTCGAATTCTTTGCGATCTCCGCGGCTATCAGATTCATTGTTGGTTACTAGAGGTTCAACCTCGCTCGTCCCCATTTGGTTCAGAGCGAGCATCTTCTCTTCATCTGTCCAGCGGCCGCTGACTGGAAGAAGATGGAGCAAAGGGTCGAGTAGAAGAGCGTCTGACGATGAAAGCGCAGCTGTTTCTTGACCAGTACTGGACGTTGAAGCTGCGCCAGAAGAGTTGGCCGTTTCTGGCCGACTTTTTTCAGCCGTCTCGGTCGCCGTTGAGGGCCGTAGTGACTTAACCCACAAGAAACGCTCGTCTTCTTCTTCGACATCTGTAGCTCTGGTAGTCTAAGGACATAGATATGAAATTCGAGATATTGAAATGTGATACGAAATTAAAATAAAAAGGTAATAATAGGGGTATCATGTATATAAGTGAGAAGGATTTCCGTTTAGGTGGAAATAATGAAAGTGCAACATCAATTCGCAATATTTAAAAAAAAAACAAACGACAGACACAGATAACTGAGGATACAAATATATATGACTATTTTGAAAAATTTCTCAACACGGCTAACTGAGGTCACTGATACACACACGCGTATATGCATGTCCTCAGTTATCCGTGTCTTAAGCGCTAACTAGACAGCAGTGCCTGTCATCCAACATTGAAGTAACTCCCTAGAGCGCTCTGCAGTCGGCTGAAAGACGGACAACAACAACAAGACGGTCTTCAAGACTGGAGTCATGCTAAATCGAGTAAGTGACGTTAACTTCACTGCTGCATGTTATGTTTTTTTAATCCTCGAGTTAGTACCGCCCAAAATGTCTCGTAAAGCGAATCAATTGCTGGGGGGGTTTGGTAATCTCACAGCAAGCTCAAATTATTGCTCCCAATGTTTATCCTTCCGAAGATACAAGCGCTAGTATCGATATTCACGTTCAACGGAAAAGTTAAGACTTAATAACTAATTTATCGTAGTAGAGGGGTTGTGAGGGGGAGAAAAACCAGGCGACTTATTCTCCAGATTTTTAATGGCTGGCCGAGCACTTTCGCCCATTCGGGCATCTTCAGGGCGACGTGGAACCATGAGGTCCACAGCCCTCAGTCAGGGCTGTGGATTGGTCATTCCGTCTTCAGCTGACACCAAATAGCAGAATCCAGGCCATTAGGAACGAAAATATAAAATAGGCATCTTCCCCATTGAGCACACATACACACACGGTTGAAATTACAAGACGCTTTAACACTTACCTCGGCTTGAGATTTTCCTTCTGCGGCAACAACCGCCTTACAGACGTCGACCTGCTCGACAGCCTTGGTCGGTTCTTGGGAAACCTTTTCGCCGCTGAAAGACTGCCGCTCATCAGCCACGTTCGAATGCCGTTCCTGGATCGTCTCGAACGGAACGTTGGTCGACTCGGTTTCTGGAAGGCGGGCGTTCGTTCCAGCGTCGAATCCAGTACTAGCGGCCGCGAGAGCTTCCGGCTCCGGTACCCCGTTGAACGACGGGTCGTCGACGAGATCGTTTTCAGATCCTCTTCCCGGCTCGATCGTACTCACGACGAGAATATTCTTCTCGACAGCTCGCATAAATTTATCGGCCCGGTTATACTCTTTGCGGGGATTCGTCAGCAGTTCGCTGAGCCTTTGAACGGTGAACGGCGCACCGTTGAAAGACTCCAGTTTTTCGAGCAGATTCGCTTTCATACGTTCGTAGTTGAACGGGTCAACATTAGGACACGGTTGAACTTCGATGCTGAGCGAAGCTTCGTGAAAATCGGTTATCACCGATGTGAGTTTTTCGCGGTAAAGGCATTTAATTATAGACCATTTGAAAACGGGATCGCCAGTTCTGGCTACGTAGCCCAAATAATCGTCCAATTCGCGAGGTATGTCTTTCGGGTTGACTTTGGAAAATTCTTCCAAAGTGTGCAGTATCTCTTCGGCGTTTTCCATTGTTTGTCGCGGGCGAGACCGAAAATCGAAATTTCCGGCCTGAAGAAACGGCCACTAGCGAGGCGAACTTTTTTCCGAGGAAAAAACTCCGCCGAACATAAGCGAAAGAAAATGACACTCGACGGAAACCGACTGGGCCGATAGAAATAACACTTTTTTTCCTAGAACTGATCGCGAGACGTAATTTTCCGTTCTAGTCAACGATAATTTATCTATCGCGGCCTTGTTACTTGTTACTGAAGTCGACCGCCGACTCGATTTCGTGGAACTTGAGATTGGAAATAGAAAAGAATGATAATCTTTGTCCGAAGCGTAGCGTGTTGCGTTCGCGTCTCGAATATCAGAATAGCCAACACAAAATTCAGTGTTGACCTGTCCAAATATCCGTTGGCGGCCGAAAAATTTCCGTAGTTTTACATAACATCCCCTGAAAAATACCAAATTGCCCGTTTTCAGCGAAAATTTACCCTCTGATCGGGGGGAAAATACAAACATCGGTAGAACTGTGGCAGATTCGAGCGGTGACCATGAATTTCCGCATTATCGTTAGTTTTCATTGGATTAATGAAGGTTTTGAAAGAATTTCTGCAAAAAAAAAAATAAAAGAAAAAACGCGGATCTTTCGAGAAATGCTTAAATTCTGTGGACTTTTATGGTTTTTCAGTCGGATCGTAGACTTGTAAAAATTCCGTAGAAGGCTGAAAATTCCATAGATCTGTCAACACTGCAATTATGGCTCAAATAAAAAACTAGCCACGGCGAGAAGAAAAATATGGTAATCGATTATAAGGATATTTCGGTTCCGATTGTTGATATCGAGCTTGAAATTCTGATATTATCTTGATATTGATCATTTCTCTCGATTAAGGATGCAAAACCGATCGCCAACAAACAATTTTCAAGATCGTTTCTCAATCGGGACTTCAAATCGATTTCACAGAAAAATCGGGCAATAAAAATAGGTTTTTTCCTAAAATCGATTTTTGAAAGAATCTTACCACAAATTTTTTGAAAGAATCTTGCCACAAATAATGGAACTTTGGCGGCCATTAAAATTTAAAGACCAAGGTATAAAGAACATTTTATTACGAACTAGATGGTTAAGAATTAAGAAGATTAAGAAGAAACGCCAATTTTCCCCTTTTTCTGATCGAGGTATCCCCCAAATCTCCGCTTGAGACCTGGCAACACTGTGCTCATGCTGCTTTATCAATATTGTTGAGATTGCGACCTGTGCAAGTTGGTTTATAGTTTGTTATTAAATTTTGTTGAACGACGACAAATTCAAACATTGCCTTCGAAGCATAATTAATTGAAATCCTCGAAGAAACTCATTGGAAATCTCTTCACGCCGGGCGATTGTCTAACTTGATGGTGAACTTTTGTTGACTATCGATTATTGATAATGGTGCATTTTTTAAACAGTGATTAGCAATTTCGTAAGTACTTAGCTGATTTGGTTTGGCATTTTGCTGATAGGCCATCTACGAATTCCCTAGTCTTTACTGCTAATATATCTATTTTCATCCAAGTCTTTCTTCAGAACTCATGCTTATATTTTGTAAAATATTTTCATATTTTTTTTTTAGTTTTTTTTATATTAAAAAAAAAAAAAAAAAAAAAAAAAAAAAAAAAAATGCAAATACTAATAATGCTCAAAAATGAGGATCTGTGATTTGTTTCTTTTAACATAGATGAAAACTGAAACGAAATATATCCAAAATTCTGTTCTCCTGTTGCCAGGTCCGCTGAACGATGAACAGCCAATCGAAACCCGGTATTTTGAAGTACATCATCCGCGGGGGAAAATGGCTGCTGTATGCTGAACTGGCCAGTCTCGGTCTCAGCTATTGGGCCTGGCGCAAAATCAACCACAATCAAGATACTCGATATTATTTGTTGCAAAATCATGAATGGATATTGGAAAGCTATTATCAAATGGGAGAAAAAATGTCGTCCGAATGCAAAGTGAGAGAGTACGATTTGGAGTGTTGGCGAAGACAGGGAAAACTCAGCTGACATTGTTGATTATTGGACTACTAGGTTTACATCAATCCTCAAATTTTGTATAGATTTTGGCTTTGTTATAGTGCAACTTGAATTAATAAAAATAAATTTCTACTGATCAATATTGTTACTTATGTGCCGTAGTTGGAATAAATAAATTTGCTGACAGTACAGCAGGATTCACTGGCTGTGATCCTGCATGCTGATTGACTGGAAAATAATCTTCCAAGCATGTTTCCCATTCGTTATACCTGTTTGCCGACCCGAACTTAGAATGGGCTATTGGTATAGAGGGAGAATCGATATTTTGGTTCCTATAGTTGACACTTCAATATGAAATAATATATTAAAATCGAATATTCAATTTCTATTATCGGGATATCGATTTCTCCTGATATTATCGATTCAACAATAACGCGGTTTTTCTAAATCAGAAAAGGGTTAAAATTTGATTGTCAAAAAAGAAAACTCAAGTACACGATGCCAGGAAGGAAGGGAAAGGCTACTATCAGTCTTATCACAAAGTTTTATTGAAGCAAAGTGACTCCTTCCGACGCCATCTACCGGTGTACAAAATTCGACAATCAATTGTCATTATTTAATTGATATATTACGCATAAACTGATTTTTACGTGAAAATTGAAATAAATTCTAAGTGTGAAAAATATTAGATTATTTTTTTTTTATTCAGAAAGAACAGTGTAGGTACATGTAAAAACACGCCAAATCGGTAAAATCTTAAAACTATAGGCTGTTTAAAAGAAATTTTGTTTGTATTTTGTTTCTCCTAATTTTGAAAGGCTTCAAGCAAATATTGTTGGGGAAGTTTGGCTGAACCTTGTTTAAGAGTTTTAGAAATAATATTCAAGCCGGAATAATATATTGATCTCATGAAAGATATTTTTCCTTTAGACAGCATCAAAATAAAAAAAGCAAACGATTCTTTTTTAACATTGCATTACGGAGTGGATTACCAGAAATTACTCAAAGAACCCCTTTCCCCTATAAATTTTTAATATCTACAGTTCTACAGACATTATTTCGTCAATATTGATCACTTAGAATGATAAAATATCGTTATCGATATTAGTCAGCAATATTAACATCGATGTCAATATCGGTGACCTAAAATCGACGTCAATATAATTATTTCGGCGTATATTATCGATATTTGAAATATCGAAGGTTCAATATTTAAAGGAGTAAGACGGTTCCTCTGAGTTATACAGTCTTTAATGCAAAGTTTAAAAGTGTCGTTTATTATATTTTTTGATGTTGAATATTAAATGCTCGATTTTCTAAATGCTCAATTTCTTTTTCAGTTGTATGTTCTGAAATTACTAAAACTGTATACCAGTAGAAAATAATCATTTTGCGTTTAGTTTGAAAATTAAGAAAAATAAAAATGATTAAAATGACCAAAGTTGCTTCAGAAAATTCTCATATAGTTACCAATCTGCGGACACTTTCACAAATGTTCGGAATAATTTCTGTCAGAAATGGATAATCTTCTCAAAATCATTATTGAAGCGAAGGCCTAGCTATCCACTGTACAATCATCTGCAGCGTTTTTTAAGAATCAAATTTTTACGCTGATCTCTGAGTTAGGAAAATTCTGCTATTCTTGAATCGATAATATCTGGAGAAGTTATCGATATCTCGATAATATCAGAATTTGAATCGATGTTAAAATATCAAATATCGAAGCCAAACTATCGATATATCATTTTCACCGTATTTTCTTCACACGTTACCGGTTTTCATCGAAAACTTTTCAATTTCAAGACAGCTGATTCGAGGATGCGACCATTCCACGCCAGTTCTGCTGTGCAAATGAGACGCGTTTTGCGGCGATTACTTGATATCGTATTCAAAATTCAAGGGTCACTGCACAGGCATGGAGCCTTAAAACGACTGATAGGCGTGCAAGCCCTTGTAAACCGGGAGACAATAGAAGAAGTAAACGTAGAAGCAGACTGCCAAGAGAACATCAATAAAGGCGAAAGTTCTGGATAATGTAAGCGGCAGGCAATAGGATAGAATAGGCGGCGTCTGCAACCGGCGTAGAAGAACAATACTGGCGCCAGCGATTTACATCTAGAATCTAGTGAAACTTGATCCGTCAAAATCGCAACGCGTTGAAGTTTGCGATGTAATAACGCGATAATCTACAATTGTATTACCGGCCGAAGGGCTTTGACCGAGAACGCTCGTCAAAATGTTTACGTTGCACTCGAGGTCAACGATTGCCCCTTTTGTTGAGGAGGAATAAAATTTTCAATCAAGGAGGACAAAATTTTGCGCGATTAGCCGTTTGTGCTCATTTGGTATCTAACTATTCGTTTCTCACAACATGGAGGAATTTCATGGTTCTCAACGGGAAATTGTGGTGGAGACTGAAGCACTATCTCCCATTCGGGCATCTTAAGTAGGGTTGGGACATCGACATCGATGTTAGAAAAACATCGATGTATCGGACTAAAAATATCGATGTTTAACATCGATGTATCGGACTAAAAATATCGATGTTTAACATCGATGTATCGGACTAAAAATATCGATGTTTAACATAGATGTCTAGACTTCGATGTTTTTCGGGCATCGACGTTTTAATCTCGATTTTTTTTTTAAATAGAAGCTATGTTTTATTTCATGTGTAGAACATTCGCGACTCTACTAAAACAATCCAATCCGTAAGAAAATTGTAGGCATTACCTATTTATTTATTTTCTCAGTGGGTACCGGGGGTAAAGCTTTGGCAACACTGGTTTCAGTTTCACCTTATGAGTTGATATCTAAACTTGACATTAAAGCCTGTAATTTACTAATTAATTAAAATATCGGTATTTATTCTTCGCCAGCGTCCCAATCGGTGGTTTGGGGATCGCTCTACAAGAAAAACGCTGCAAATGATTGTACAGTGGTTTATTATTCGTTCGCTTCAAATATAATTTCAGAAGACTATCCATTTCAGATAGTCATTATTCAGAACATGTGTGAACATTTCAAACAGATTGGTAACTATCGGGGAAAATTCCGTAGCAACTATTGTAATTTTAATCTGTTTTATTTTTCTTAATTTCCAAATTAAAAACTAAATTTTTTGCCAAACGGTA
The DNA here is from genome assembly GCA_037159825.1 of Tupiocoris notatus. Lineage (NCBI taxonomy): Eukaryota > Metazoa > Arthropoda > Insecta > Hemiptera > Miridae > Tupiocoris > Tupiocoris notatus. The sequence continues at coordinate 56,752 of JASJUZ010000555.1, read as the reverse complement.
CAGCTGGAGAGTGTTTGACGACCATTCCAATGAGTATAGAACGATTTTTATAGCTCCAAGAACTCTCGAGTTATACCCTCATGTCAAATTTCTGAAAATCTCCCAAATTCGACACAAAAGCTGTGATAACTCGAGAACCAGTGAAGCTATCGACCCCGCGATGGTCTCATTCGATTCAGCGTCCAAAAATCTATATAATTAGATACCACGTACACCTTTTTCTGAAAAACCTTGGAAAATATGAATTTTCTCCCCCTCAAAACCCCCCAAAAATACCCTTAGAATTGAGCTAGCAAGTTGGTTCAAGAATTGGGCCGTCGTAGGACCGTAGATTGATTTTTGGTGAAAATTTCAAGAATTTAGCTATTATGGTTTGGCCGGAAAAGTGTTGACGGCGTACGGCGGACAGACAGAATTTTTTTTATTGGATATTCGGATTCTACATGCCTTGAAACGTAAAACATCAAATTTTGAGGGGGGTTCTAATTTTTTTTTCTTGGGCAATTACAATGGTTTATTATTAATAATAAACCAAAAACCCATCACAATAGCAATTTATCTACTCTGTTCAAACTTCACCATAATAATATCGAAACTCTTGAGAAGAATAATTCTGCAATATTCCTTCAAAATACCGAGTAAAAATGCTCTATTTATATTTGAGCCTGAGGAAGTATCGATCGCGATACCGTACAATCGGAAAATCCTATCCGGCGTCCGATCGACGCCTTAATCATTGGCATAGGCAACGCCAGCAACTGCAGTTTGTATTGCGGGTACTGCTGTATTTCGTATGAAGGCGCACGTAACGATTTATTTCCCTCCGGTGACCCAGCGTTTCGGTCGAATTTAATTTATTGGACAACGTGGATCCTCTTGAATATTTTTAAGGCTTTTAGAAATTTGTAATTGTCGGTTTTTATTGATTACTTGGTGGCTAGAGACAGAAAAAAAACTATCATAATAGCAATTTTTCTACAATTAGTTGCCATAGGGTCCACAGCCCTATGGCTTCACGTCGCCCTGAGGATGCCCGAATGGGCGAAAGTGCTCGGGCAGCGAATAAAGAATCGGAGAATGAGCCGCCTTGTTTTTCTCCACATCACAGCCCCCGGACATCAGGAGATGCGACGAGATGGAAAAGAATAATATTATAGGAATAATACATCCGATATATGAAGAAATTACATTTGAAACGAATTCAACAGGTGACTGGTTAGGAAGTGTGGTAGAAATTCGTATTATTTCCTCAGTTCAGGAATAAAATACTGGTTAGTAACTGCAGCATTGGTACTTCCGATCCAGAGAAATAGGACCTTTCAGATGAGTTAATTCTGTAAAATGAATCCATTGTAGCAAAAAATGTTTATTTTTTTCTAAAATAATCACTACTTTTGAATAGTCGATTCGATTTAATAAATAATTATATTTTTCGGCATAGAATCCATTTTGCCTAGCGATAGGATAGTACGCCTAGTTAGTCAACAATGTCCTCAATAATGCATTTTCGCTTTATTCTAAACGAAAACGAACTTTGACAAATGTCCTAAGCAATTTGTCAGGTTTTAGCGTGAAATGATATGAAACGATTGCACTCCCTTTCAATCACATTAGTAATTCTGAATAATATTCGATGTGGAATCGTCGGATTATCGTGTTTCTCGTGCAATTCGCTCGTCCTGAACGAGTGTAAAGATGTGACCATGTGGTCATCCGAAGAGCGATCCCAGTACATTGTTCAGTGTATCAAAACTGAAGAAGAATTCGTTCAAGGCTGTCTCATTCTAGCAACATTCCGAGGAGACGATTTCAAAGTGAGTGTGATTGGTTTTGGGAGCCATTGAAATAGAAAGTTGCAATACATACAGTCCAAAATCAATATTACGGCCTCCGAAAAATGGCAATATTGTTAATGTAGACCAACATTAATTATCGAGCTCCGTCACTTTTTTTTTTTTTAATAAAAATGATAATTTATATATTTTTTAAAATAGTTTCTTCATTGAAATTCAAGCGAGGTTATACCAGTTTCAATAGACCTGTTCAGATCGTGTTGGGTGTTGTTAAATAAGCGATAGGATTATACTATTATTATATTACTATTATAATTATACTATTATTAAACTTACTATAGATTGTTTTGACATTCGAAAACTCTCGATATTGACTGGACTATCGATGTATCGACACATCTTGAACTATCGATACTATCGAAATCACCTTGAACCGCTGTTTTTAAAAAATTAATAATTGTGTATCGATATTTTCGTCCGATACATCGACGTTTCTTAAACATCGATGTTTTCGATTTTCTAACTAGAGGATGATACTGTTTCGTACTTCGGACGTGACATAAATCGTATATTGAAGGGAAATCTTAGATATGCGTGTTTTCGAGTTCTGATATTTATCCGCTCACTAATTTTATCGAATTCATTTACTGAATAATCGATTAAACTGTTGCTTTCAGTACAAGGAAGTATGGAGAAGTTGTGCTATGATTTTCCCAAACGTATCGATGCACTCTTCTTGCGAGAGCTACCGTGAAATGATCGAAGATTCCCAAACAACAAATATGGTGATGTGCGAAGTATGTAATAGCACATTGTGCAACGACTTCGTGCCCATACCTGATTACTATTCAAACGCGGAGCCGAATCATCACTTTGGATTGGTTTTATGCGTCCTAACATTGTTTTCCCCGCTTATCCACTCCATGGAAAAAGGATTTTTGAAGTAAACAGAAAAAAAAGTTTTGACGTTAGCAGATAATGTTTGTAAGAGTAGAAAATATTTTTTAGTCATTAATACAACCGCAGAAAATAATATTCCATTCGAAACAGTTACCAATTCTTCATGTCGTACAGAATCTTCGGCGATGACAATTATTATAGTCTATTATATTGAATATAAACCAAAATGGCTGGCTCTCAATGGAAAAGAAGAGAGAGGTTGTCAGGGTTGAGGCGACTTATTCTTCTTATTTTCATTATTCATTTCTCCTTATTTTATTATTTCGCACTTTCGCTCATTCGGGCATCTTCAGAACTTAAGATTTCCGTCTGTGGAAAAATTTCGGCAAAAATAATTGAAGAATAAGTCACCGCAGTTGTCTTTCCCTTAGCATTACAAGAAATTTCAAGCGACGATCAAAACACAATTCATCAATGCAAGTTAGCAATTATGCGTCTAATATTTAAAAAATAAAAAATAAATAAATAATCAGTCAAAAGTTCTTCATTTATTTATTATTGAACCTAATCGCTCATTTTCCATTGTTCCCAGTGTTGCCAGGTCTTCCCTTTTTGGGGAACAACCTCCCCAAAACAAAGAAAAAATAACTCCTTCCCCTAAATCCTCCCTCAATCACCTTATTTCGCTTTTTTCCTTTAAAATGTAGAGCGAAGTTGGGCGATTATTTTCATGTATGCAATGTGCGTACCCCAACTTCTCTTGATAGTCGAGTGGAAATGAATTAATGTAGCCTACTTTGCTTACACAACAAAGGTGCAGACTTTTTTTTTACCATGTGAGCATAATAAGAACTTTGAGAATATAATATTATTTTAAGTTTGATTCTTCAGTTTTAATCATGGTTCTGATTTCATTACCATTTGCGCGATCGGGACGGTAAAGTCGTGTTTTCAAGGAACCATAATGTTTTATTAAATATTTGAAGTCCAAGTTTACACCATATCATGGTGATATGTTGAGGTGAAATGAATACGAGGATTAACAAAAAAAAAATATAGGAACACAGCTCTGTATATTTATCCCCTTCTGTGTTTAAAAAAATACCCAATTTCCCACTTTTCTAGTCAAGGTTTTCCCCGAATCTCCACTTGAGACCAGGCAACACTGTTTGTACCGCCATTATTTGTTCCATTCCATTGTCCCCTTCATACACCATTTTTGATTGATTTATTAAGTAAAATATCATTGGGCTGAATATATAAATAAACACATATTTCAAAAAGACCGATTTGCCGTTGGATATTTTCACATTTTCCTCCCAGTGATACGATGAAGAAGCGGCGATTGTCCTTTGAGCGTCGCCTTACTTTTGGAAGGGCCTTTTTCTAACAATGCAGCTTTGATACGATGTAACTAAGACCTCAGACATGAATGAGGCCTCTCGTATATTCAAAAGATTGATGTTTCCGTTTAGAGCGGCATGCTGCTCGGGTACTTGACCTGCAAGGTAGAAAAGCGGCGTGTTATTCTCACCTATAGTTTATAGTCTGTTGAGACTTTTACGAGCACAAACTCTCAGCGCGACTGTCGCGAGGCTGAGCTCCACAAATCAACGCTCTGTGTTTTTTACCAAAACCATCAGCGTCTCTGATAGAGAAATGGACGGTATTAAAAATATAGGTAAGCAAGTGCTGTAGGCTTTAGCAAATTTACTATATTTAATATAGCATCAACTCGATCACGGTGACAAAATTGCAAAAAAAGGCCGCACTTCATCGAAAATCGTATTAAATTTGCTTAACTCATTTCTACGCGTTTTTAATGTTTAAAATACGAATCTGAAAAATGCAGTAAGTTACCTCGTGCGTTTCGAAACTATCGCAACAAATTGCGGATTTTTGACACTTTTTTATTTATTTTTTAAATTTTTTAATTAGGTTTTTTTTTTGTAAATTAGAGCATTCAATTAGGAGTCGGATCGCTTTTTATTCATCCGCCAATTTCGAAATTACCATTTTCAGCCACTTGCGGCCGAATCCGCACAAAGGACAATTTGACGCAGTAGCTCAAAAACGGCTGTTCCAATCGAACGATTTCTGGGAGTTGAAGTTGTTCGTAAATCAATTTCACAATGTTTTGTCACAAACCGTCCTCGCTGATCTCGAAAAACTACGTTTTCCTGCACATTTTTGCCTGTAGCTCAGAAACTAGGACCAAAAGTCGTATTGAGAAAATCATCTGATGACATTTCCAATCAAACCTGATACTATGTAATTTTTATAAAAAGTTAATAGAATACCTATATCCAGATGGGCCGAAAATCACGTTTTTCCACTTTTTTGATTTTAGCTCAAAAACTATTCGTCTGAAGAAAAAAAACCTATCTGAAAGTTTCAACGTGGGGGTGAGGTTGAGTCATAATCAGCGACGTTATCTAATTTTGAATTTTTATACTTCTAGCGCTTTCGCCATTCAAGGCCTCTTCAGGAAAAATCTTCTTCATAAAATTAAAAAAAAAAAAAAAAAATAACAATAATAAAAGGTCCTGTACTAAGTACCTCTATTAAAAAAAATTTATAAAGAAGATTTTCCCTGAAGAGGCCTTGAATGGCGAAAGCGCTAGAAGTATAAAAATTCAAAATGAGATAACGTCGCTGAATACGTCTCACCATTATCCCCACGTCGAATCAAATGGATATGCGTCAAATCATGACGTATCTGAAAGATAGTAAAATATACTATAGGATACCACGTCTAGTGTTTAAATAATGAAAGCGATTTTAATCTTGTCTATATTTGGGACAGGAACTAGATGTTTATGTTTGTAGCAATTTCAGAGTTGCGTGGTTGAGGTGGAGATAAAAAACGTGACGAGTTCTCCTTATCCTCTTCATATAATCTAGCGCTTTCGCCCTCACGGGCCTCTTCAGGATAAATCTGGAGGTGATATGTGTAGGGTTAAGTATTCCCATTTTTATAAGCTGTTTTCGTATAAAATTAGCACGTCAGGAAGCCACCGTTCATGAAAAACAGCTTAAAATTAAGAAACAAATTAAAATTCAAGTATTGCATACATGTCCATTGTCATATTAGTTTACCTTGGAAGTTAATATGTCGAGTTTTTTAGGATCGCCCGTGAAGAGGGTTCGTCCTAATAAAAAGGTCGGATATAAGTTAAGATAAAAACAAAAATACTAGATTCATTGTGAAGACAAAGAGAGGAACTATAGTGCAAACAATATTCTTACTTGGGATGAGAAGTTATCACAGCTGCATGCCTAATCTAGTTCTAAAAAGCTTGAAAATATAATTCTATTAACAACGAAAAAACCAGAAGATGCAGGTGACTAGAAAAACCAATAAATTACTAAGAGCTACAAAACACTGAGAATAGAATAGAAGGACACATGGTTGGTACCAGCGACAACAACCAATGATTTCAGAGTTGGTTCATCCCTTCGGCTGCGATATAAATACTACGATGAACGGCCAGAAGGACAAACAGAAATTCGTTTTTATATAGCAGTAGTTTGATATAAATCATCATCCGCTCCGTTACCAATATTCGCCCCTGCTACCGTCTCATTTTCAATTTTCCACCGCCATCCGACATTCCCCAAGGATAGCTCCGTTTTAGTTTCGAAACGGCCCATCGCTACAGTTTATTAAGGTTATTACTGAAATTTCTTCTGACCGCAGAGTAGAAAAAAACCGGGCTCGCAAGATTGCACTTCACGGATTTAGACGGTCGCTTTGCGCTTAGGTGGAGCCCACCTGACAGTAGTCGTTACGTTAGTTATATACTTCGGATGCCTTGGAGCTGGGCGGATAGATTTTTTCACCGAGAAACCATCATTAAACAATTGTTTCGCATTACGGTATTTGTCATCGTAAAATTAAACCGTGGGTGGCCGCGGGGCCGGTTTCATTGTCGGCCACCGTTCAAAAGGAATTTTGAATTTATGCTAGCCTTGTGCTTATATATTTGGATCAACATGTAAAATATGCCACAACTGGCCAGAAACATATATACTTTGTAAATTGAGCTATTGCTCGTGTTGTGCAAATAAAAAAATAAAAATCTGAACGGGGAGGAAATGCAACGACTGCAGAAGGAATAATAAACCGCTGTACAATAAATTATTTGCAGCGTTTTTTTATGTTGAGGGCTGACAACAAAAAATTGAATTTTAATTAATTTTTTGAAACCTTCTGTGCAGTTGGAAGAGAGGGTTGTAATGCCCTAAATTGTACAAAAAAAAAAAAAAAAAAAAAAAAAAAAATGAACGCATGCATTCATTCAAAAGGAAATTAGGATTTCGGTTTATTATTCAATTACAAACCATGGCGATATCTATTTCGAATGTGTGCATCAGCTGAAGAAATGGGCGAATTTTTCAAACCGAGGTGGAATATTTGGTGAAAATTTCAATAATTTAGGTTTTATAGTTCCGTCAAAAAAGTGCCGGCAGAACGGCCTGAATTTCTTTTAGTCGATATTCGTTTTCTGCGTAGATTTTACTTGTGAACGTTTACAATGATTCATAATATTGAATAATAAATCAGAAAACACTAGAATAAAACAACGAAAAATGCGGACGCATTCACTCGCCGTAACAAACATTTCTAGACCTTAAGTGTTCAAAATGCGTACATTAATTTTCGCATCTTGTAAAAATCAAACGACAAATTATGCACTAGGTACTGAAAAAACGAAAAAAAACCCATACCGTGAAAGTATTTAGTTGAATTTTATTAATTTTTCACTGACACGCGGACACACAAACACTTGTTGAGAAAATGTTTTTGAGTAATAGTACTTAGAAAATTTCTTTCAAATTCACCTTCGTTCCGAATTCGACTTTTAGGACGATCACAAAACCTATTTAGGTACTACCTACGTAAAAAGAAAAAAAATGAAGTGTAAAAAAATATATATATAAAAAATAGAAAAAAATAAGGGAAAAGATTACTAAGCAACTTTAAATATACCTACAACAAACGTGATGTGTTCTATCCCTCGCAAAGAAATGAATAATTCCGACCGCTCACTACCACTAAAACCGAAAGAGATAGGTAATCAATTATACATCCCGTTCAATAAAGCTCAGCAGTTGTTAGCTCTAGTTAGTTCACTTTTAAAAGCGTAGGCATATTGTTATGGCGTTGGGTCATCGTGGGACGTAAGGACGACTATTGTTCACTGAGCGTGGGGTGAAATTAATTACTAAATGTAGCTCTACCTTTTACGCCGCTTCCCCGGAAATAAACATATCTTGAAATGACTTTTCGTCGACGTTCTCATACAATTATAGAGGCTGGATGCTAATTCAAACTCGCCTTGAGAGTGTATGAGAAACGGACGAATTTTGAGATATCCAAAGTCCGGAGAATTATATCAATTAACTGATCGGTCGAGTGGGAAATCAGTTTTCAATCGTGAAGTAGGTTTTTGTTATGGTTCTATTTTTAATGCGATTACAATTTGATAGTAGTATCCAGTAAATTTGTGAAGGCTTCCACCGAGCAACAAATTGGTAAATATAAGACAAAACTCCGTAGCAGGTATCGTAATAAATTTTAACGTTCTTTTTCTTAATTATTTAATTGATAGACAAAACGATGTAGCTTGAGAGATACGAGCATAGACAGACTACAGTAATACATAGCTGCAGAATGTCTCGAGTTATACCATCTTGCCAAATTTCTTAAAATCTCGGAACTTGCGACACAAAAGCTGCGATTGATTTTTGGCGAAGATTTAAATGATGTAGCTTTTACAACGGTTAATTTTTGAATAATAAAGCAAAATCCATCCCAAATAATTCAGTAATTATTTTTTGTTACTTCTTTTTCCTTCTTTATTATAATTAACATATTTTTTGTTTGTATTTGATGAATTGTTTGTAGCCCTAATTTTTTAAATAGTGTGTCCGATGGATACCTCATTGATTAACCAAATAATACTTTGAAGAATCTTCTTTTGTAGTTTATAAATTTTTTCTATTAGATATTTGTTCGGGCAATGTATTGGAGACCAAGTGAAGCCGTGTTCGTGCCAGTTCGTCTAGCCGGCCTAGGTCGAAACCAACACCTAGCCGTTCATGCACGAGCGTAGCTCACTCCTCCCTATCGCATCGGTTCCTTGATATTCAGCCACTCAGTCGTCCAAAAGCTTTCGAACCAGAAAAACGCCGAGACATCGATTGGACGAATCATCGCCATCGCCCGTACCATCTACCTGGCTCACCTCCAAACCACGGTTGTACCCTATTCCCAACCAAACCTAATTTCAACGGGTAAGCCCATTTTTCTCTTCTTTCCCTCGATCGCCTCATCAATTTAATTTCAATAGTTGCCTGGCCTACCACGATTTCCAATTTTCCAGACTTGGAGAACCCCCGGACCATCCATCTTTACCTCCTCGATTCCCGTTCGTCGTTCGCGCCGCCTGCGTCCTACGCCAGACTGGAATTGACGGCTCCCATCGCTACAGACCGGTCAGACTCTTCCATTTTTATACGATCGCGATCTAAATTCGCCACCGGAATTGTTCGTGGCCGCGTAATACATCTGAGCATTTCGCATACATTAAAAATAAATTTAATATCTGTAAGGAGCTCCATTTTACTAGGCAATCTGCAGTACCGACAACACCCATTATTCCATTGGACAGATTGTAATACGATAAGTCAGCCTAAATTGAATTTCTGAACACTGATCCGGATATATTTCATCCAACCAGCTACCTATAATTTATATATAATTTTTTTTGTTCAAGAAGAACGATCTCATTGTGTAACTTTCGTTATTTTTTGGAAATAAAATCATTAATTTTGTGAGCGTAATTGTCCGGCTATTCCCCCCTTTTCCGGCTATTCCCCACATTTCAATATTCGTAAATCCCTCCTCAAATGAAGACGGTTGCAAATAATGCGTTCCTTGCGCGCCATGTACGACTGCCCAATATGGGCCAACAGATTTAAAAACACATTATGTTGTCGAGCGTTCCGAAAACGACGCGAGTCGGTCCGTTGAGTTGTGGATCTGATCGGTGGCGACGGAAATTTTATGCAGCGATTACGCCTATCTGATTCTCGACGGCGTTCGGTGAGTTCGTTTCGTTGTAACCAGAGCGCCAACGGGTGCTCGTGCTGAAGTAATAGTCAGAGATGTCGACCTGGTCAGGCCGTTTTCAACCTAATGATGAATTATGTTCCATGACCCCAACGGCACGGATCGGTTAAACTTCAGATCTCCCGAGATTGTCTTTCACTGTCTCATTCTCTCCCTATCGTGCAGACCACCCTCCGACGTCACGATCCAACTGTTTGACTTGAACTCTTGAACACGATAAACTAACAAGACCGAAAACGACGAGCTTACCGGTTAACGTTGAGATCGAACTTCGGGGAAGACTCGGCTGCAGTTCTCGAATAATAAAGCGAAATTGCCTACGAAATAAGCGGAGATTTTTCAACATTTCAACCATTTTAATCGCTCACGAAATCCCCACCACACTCCTCAAAATGTAATGTTTTACGTTTCAACGTACGTATAATCCGAATATCGAATAAAAACGCTGCAAAATGATTTTTCAGTGGTTTATTATTCCTTTGCTTCAATAATGATGTGAGAAGACCATCTATTCGTGATAGTAATTACGTATTCCGAACATTTGTAAATGTTCCCACAAAAAAAAAAAAAAATAAATAAATAAAAAATAAAAAAATAAAAAAAATTAATCCGTAGCAACTAAGTATTGTATTTTTTTTTAATTGTTTTTATTTTTCTTGATTTCCGAATTAAAGCTAAATTTTTTGCCTAACGGTACACGACCATTCCAACGCGTATAGAGCGATTTTTATAGCTCCAAGAACTCTTGAGTTATACCCTCGTACCAAATTTCTGAAAATCTTCCAAGTTCAACACAAAAGCTGCGATAGCTAGAGGACCAATTAAGCTATCGAACACGCGATAGCGATGTTTTATTCACACCAACAAAATGTCGATAAAAAATAATCCTGATCTTTTCATTTTTGTTAGTAAATCACAGGCTTTGCCGTTTAAGTTTAGGTATCAACTCAAAAGGTGGAGCTGAAACCAGTGTTGCCAAAGCATTACATCCAGTACCCACTGAGAAAATAAATAAAAATTCCCAGTACTCTCTACGTATTGTTTTAATAACCCCTCGAAAGTTTTATACACAAGAAAAAAACGGAGCCTCTATAGAAAAAAAGGGATTACTACGTCGATGTCAAAATCAGTCGAATGGTCGAGGATAAGATTAAGGGATTGATGCCCAGTATAAAATAAATAAAAATTCCCTCTACTCTCTTACGGATTGTTTTAATTACCCCCTGAATGTTTTATACACAAGAAAAAACAGAGTGTCTATTGGGAGAAAAAAAAAAATTAAGGGATTACTACGTCGATGTCAAAAAAACAACATCGAAGCATAGACATCGATGTCCCAAAAACATCGAAACCTGGACATCGATGTTTAAACATCGATGTTTTTATCGATATCCCAGCCCTACCCAATCCTACTTTTCCCTTTTCACCATCACACTAGAACGTAGAACAATGAATCTGTTGAGGTGCTGTTCTAAAGCACGTCACCGCCAATCGCCTTAGAATTGTATACGTAACGAAAAGAACGAGCCGTCGCATATAAAGAGATCTGCTCCACTGTTAGCATCGGATGTGCGATTGATTTTTTCGCAAGTTCGACTCAACTTTCCATCGCACATTCCGTTCCCTCGCAACCCAATAAGAGAATACGTTAGCAAAAGCGAGCACGAAACGGCTTCAGCCTAGGTACAGTGAGAACAGAAGTCATCCGTGCCTCGCCTTGTGGATATTGTGCGTACGTGCGCGGACTAGGTAAGAATCCTCGAAGCGGATCGATCGATCTATGCCATCGCTGTCACTCTTGGCTCTTCCAGTCAGAATTTTTTCGTTTCCGCCACCTGATCAATCACGATGACATTACCTTGGAGTTGAAGAGGTTGAACTATAGATACTAGAAAGGAAGGCGCATTCTATCGAGTTTTTCGCAAAAAATAACGCACTCCCGAAGAAAATGTGGAACTCGATGTTTGGGGCGGACAAAATCACATGAAAACACGCTGCAAATGATAGTACAGTGGTTTAGTGTTCCATGGCTTCCATTATGATTTTTTGGTTTATTATTCAATAATAAACCATTGTAATCGCCCAAGAAAAAAATTTCGAACCCCCTCAAAATTTGACGTTTCAAGGCATGTAGAATCCGAATATCCAATGAAAAAAATTTTGTCTGTCCGCCGTACGCCGTCAGCACTTTTCTGGCCAAACTATAATAGCTAAATTCTTGAAATTTTCACCAAAAATCAATCTCGGTCCTACGACGGCCCAATTCTTGAACCACATTGCTAGCTCAATTTTAAGGGTATTTTTGAAGGGTTTTGAGGGGGAGAAAATTCATAATTTTCAAGGTTTTTCAGAAAAACGTGTACTTGGTATCAATTTATATTGACTTTTGGACGCTGAATCGAATGAGGCCATCGCGGGGTCAATAGCTTGATTGGTTCTCGAGTTATCGCAGCTTTCGTGTCGAATTTGGGAGATTAATAACTCAAGAGTTCTTGGAGCTATAAAAATCGTTCTATACTCATTGGAAACACTCTCTCCAGCTGTATCGTTAGGCAATAAGTTTAGCTTTTAATTAGGAGATTAAGAAAAATAAAAATGATTAAAATTACAATAGTTGCTACGGAGTTTTCCCCTATAGTTAAGAAAAACAGATGGTTTTTCGGTGGGAATGTTCAGAAATGTTCGAAATAATTACTATCACAAATGGATAGTCTTCTTAAATCATTATTGAAGCGAAGGAATAATAAACCACTGTACAATCATTTGCAGCGTCTTATTATTGAGCAATAAACCGTTACCGAATCAACGTGCTCGACCTCGTTATTTTTGGAATGTGAAAGAATTTTTTCGCTTGTATATAATTGACCATAATAGTCAAAATCAATAAACATATCATATCAAACGCAACAGCAAACACCAAAACAGTAAAATCAATAAACTCCGCATCTTCTAGTCAAATTTTGTGTGTCGTCGAGAAATTCTCATCTGGGAAACAGGTGTCGGCAGTTAAATCTTTGAAGCTTTTCGAACCAATATCGTAACTCACTTAAAATCAATATCCTCTTCATATCTAGTTCGCCTTGTTTCGGTGAAGGTAAATTATTTCAAAGTACCTGCTTCCTGGTGCACCTGATAGACTTGACCAAGTGTTTCCACTCGTATTATTATATAGAGCGGACATTATCAAGATCCTCGTCTCGATCGAATGGCATCAGATAAGGGAAAATAATGCTCTGAAGGATGTTCCGACGGAAATTTCTTCAGACGGCGCCTAACTGACGGTTTAGGAACTAATACGAGCTAAAAATGCCTTCAGATTGGGCACACAACTATTTTAAAACGACGAGAAACGCTGGCGTACAAAGTAGAAGATGAATATACTCAATAATCATCTGTCAACTAAAATTCTATTGGGCACAAAAAAATCGTTTGAGTCTAAATTTTGCCATGAAAATTGGCAAATAATTCGGTGATGGATTCGCGGATTTGAGCAGCGATTTTTAACCGTGCGATTTGTTTTTAAACACAATAAAAAATTAGAGGGGTTTGCCAGGGGATAGTTAAATTCATTTTTAATTACTTGGCCGCGATTGTGCCGACTGAGGATTTTTCGCCTGACTGAGAATCTCTTGGATTTTCTATCATCTCGTAAATTTCGACCATGAAAACTACCCGCACCAAATGACAGTTTTATTGAACGTCGTTTTTCCATGTCTACGTAGTAAATTGAATTGTGATCGGTCGAAAGTCGAATTAGGAACGTGAGTTAAGAAGTATTCTTCTTAATTCTCGGATCAATTTCCGAACAAGTGTACGTCTGTCCGTGGTCAAAAAGTGACAAAAATCGTCAACATCTGTGAAAAATGAATGAAACTCAGTGAAATTTTCTGAACATATTCTCCCAGCGAATGCGCAAAATTGGCCGTTTCCGGATTTTGAATAACGTTCGAGGTCTGAAAATGTTCGTTATCGTGAACAGACCCTTGACTTTTTATTATTGAACTTCCACGTTTTGAATTTTTATCACTACTTGTATTTTAATTTTTTTTTTTTTACTTTCAAATAATGATACGCCGTGCAATCTCTTGCAGAATCATCTCATTCGGTTATACACGCAAAAAAACTGATGTGTTCTCTTCACATTCACATTAATCCGATCCCGATATATGGTGAGCATTCTTACTCATGAACTGATCGAATTCCTATGTTGGGTAGGTCAATCGACCAAGAATTCAATGCTCTTTAATTCGTTTTACATCACTTTCCGGTTAGAATACACCGTTTGGAAGTTGCAGGCGAAAAACTGAAAAATTACTTCCATTCCGTTCGCGAAATTTCCTATGAATTAGCGATATAACTATGTAAAAAATTTAAATGCGTGGAATTCGTGACTAATTTTTCATTTCCTATTATTCTGATTTCCGTGCACTTTGTATTACCTTGATCCTGATAAAAAAAAGTAAATTTCCACAAAATTTTAGCGTTTAAACGGCATTTTTTTGTTTATTTGACTGGGCATATTCCATAGAGACTCGCCTTTCAAATAGATCTTTAAAAAAAGCAAAAAACAAAAAATAATAAAAAAAAAAGTAAAAAAAAAATAAAAATAAAATAACACGAGGTTGGGCCTTGTTAGTTAAAATACCTCTATTTAAAACGAACAGGAGCAATTGAACTCAGTAGGAAGGAAAAGGGGTATTTTTCTTCTATTTCCTTCAAGAAGTACAGGTTCGAACAAAACCGATTTCACATTCTGTGAAATTCGTGTGAAATTCATTGAAGTTTCAAGCCTCACTCAATTATTCCGACCTCATTACCCGCTGACTGAGTCATTTGAGACGAAAATGACTTGCTGAGATCAATGGAGCCGCTATTTCTTATCATTAAACAAATCGGCTCGTTTGCGATTGCCTATTTATCATATAGTTTGAAGGGAAGTCCTTAGTTGCTGGGTGGTTGGAATCGTGGAGCCAAGAATCAGGACTCGTGTGTCAGCCCAACCTTTCAACCTTCGTCATAATAACTCCATTAGCCGCGTGCTATGAATCCAAAACACGGTATGGTTGACATGTTTATTGACAAAGCGTGCTCAATAGGGACGCACATAAATCACGTTAGGGGGAGCTCCATTCTCATGAAAGTCTGACGACGTCGAAGCCAAGAGGTTTTCTATCCGACGAAGACGAAGGACATTAAATTTTCCCGCCCTTATAATATTCAACCAAGACGGCTCGATTCATTCCGAGAATTTCGTTAGCGCAACACTGATTTTCCATGCCCACGAAGATAATAATAAAGATGATAACATAAAAGGAAACTCTGCAAATGATTTTATTCCTCTAAATTTTATGTTTCACGTTTCAAGGCATGTAGAATCCGAATATCCAATAAAAAAATTTTGTCTCTCCGCCGTCAACACTTTTCCGGCCAAACTATAATAGCTACATTCTTGAAATTTTCATCAAAAATCAATCTCGGTCCTACGACGGCCCAATTCTTGAACCACATTGCTAGCTCAATTTTAAGGGTATTTTTGGGTGGTTTTGAGGGGGAGAAATTTCATATTTTCCATGGTTTTTCAGAAAAAGGTGTATTTGGTATCAATTTCTATAGATTTTTCGACGCTGAATCGAATGAAACGATCGTGGGGTCGATAGCTTTATTGGTTGTCGAGTTATCGCAGCTTTTGTGTCGAATTGGGGAGATTTCCTGAAATTTGACATGAGGGTATAACTCGAGAGTTCTTGGAGCTATAAAAATCGTTCTATACTCGTAGGAATGCTCGTCGAACACTCTTCAACTATACCGTAAGGCGAAAAATTCAGATTTTAATTTGGGAATTAAGGAAAATAAAAATGATCAAAATTGCAACCATTGCTACGGAGTTTTCTCCTATAGTTATCAGAGAGTTTTAGTGGCCAAATCCGACAACGTATCGAACGACGTAAACGTATTGCACGTTAAAAAAAAAAATTATTTGCAGCGTTTTATTTCTTTTGTAGTTCACTAACGTTGCGGCCTTTGTATGAGTTTCTTGATTTTATGATTGGTTATACCTGTTACCGACTCAAAAATTTAAGTTGTGTGTGATCTATGCACACCACTGGTTTTTCCATCGTCTTTCTTCACTATTATTATTGTTCGCCCTCTAACAAATTCGCTTCAAAAACCCAGCTTTCCAAAGGTGTAGTAATAATTTCATCAAAGAGCCCAAAAATTTCGATTTTGGTCGCATTCAAACTGTGCGAAAAATCGTTTCATATTTGCCTATTATTAACGATCTCTCATTTTCTCGAATGTCGAGTCGCCAGTAAAATTTTCACGAATTTTCGTCCTCTATTTACTTACAGTTTCCTAAGACCTCGAGATTCCTCTATTACGATGAAAGACTCACCTTATTATTCAAGCGCATAAATAACGATTTCTCCGCTACTGTTGTCTTCCCTGTTACAGGTCGGCTCTTGAAAAGGGAAGGAACAAAGCAATAAGACGCTCGTTATTGGGAGGCGTGAGATTTCCCACAGTTGGTCTTGCCTTTTGCTTCATTGTTGTTCATATAGCACAATAATGATGACCTATAACCCCCGATCGTTTCTTTCAACAATAAGTCACAGATAGCGCTTTGTTATCGACGAATGGTAATTAATTACGCAACTCGCTTCTGCCTCGGTAAATTTAATTGGTTTGTGTTCGCGGATCGAAGGGAAGAAAAGCTTGAGAGTAGTTTCTACGCTATTTTGCCGTTTATTCTACCGAGAACTTTCGCCTTTTAGGGCATCTTCATAAGAGTCAATACAGGATGTAAGGGAAACAGGCGTTTCACCGCCCGGGTATGAATTTCGCGACTGATTTCCGACCGAATGAGTGCTATAATATTTTTTCGAGCCCATGTCTTTCATTAATTTTTTTCTCTTTCAAGATTTTTTTTAGTATTTTGGGGTTCAACTTAGCGAAACCGCTATAACTCTTATAATCACGAGAATAGATTCCAATTTTATTATATCGTTGGTAAAA
The DNA here is from genome assembly GCA_037159825.1 of Tupiocoris notatus. NCBI lineage: Eukaryota > Metazoa > Arthropoda > Insecta > Hemiptera > Miridae > Tupiocoris > Tupiocoris notatus. The sequence continues at coordinate 39,907 of JASJUZ010000555.1, read as the reverse complement.
GCTTCAATTTTCCCATCTCCCTATTTTTCTCAGTAGATTCGAACGGTGGAAAATTCCGATTTTAAAGGAAATACGCGTTTCCCGCGCAAAATTTTATTGTGACTTTTAAATTTGACTGTAAACTTTTTTCGACTCGACCTTCGGGAAGCTGATCGTTATATCGACGTTGGAGCTTACGGTAGAAAATAAAAATGCAAAATAATAGCTACCACAGGTAACTGGAAATTTAACCAATAGTTTATCTTTTTTTTTCTGTTACTATTAAGTCCAACTTCAGATTAACATGTTGAATATATTATGCCACAACTGGCCAGAAACGTATATTTTGTAAATTGAGCTATATTGCTTGTATTGTGCAAATAAATAAATAAACTGAAGAAAAAAGAATTTCCGAATTGACAAATTTTTCTTTTCCAACTAATTTTAGCCCCATTGCATTCGCTCGAAAGATGATCGTCTCAGTTTTATATTGGGAAAATTAACGCTCTTTCCAACAAAATAGTTTAACTAAATGAATAAATTTATATAATAAAAAATCTAAATAAAGAATTGGAAAATGAGTTGCCTAGTTTTTCTCCCCCTCGCAACCCCCGAAAAAATTTAATTTATTTTATTGTTTCTCGTGGGAACACCCTGTATTGACTATCTTGTTTAGATGCCCGAACAGAGGAAAGTGCTAGGCAGAATGAAAGGAGAATAGTAACTATGACCGAGTCTTGTCTCTGCTCCCTCAGGATTCGTCATTGAGCGACTGCCTTCAATTATTACTTCGTTAATAAATTGCTCTATTGGTCTATTTCTTCAATGAAAACGTTAGAAACCGCATGACAAAACTCGTAGGTACGCTATCTATGTAAAAAAAAAGAAAAAAAAAAACCCCCGTCGAATCGTCACGTATTAAGAACACAAGTTTATGTGGATACCGCACACAATCACAGTTCGACATAGGAGAGTAAAATATTCATTATGTAAACACCTGTAAACCCTTCTATTTCTTCTTCCAATCACTTAACAGCGAGATAACGCTAATGGATTGGGTCGTCGTTTCGTAATAATACGCCAGCAGTCCTCGGTCCGATAGTGATACGACAGGGAAAACCGTTCAGACTCTTCAGCGAGGGTATTTTTTATTGTTTAATTAAAAACCGAGCTCGATCCCAAGCGTCGGAATACGGACTACCCACCACTACCGTCGTAAAGCTATCTAGTTTTATCTTTTTTCAACCACCTCGCCCATACGAAGAGTTAAGTTATTGTGGTGATCGTCCTGCAGTGCGGATATCGTTCGCCACGAACCATCCAAGTGTAGAACGTGGCGAGGCTCCAGAACACCCTATCGAAGGACCGATTTTGAAACTGTTTTACTCTGAATAACCTGTTTCCATTTCGGCCCCTCAACGGGACTTGGTCGTTATTGATTCGGATCGTCGTAAGAATTCACATTCAAAATGTTTGCTGTGCTGTTGTAAAGATCGAACGTAAAAAGCTTGTTCCATTGCACTGCTATATTGTGCTATTTGAGACTAATAGTGTCAATATAGTTCACCGCAGACACTCGCATCAATGTGGTTAATTTTGCAAAAAATTAGTTCTGCTTGATCAATCCACAACACTGGTTTTTGGTGCTGAAGCTAGGACTATAGATTATATTATGTAATATAGATTATATAATTATAAATTAAGAGTACATAAATATTATCATACTTAAATGTATATAATTATTATGTATAATTACTAATATAATAATTATACTTAATTCTAATTATTATATTTCACGGATTATTTTTATTTATTTATTTTTTTCATTGTTTTGTATACATATGCTTTTTACATAATTAAAAAACTTATAATATATTAAATATATGTAAGATTCACTGTACTTTGAATAATCACCCTCAACTAGTTTATAAGCTGTTGGAAAATAATTTAAGATCATGTTCAGTTCTAATTGATACATCGAAGGGCTCACACTTCTACGTGCGTCATAAGGGCATTCGTTCTAGATTCAGGTGAGCCCTTATGCACAAATTATTCAAACCGAAGCTAATATTTCTTTTGTCTTTTGTGTAATATTGGTAAATATTACAGTTCATACTGCATCTAAATTGCAAATAAATACAGTTTATACTGCATCTGTCGATGTCCCTTGCGTAAAGAAGAAGGTGAAGAATCAATCTTACATATCTATAGAAACTTTTAAATTATAGACTAAATTAAACATTTCCCATTGTAGACATTTTCCGTAGCACTTTCTCGTCTGTGAGAGGCTTAATTGACGTATAAAAAATATTCTCGTAACACTTGACTATTGTGCAGGAAGAATGGGCACCTATCTCTGTGAAAATAAATAATTTGCAAAGAACTTGATGAACTTTTTCCTGAAAAAAGAAGCGTACGATTCCTCCGTTGAATTCCACCAGTTGTTAGGAATTTTATCCGATTGTTTACACTTTGCGAGTGTTGTATATAATAGTTTCGACTATAACTCACAGTGAACTTCGGCATCCGAACCACGTCGGTTCTAATTGTTACTGCAATGAAGATTAGGATCGCAGCAAATTGCTCGAGCGCTCCATTTCTCAACCGCGATTGGTCTCGAGCGATTGCGCAGCTATTCCGACGGGATTTTTCCCTCGTAAGGGTTAAAGTATGCACGCATTCGATAAAATTTGATTAGAGAAGACATCGTCAGCAGATGTTCTGGGGCCCTCAACGTCCTCTTCGTGGGTTTATTGATTTTATACTTGAAGAAGAAAAAAAAAAGGAAAACGTTTATTTCCAATTTACGCAGATTAACAGAATACTACTGGACGTTAACTTTCCTCGTGGAAGAGGTCCAGGATGTTTGCTGCATCTGTGCTACTCAGAGGCATCCGTAATATTCTCACGGTTTTTTCCAGTTTATTGGATGTTGGAGAAAATTTCATTTTAGTTCTCTCTGCTAGGTTTGAAATTGATATTATGAAAAGTGGTAACACAGTCTGAGAGGTAAGTAGGGGAATTTAAAAGGAAATGTTAAATCTGTAAAAATACATTTCTCATAATTTGAGTAATTTTATCAAAATTTGTATTATTTTGCCAAATTTGTTGAGCAAATAGGTTCTTAAACAGGAAAATCTAATACACAAATTGAAGTATCGATAAATATCGATAGATAGATTAATATCGATAGTCGAGGACCAATATATCGGATATATCGATAGTAACTGGTCGATTTCAGTTTCGATAATATCGATATTAGAGCTCCGATATCCCATCCCTAGCATACCTGTTACCGACTCAAACATGGAAGTAGTGTGATCTATACACACCGCTGGTTACCAAGGAGGTTGTCTTTATAGTTACCAACGATCAGAATAGTAACTATTAATTACAAGTTGATGGTTTTCTTCTAACATAATTGAAGCTAAGGAATAATAATTGTCCTATCATTTGCTGGGTTTTATTTTGCCGAGTTCATTATGCCCTTACGTCTTTTTATCGGTTGTTCCATCTTTTTTAAACACTTACGATTTCTTTTGTAAGTGAAAAACAAATGAAACCAGTGAAGAGTTTCAACGACTCGTTACTCGATGCCTAGAGCGATTTATAACTCGGCACTGTTTACCATAAGTAATATCTTCAGAAAGCTATTGTCTCCGTAGCTCATCAAAACTTATGCTAATTGACCCGTATACCAGCAGCCAAAAAAAGTTATGAACTTCTCTTCCCACGTCGGACTGAACGGACGCGTTGAGTAGGTGCCATTCTTTATTGCTCCTTGCTCAAGACTTCTACAAAGTTGACTCAACTCGGACCTGTTGACTAGTTTGCAAAATGTGACCCAATTGGGGTAAATCAGGCGACTCTTTCTCCTAGCTTTTGTCGAATCGAATAACAGGATGGCCGAAGGGGCGAAAGTCGAATGATCAGCCATTTTAGTGTTCGAGTCGCGTCCAGATGATGCAATTGGAACTATAGAAATCATGAATTAAATTACTTGCCCAATATACTACAATGGATTGGAATTTAGGATGGAATTTATTTGCTCCTTGTCGAAATTCATTATCAGACCGAGAAACTAAGAATACACAGATTTCCGTGTTCAATTGAACTCCGCACTCGCTCGAACTCCATTTGTTTGAGTGTCCATCTAAATTCCTAAGGGATGATGTGTCAATTTTTCTCCTGTTTAACTAAATAACAAGGTTGATATTACGAATAATTTTTATAATTTTTATAATACCATATTTTTTCAATAATAAGGTTTATTATTGAATAATAAACCACCGTAGTTGCTCAAGAAAAATATTATTATTATTGAATAATAACTCAGAAACTCATAATTAAAAAAGAAACACATAATTACCGGTTATCTCAATATTCGTTCCACTATTTTCTGATGAATTGTGATATTTATTTTCATGGTGTGAATTTACCTAGCGTCGAAAGTCTTCTTCAGGCGTTCAGATCGGACGTAAAACGTGAGCCAAGCTTCCACGTACCTCCTAGTTCAATTTCGCACCTGTTTCTTGTACAAATTGCCTTCGAACCTGCGGCTGCTATTCAGATACTTCACACTTTCATTATATGCAGACACCGTTTTCTTCAATTTCGAAATTCAATCATAATTTTCTTCTCCTCGTGTTATTTTCCTACGCGCAAACCGCAATCTCGGTTCTGGGCGATACTTCTGACATTATTGTACTCAATAGGATTTCCATAAACGGCGTCAAACCGGTTTGAAAAACAACAGAAAAACTCTTCGCTCCTCACGTTGGGCGAATCTAGTTATACCTCCGTTCCCCGTATCTTGAATGAATATACCAACTGCTGTCTTCCGTCTTATTGTTTCTGAGACGTGCGTCCGCACGTTGCGGTTAGCTCCGGTAATCGGCTATGAATTTATGCGAAGAACACTTTCCTACGATAAACCCAGCGAATGCATCAGTAAAGTAGGAATGGAAGATGCTATAAGAATCCTGAACAGCTCTTGAAGCTTCTCGCCCGAAATTCTCTAATTTGTGGGATTGAAATACTTCGGCTCGCGCGACGTTTTCAAGGCACCAGGGCTATTTTGCAGGCTTGGAAGGATAGTTTTACAGCCATAATTTGAAACTATACGAAAGCATAATAGAAAAAATTAATTATATAAATAAATTAAATATAGAAAAATATTTATTAATTATATAAAAAAAATAATAAACTAATTATATGAAAAAATAATAAACTAAATGTATGAAAAAAATTAATAAAATTATATAAAAAATTAATAAACTAATTATATAAAAATAATAAAAAATTAGTTATAGAAAAAATTAGTTATAGAAAAAATTAGTTATAGAAATAAATAAAAATAAAGAAATAAAGTTACGAAAGTTGATATATTTTTAAATAGTGTGTCTGATGGATACCTCATCGATTTACCGAATAATATTTTAAGTCTTCTTTGGTAGTTAATAAATTTTTCCTAGACTTCCTTTGTTAGTTTTCTTCCTTCGTGAGGAGGATTTAATCTTTATAGCGAAAAACAAAGCTTTGCGTTTCTAGGTTAATAGCTTGAGGTCAAGAGCGACTGGAAGAACAATGAGGAAATTCCGCATTAGCGGGGGCGGTTTAAAGCAATGGAAATCGTGAGACGTCGAATGAACGAACGGAATTACTGCTATAAACTCGCTGCGTCGTCTCCGGCAGTTTAGCGCCTGGAATTATTGCCCGCCCATCCTACAGTACCGACAATAACAATGCTACTTACCCACAATGCGATTTAGTCGGCCCTCGTAGGCTAACGTACTACAAATCCACTGCCCAGTTGTTTCAGTTCCTTCTCCACACAACATTGAATTGTGATGTAAATTGCGCCACTTTAATAATCATTTGATTGTCTTCGTTAAACTGTTTTTCTGCTGTTTTCAGAAAATAAAAAAATATTTGGTATTCATTTCTATAGATTTTTGGAGGCTGAATCGAACGAGACAATAGCGGGGTCGATTGCTTTAATTGTTCCCTAGCTATCTCAGCTTTTTTGTAGAATTCTCGGAAATTTGGCGTGAGGGTATATAACTTGAGAATTTTTGGAGCTACGAAAATCGTTCTATACTTGTTGGAACGCTCGTCAAACACTCCCTTGCTGTGCTGTTGGCTGAATAATTGGGTGAATAATAACTTTTCTTTGTCGCCAACGACGATATTCTTATTTTTGTGTTTCCCATTACACCAAAGGGAGAAAGACAGCTTCCTATTTGAAAATGAAGAGAAAGAAAAATGATTAAAATTACCATAGTTGCTTCGGAGTTTTCTGTTATATTTACCCATTGTTAGGTGGTAAAGTTCACAAATTTTTGGAATGATAATTTATTATAACAAAAAATGTACTGTCTCCTTAAATCGTAATTGAAGCAAAGGAATTATAAGTCTCTTAAAAAGGTTTTCAATGGATATTCGAATTCTGCATGCTTTGAAACGTCAAACATCCAATTTTCATTGGGGTTTCGAATTTTTTCCATCGGCGATCACATCGGTTTATTATTTAATAATATACCAATATTGTTCTTTATTATTCTGATATTTTTTCGTCTCCTCTACAATACTCCTCGACCATACTCTTAAACTCCCTCGTACTGCCATGCTTCACGACTGGAATTTTTTTTCAAGACTTCATTGTACATCAGATAGTTATTATCGAATTCAAGAAACAGCTCGTTGGTGTAACACGATCATGAAAACATTGCCCCTTTCAATCCGACAGCGATGACTATTTCCCTCTCGCATTTAAGATCAGATTTATTGAATTTTCGCATTGAATTTAAAGCGGTGAAACTAAATCTTCGAGAAGAATTGTGAGACGGACATTTGAGAAACGCGGAGCAATGAAAGTATTTTAACGTTGGCGCTGAGATCATTCTTAGTAGTAAAGGATAGCTCTTGATCCTTTACGAATGGAGTCAAATGACCGCTGGTATTATCCGGGCTATTACATTTGCTGTAATACCTTGAACGAAATTCCTCGCCCCTCATACCGCCACACTTCGCCCTGAGGCGCAGCTGTATAGGCGAATTCTGAACTTAGGCGTGCTGTTGAAAAGGACCTTGGTAAATCTTGAGATATCTCATTTTAGCATGTTGATTCTCTTCCACTTTCCTGGCTTTTTTGGTCGGTAATCGCCCGAGAAAAAAAATCTTCCTTGATGTTTTACGTTTCAAGAACAAGAAGAATCAGAATATCCAATGAAAACGCTACCAATGATTGTACAGTATTATTGCTTTGCTTCACAATTATTCAAGAAGACCATCAATTTGTGATAGTAATTAATACGAACATTTGTCAACGTTCCCGCCGAAAAACAGATTGGTGGATCTGGGGGAAAACTCCGTAGCAACTATAGTAATTTTAATCATTTTTCTTCATATTAATTTCTGAATTAAAATCTGAATTTTTAGCCAAATGGTCTAGTTAAAGCGAGTGTTTGACGACCATTCCTACGAGTAAAGAAAGATTTTTATAGCTCCAAGAAATCTCGAGTTACACCCTCATGGCGAATTTCTGAAAATCTCCCAAATTCGACACAAAAGCTGCGATAACTCGAGAACCAATAAAGCTATCGACCCCGCGATGGTTTCATTCGGTTCAGCGCGAAAAATCTATTGAAATTGATACCAAATACCCCTTTTCCTGGAGAACGTTAGAAATTCCAAATTTTCTCCAGTTCTGTAAATGTTGGACTGCTCATAAAACACTCTCATAGCTGCATCGTTAGGGCGAATAATTTAACTTTTAATTAGATAATTACGAAAAATATAAATAATCAAAAGCACGATAGTTGCCATTAAGTTTCCCTTTATAGTTACTGGAGAGTTTTAGTGAATTTCGCGTTTTTGTTTTTTTTTTGGAAACTTAAACGTGGGCGTTTTGGTTACTTTGTTAAATCATATGTCTCTGATGGTCACAACAATCCGCCATCCACAAGGCGGTAATCATAAGAAATTTATGATTTAATGAAGTAACCAAAACTTCTATTTTCGCCCATTCGGGCATCCTCAGGGCAACGTTGAGCCATAGGCCCCATTTCCCCCTCTGGACCCTATGGCTCCACGTCGCCCTGAGGATGTCCGAATGGGGGAAGTGCTCGGCCAGCTAATGAAGAATTGGAGAATGAGTCGCCTGGTTTTTCTCCCCCTCACAACCCTTGGACATCAAAAAATGCGACGAGAAGGAAAAGACTGTACGTTTCAGTTTTCAAAAAAAAAAAGAAAAAAAAAAAATGCGAAATGCACTAAAACTCCTCGAAAATCCGTTTTTCGGTGGAAATGTTTACAAATGTTCTGGATAGTTACTGACACAATTGCATAGCAAAGAAATGCAGCATTTTGAAACCTGAAAATATTCAACGATTCGGACTTCAGCCCGGTACTTACAATTGGAACGCGTTTTCCTCCCTTTCCTCCTTTGATTGGCCATGTTCAGGTACGAGTTTGTATAGCTTGAAATTCCTCGGCCGAATATGATACCCGCCCGTGAAATGCGTTCCCTTATAATCCTGATTCACTTCTTATTTTCGAATCTCTCGTCGAGGAATTTTATTGTCACCCGAGTTCCTTCCAACGATTCCGATGAGGAGGATCGTAAAGTTAAGTGGCTTGCCTTCTTTGCCTACTCTCCAATTGGCTTGAACTTGTATTCAATATTCTCCACTTCAGATGCAATCTGTTTCGAGTTCCTCTCGATGCGATTGTTATGGAAATTGAACTTCAGCGTATATTGTTGAAGATTCTCTCCCAATATTAGCATTTCCGATGGTTTCTTAACTAAGTTGTTTCATTCATATGCTCACTTATGAACGAGAAAGTTGTGACGTCTCATTCGATTCTAAGCTTTTACTACCTACATCGGCGAGGAATCAGTCGAGGTGGCCGACGTTCTCGTTTTGGAAGTATTACGAATACAAATTTCGACCGATGAAGAACTTGGAAACCTTTCGCATAATCCACCCACTGAATCCTTTTCAATCCTTCTGAGAACTTCGAGTCTATCACTCTCTATACAGTGTTTACACTTAAAATCGCCATTATTAAAGAGGTCGATTCTTTCGCACATTTGCTACAATTAAGTATAGCAGAGAAAAAATATTTTTCATAGCTAAAAAAATACATTTTTTTCCGCATCGCAAATTCGGTGTATTCGACCTTATCTCAGTGAAATTGACGTGTCTTGAATTTTGGAGGTAATGGTGGTATCACATTTTAATGATGAGACCATTGAAAAAAGCTGCTGAATAGCCTATAATCTTGAGATTTTTACATCTTTCTATCGTTAAGTAAGCAAAATATATAGCCAAAGCAAAAGTTGCTCAGTTGTTTAATGTTACCGTTTTTTTCATCGGCGTTTAGGAGTAGGAAAACATGGCGACACTTCGCGCACGTCACAGGAAAAACTGCCTAGTCACCTTTCTAATGGTATAATCATTTTTTGATTTCCCTCGTTTATTAGAACAGTAATCGACGTTTCTTGCAGAAAAACTTGTATTTTTTTTTGTCCAAACACGAGTTTTTGGTTCTTTATTCAATAATAAACCATTGTAATCGCCCAACAAAAAAAAATTGCCCCCCCCCACAATTGGACGTTTTACGTTTCAAGGCATGTACAATCCTAATATCCAATTAAAAAAAAATTCTGTCTTTCTGCCGTACACCGTCAACACTTTTCCGGCCAAACGATAATAACTACATTCTTGAAATTTTCACCAAAAATCAATCTCGGTCCTACAAAGGTCCAATTCTTGAACCACATTGCTAGCTCATTTTTAAGGGTATTTTTGGGGGGTTTTGAGGGGGGGGAATTCGTAATTTTCAAGGTTTTTCAGAAAAAGGTGTATTTGGTATCAATTTATATTGATTTTTGGACGATTTTGATTTTTTCTTACTATCACTTTCAAAAACCTGAGAAAATGCGAATTTTCCCCTCCACCCAAAAATACCCTTAAAATTATGGAATTGGTTTAGGCAAAGAATTGATCCGTTGTCAGACCAAGAATGATTTTTGGTGAAAATTTCAATAATTTAGCTATTATAGTTTCTTTAACAAATTGTTGACGGCGAACGGAGAGAATTAAAAAAAAATTATATTCGGTTTCTACATGTTTTGAAATGTAAAATATCAAATTTCGAGGTGTTTTAGCCTTTTTTCGTGATCTATTACAACGGTTTATTATTGAATAATGAGCCAAAAATGATTTCTAGTTTCTCTTCGTTCCGAAACACAATATTATCAGATATTTCCAATGATTCTAATTGGGTCGCCTGTCGAAGGCAATTTTTCGATCGATAATCCACAAATAATTCGTTGAGCCGATATTTATTTCGGCCCTAGACTTTGGAAATTCTATCATGAAACTTTCGAGCGATCGTAGAAAATCATTGAAGAAAAATCCATATTGGCACAGATAGACTCGAACTCGTTCGAACTAATCCTCCCGAGCACCTCAATCACGTTCACGGTTCATTTCTGTCAAGCTACGGACGCTGAACGCTGTATTCAGACATTGTATCGCCGGTTGGCAATATTATCTAGTATCTGCAAAGCAAATAGTTACCACGTTCTTCTCATGCCCGTATATGTAGCCGTTTCAACTTGTGTGGCTCCGTGGACGAATGCTGAAGCGTGACTCTTCGTGCTCTCGTCTCTTGGGACTCTTTTTCTTGCAGTGTGCCCACAATCGTTGGCATTTCTAGTGCTTTTTGACATTGCACGAGCATTCTCGAAGAGGAGCTACGATGGTACGCGATGAACATAATAAATTTCAGTTGAAAAAAATTTATTTCCGCGTATGGCTGTAGAAATTTCCCTGCGTCGATACTTTCCGTTAATAGAATACTTTCTCATTGCAGCCGGAATATCTGCGATGTTCAACTCAGCTTCGGTCACGCGCATTTTTGCCAAACGACTGGGCGATTTGACATTTTAACGAAAACGACTGGGGAAAATTGCTGATTTGCAGCAGTAAATTAATGTTGTCCGGTAATTTCGCGGGGACACATATTAGCTAACTAGATAGACTTGGCCGAATCATTTTCGTTTACGTACAGCAAATATTTATCAAACCAAAGGCCCATTTCTGAAGGCCCACTGTTCGTTCCAATCCACACTTCGCACATGGAATGTTTTCCTGAAGATGAAGACTCTTTCGAAGCGAATGAGTGAAACTATTGGTATACATAGATCACTCAGTACTTGCTTGAGTCGGTAACTGGAATAACCAATTTTAAAATCAAGAATCTCCTACTAAGGATGCAACGTTATTAATCTACAACTGTTTTTGAAAAAATAGCAACGAGAACACAAAAATAGAAAAACGCACCAATTAGGTTGATAATGCGGAAGTGCAGTATGTGAGCCTAACATAACAATGCAGGCCAAGTTTTGTAAAATGGGATAATTTCTATGAACCTCCAGCGTAAAAAATATTGATTTTTTCACGGCCTGTAAAAATCGAAATTAAACCGCAGAAGGCGGAAGTACGGTGTGTGATCCAATCGATACATAACCAGTTTTGTGAAATGGAGTCATCTTTAAAACAAGTAGACCCGAATATACGAAAGTGCACGAATAAAATAATTTAAAATGCGAATTACGTGGAAGTAACTGTCCACGTCCATTTATAGGAAGAAATTCAATGTTTGAAATCGCGCCGATTCTACCCATTTAATTAATATAAAAGTAGAGTTCAATTTTTAATAAATAATTTCTGTAGCGTTAATATTAATTACCTTTTGTTGGTAATTAGTTCCCACGATTGAGGAGCGGTTAAGAAAATTGAATGGGAGATATAACCGTTCAGAGTTTTATCTGTTTCGATTTTCACAGGCTGTAAAATTCAATATTTTTCATATTTTAAAATTTTATATTTTTAATATATTTTATTATTATCGGTTAATTTCTTGAGCAAGAACGGTTGCTTTTCTGGCTTCTGGTTTCCACCATGGCGGTTTCACGCATTCTGCGGCCACTTTCCCGACGGTGCAGTGTCTATCAGACAATACGCTTTGGATGTGCATCAGTCCAAGCCCAACAGGCAACTGTACGCCTCGCAAGTGCCCGATAGGCGCTCGTTTCTTCCCCTTGTGGTCTGTGATCGGTGCGTTGGGAAACAGTTGCGGCAGTACATGAGCGCCAGCGCAGTGGAACCTGATACAAGACGATTATATTTACTGAACCACATTACCAGCTCTAAGGGTATTTTTGGGGGGTTTTGAGGGGAGAAAATTAGCATTTTTCAAGGTATTTCAGAAAAATGTGTTATTGGTATCAATTTCTATAGATTTCTGGACGCTGAATCGAATGAGACCATCTTGGGGTCGATAGCTCTATTGGTTCTCGAGATAACGCAGCTTTTGTTTAGAATTCGGGAGATTTTCAGAAATTTGACAAGAGGGTAAAACTCGAGAATTCTTGGAGCTATAAAAATCGTTCTATACGTGTTGGAATGCTCCTCGAACACTCTCTTCAACAATACCGTATGGCGAAAAATTCAGATTTTAATTAGGAATTTAAGAAAAATAAAAATGGTTATGATTACAATAGTCGCTATGGAGTTTTCCCTTATAGTTATCAATCGGTTTTCGGTGGGAAATCATCGGAAATCATTATTGAAGCTAAGGAATAATATACAATCATTTTCAGCGTTTTTCAAAAATCGATGGCTACAGGACCACATGTGTTATAAAAAAATGGGTTTTGAGGTTTTGGATGTTTTTTATTCAGAATTTCAATCCAAATCTCGTGGTCACCTCAGTTTTTTTGTTGGTAGCTCTGGGAATGATTTATTCCCGCTTAAACCACATGTGTTATACCATTTTTGTCGGCAACAAGTGTTATCAAGGTGTTTTCCTGAATTGAGCTACTATCTCAATTACATAGGATGTAGCATGATATCACAGGTTGCCCCACTTCTGTTCTCTTCAAAACACTAACTGTCCCATTATTTTTAAAACGTTTCTTCTCCCTCCTGAAAACCAGCCAAATTTTTATAACACATGTTGTCCTGTAGCCATCGAAAAATTTACAAAATTTCACCTGAGCGGAAGCATTCGGCGTGTGACTGTTGCTTTGAACGCGTCTGGAGACCAGCCGACGTAACCGGATTTGGCAAGAGAAATAGCATTCGTGTGATCTCCGTTAATCTCGGCGGGAAGGCTTCTGCCGTACCCGATTTCAGCGACTCCTTCGGCGACTCCAAGTTTATAACGAACCATTCGATAAGCACCTCCGATCTGGTCCAAGCTGCACATCTTGACGCCGGCTTCGCGAAGTGCAGCCGCTACGTCCATTTCCTTAGGCGCGAGGATTCTTATTCCTAACGGCCACATTCGAGGGTCACGACTCGCCAGGACGTCATTTCCAAGCTCGACGTTTTCGAGAAATGAAGTATCATGCGAAGAGCGAATGTTGCCATCCGATTGGTCTCCGAGGGCGTCGATTTCTTTGGGATCGAAAACTGCCCACACTGCCACTTCCTGTTCCACGCTTCGTATTTCAACATTCGTGTTTGTCCTTTAAGGAAAAATTGTCATTAGGTTGTCGCATATTTTATGCTATTGGGATGAGGGGGAGATAAATTGGCGATTTTTCCTCCTCGTTCTTAATTCGGTTTATTGTTCAATAAGCTAAATTCTTGAAATTTCCCAATAAAATTCAATCTCGGTTTAACGATGACTCAGTTTTTCAACCAAATCGCTATCTCAGTTTGAAAGTATTTTTGTGGGGTTTTAAGGAAGGATTTGTATTTCCTTACGTTTTTCAGACAGAAATGTATTCGGTATCAATTTCCATAGATTTTTGGAGGCTCGAATGACAAAATGAATGGATGAATCGCGATTTATTGCATTGAAAAATAAGGAAACTTCAATACAAAATACAAGCAAAATAATATAATATAAAAGGTTCGCTAAATTAACCGACTTCTTTAATCGAATACCTTTCAGACGAAGTTGGTTTAAGCTGAAAACGGGAATCATTTTAAACAATTCATCAGATGGAAATCCTATCGGTTTCGGGCGATGATTATAATTATGATTATTGAGGGCGAAGAATAGAAAGGGAAGCACTGCCCCAGCCAATATTACCTATTCGATCTGAGTTCAAGTCTTGATAGTAGTTTTCGACAAAACTTGTTTGGCTGATTGCTTATCAATGCCATTCATAACAGTCTAGTTTTAGTAAATGATGTTTTTTTGTGTTGTTTTCCATTTTAAGAGACAAGAGAGTGCTTTCGAGTTTATCTTATCGTTTGTTGTGGTTAAGAACTTGACGTATTTTCAAGTTGTGCAAAAATTTTCGTGTTTTTGAAGTTTGCGGGGGAGAAAAACTGGGCAACTCGTTCTCCATTTTCTTAATTGCCCGCCGAGCACTTTCGCCCCTTCGGGCAATAAAGAAAATGGAGAACGAGTCGCCCAGTTTTTCTCTCCCGCAAACTTCAAAACCAAGAAAATATAAAGCGACTACACAAAAACGAAAATTTTTTTTTCGTATTTTGTGCTGCGCGGAATAGAGGCCTACATCAAGCCTGACATTGTACAGATTAATTACAGTAAAATATAATACAGTAAAAATATAATACAGTAAAATATAATACAGTAAAAATTATTATATTCTAAACGTGGAAGTGAAAATAGGCGCAGAAGATATTGCGGTACTTAGCAACTAGAAAAGTAATATCTCTCACCTGTACATAATCAAATGTGTTTGCAAAGCTTGCAATGATGAAATATCGCATTCGACGAACACTGTATTTTCATCGTTGTCTTCGTCCGCTTTGTAAATGAGCGCCTCGTGAATAATTCGTCCTTTGCCGTTGAGGAAAAACGTATGCAAACACGAAACGTCGTGTTTCAGCTGGTTCAACTCGTTGGTCGTTAAATTGTTCAAGAAATTCAACGCGTTCGATCCGCTTACAGCTAGAACCGATCGAGTTTTTGCTCTTTCGGCTACAACAGGCTCCGCGTTGAGAATTCTATGCGGCTTATCCGACTCGTGTTTCCCTCGGTCTTCCATCCGATCCGCATTGGTGCAAAATCGTCTGAATTTCGACAGAACGCGCCTCGGGCTCGTAGAACTCAAGTAAAATCTGAGCATATTCGAATGGAGGATTTTCTAAATTTGAGCAATCTATTAACGAACATTGAGCACTCATAATTATTTCGAATACATCGTTGTCATAGTTTTAGCGTTTCGATATCTTGGCACTTGAATAATCACGAGGCGTTCATAAGTCGTCGATCCGAAGATATTATTGAATAAGTGCGGATTGTTTATTTGGCAGGGCAACTGATCGAAGTTTCAGCCATTTTGAAACTCCGTTAATTATTGTTAAACTTATTTTCCTAGATAAATCTTCAAATAAGTCAGCAATTATTGAATGCCCAACCATAACGAACATTTTAAGACCTCAAACGTCCAAAAATATTCGCACTTATAGCCTGTAAAAATTAAAATAGAAAAAGCTTCGAACGCGTGTATTATTTCGGAAGAGCTCTTTTTTGAATTCTTTATTGTTATAGCTACTACCAACTCAAAAACGGAAGTACTTTTTTATGCACACCACTGATTTTAGATGACAATAAAAACCTTGTCTGCCATCGTATGGCGACGATTTCTACTGACAGAGCTTCAAGTTTAAGATTGCTAAACGGTTTTCTTCTTTATAGAAATCGACTCTTTGAAGTGGCAGTTGTTCGGAATTGATCCATACATCGATAAAAAGAAAATATTAACCTTCCTAAAATGAGCGCATTTTGTCCCAATATATACAATTTATTTAACGAAGTTTTATTTTATCCATCCTGAAATTAGTGAAGAAATTGTCAATTTTTGGTCGCTTTCGAACGGTTCTAAAACAGTCAGCTCTTGATTGGCTGACAAACATTCTATTTCTAAAATGATTTTTTTTTTTTTTTTTTTTTTTTTTTAGCCATTTTGGGGTAATAAAAGATTGAAAGTTTCAGCCCGTTTAATTGACCATGTTATCCGTTCGTAATTCAATGGTACATCGTACAACCCGGTGTTACAATTCGCCAATTTTTGAATAATTTGCGCGAAAATATAATTATCTATCGTGAGTCCCTTTGTCGGCAGTGATTATTGTTAATTCGAATATTCTGTCCCGTCGACTTTTCGAGTGTATCCTCGATTCGATTGGGCCGAATGGCTTCCCATGATTCCCAATTTGACGCTGTTCACGTCCTTCCGCTCGCGGATGCCGCCTATTTTAATCCCATGCCATCGTGTCCCTGGTGCTCCACTGCACGAGTCAACGTAATGCGCATCTTCTTGCTTCAAGTCGCGAGCTGGTCTCTTTGCCGGGAACTGAAAGTAAAACGATGATTTTAGTTACAGGTTTGACCAGTTTTCACCGTAAGTTCTGCTCGGCCTGGAAACAAATAAATATCATGTTGTAGCGGGGTTTTTCTCCCCCTCACAACCCCTCTACAACAATCGCGATGACAACCAAACGAAAATATCATGTTGAACAGTGGCAATGATCTATTTACAAAAAACAGTGCAAATGATTGTACGGCGGTTTGTTATTTATTTGTTTCAATTATGATTCAAGAAGACCATACACAACAGAACGGTGGACATCTTCAAGGCAAAATTAGTTCATGTCCATAGTCGACAAAGGTTGTCGACCTACCCTGAAAATTGCGAACGCCGCGAAAATGCTCGTGTAATAAATTTTTTTTAGTAGATACAGCAATATCCCTACATTGTTTCGTCAGGGAAGTAAAAATCCAAGGAGAAATAATTTTAGAATTAATTTTTTCTTAGAATAATTTCGGTGAAATTATATCACCTAATTTAATTGGTGTAGCAAATTTCAAGCTCGTCGCTGTTGCTCTACACGTGGTGTGCAAGGAGAGATAAAATCTATTTCGAGTTCAACCAAAGCAAGACCTTCCGTTCGGCGCATACATAGTTGACGTTTACATTGCTGCGAACCGATAGGATCTATAATGTTGGAGCGAATCAACCCACAGATCACCTCATCGTAAATTAAATGTGGACCCACGTTATCAGCACGCCCTGTTGGAGAGGAGTGGCTCTAGACTTGTGCACCTCATAAACTCGAATTATTTTTATCCTCTTACTTTTCATTTTTAGCTGGTTCTTTCGAGTCAATAAATGAAGAAGCACTCTCTTATGACTGCGGAGTTTATCGTTTAATAAGTCATAGCAGCTTTTACGAGGCGTTCTCTCGAATCGGAGGAATCATCAGATTTTGAAGGGGATTCGACTTTTTTGTGAGCGACTTTACTTGTATAAATTTATAAATTAACGTTTTGGGAGAAAGTCGCTGGACTTTGCCGAGCTCACTCACAAGTGCCATGTCGTTCTTATTTATTTATATCTCATGTTGTGTTCTCAACTTTGGTGTATCCTTATACAATAAAGTTGACAATAAAAAAAGGAATACTTTACATGATGCTTAGAAGGGTAAATTTCCCTTGAATTTACTATCTAAATAGCCATGCTGCACGACTGAAATTTTTTTACTTATCTAGATTTCTGAGCAACCGTTTCCCAAGCAACCTTCACCTAAGCAACCGTTTCCTAGGAACCGCATATTAGGAAACCGTCTCCTGAGCTACGGTCTCCTAGCCAACAGTCTCATCGAAAACTACTTTTTCGGATATCCTCTGGCAAAATTCAGTTAGCGAGTGTTGCAGTGAGACCGACGGTATTCTTTCTTTTAATACGTCAACGTCGATGAGAAGGCCTTATTAATTACGCTGCAGTTTTATTCGTGATTCAGTACTATAGTAGTAATTAATCGTGAAATTGAGAATTTATAGAAAGGCCACATTAAGGTTTGTTATTTGATTGTTATTGAAAAATTAATTCAATATTCGTATAATAATGTCTGAAATACGTAGTACCTAAATTGTCTAGGATAAAATTGTGATATTAAAAATATAAAAATTAGAGAAAAATAAAAGTATAAAATTAGAACAAAATATAGTAAAATTGCCCAGAATAAAACACCTAGATTACCTAATTCCTAAATATTTGAAGTGTTTAAGAAATATTTTTCCAGCGCATTACAATTGTTTATATTTTTGATATCGCTTTTCAATTTTTATCGACACTACCCAGTTCCGCTTTAGGAGAACCTGTCACACGGGAGGAATTGAGATGTTAGCCTGCGAGCTCAACGAGTACACTTCTCTTCCCATTGCTTTAGCTCGCGGTCGGATGATTTATCATATGGTCGAGATTTACATATCCTCCGCGCTCAGCGGTCTTTGTATGCGCTCATTGTATTTAGATTCTAACTAATGCATCTACATTCACCACCCATTGCTCTCCAAGTTCGTATCGTTTCCATTCGAGCATTGTGGTCAATGGTCACAATGAACTTCTTGATTACACGCGAGAAACTTGCTTTCTCATCGCAATGCTTGGGCGATCGAGATCCCGGTCGACATTCTTACTTGTCAATGATAAATACGAATTTCGTGTTTCGACAGCACGTAATCCCACCCTCACAGCATTACCATACGGACATGCGCGTTATTACACGCGCTATTTCGAGACACGTCACGCACGTTGAATGAGCTTTTCAATCATTTACACTTTACATCACAATGATGGAATATTTTTTCTCCGCTAAGGCGAAGCGCCTTGAGCTACCGAATTGTTGTAAAGTGGAAAAGGAAAAGTACACTCGAGCTGACCTGCAGGTTTTTTTTTTTTTTTTTTAATCAATTATAACAAGGTATTAATTGACTTTTAAAATAAAAAAATGTTTTTTCGAAATGTTTTTCAAATTTTTTAGTTTTTAGGCAAAGTTTGCGTATTATTAGAAGTAAGAAAGCTCTGTACAATCATTTGAAGCGGAGTGTACTTTTACTGGTCGCAGAGCCGTTATCTTGCCATTAGCGCCTACCTAAACGCAAAAACTCGACACAGGGAATTCAGGGGGATTTTCGGGTGAACGGTCACCGGAAAATGACTGTCCCGAGCGTTTTAGCTGAGGACAGTTATGTCACACGCATTCTGCAAATGTTGATCCGACCAAATGACACGTCGCATCAATCAAATATACGCATTGTGATGGCGCGGGTGCCGTAAAAGGAATAAGGCCGCTCCGAAGTTACTTTTCGTCGACTTGAGTCGCCCGAGCAAAAATGCGGTGACAACCGAGTGATAGAAGAAAAAAAAAAACAGGCTGAAACCATAAATCATTGCGAGCAGAACGATTCGGGACACGCGAAGCGCGTTCGGAGACCTCTGAGTAATTGGCTTTCGGGTCTTTAGATTGTAAGACAGGTATGGCGAAACGATAAAAATTAAAATAAAACAGAAATGAAAATTCTTGTCAGGAATATGAATACAACTTTCTTTCCTAGATAAACATTTCTTAGCTCCTACGATCTCTTCCACCCGAATATTATGCATAGGTGTCATAATTAGATAAATACCAATAAATGGAATTGGACGAATTTCTTCTCAAAATGACATTTTCGCCATCTTTTCCGTTTTCACCAATGGAGAATTTGCACCGATTTTGGTTCATTATCAATAATAAACCATTGTAATAACCCAAGAAAAAAAAAATTTCTCACCTTTTCTTTTTTTTTTTTGCTTACGACAATGAGGAATTCAATAGAAAGCAACAATCCAAAGCGATCAAAAAGTAGCGCAAAAGAGAAGAAAATTGTTGATGCCACAGGGCCAGTATCACCCCGCACAGAGCGTCTACCTTCTGTCCCACCTACCACCAACCAAAACGCTTGTCTGCCCTATCCCCAGTGCTAGACAACAAGTGACGTCAATAATGTGGCAACTCTGTTCATTTGGGGCCGTTTTCAAATTCGACAACTTCGCCACAATCTGTAATATTTACAAATACTATTTCAGACCTTTGAGCCATCATTCCTTTCCTCGCGGCATGTAATTTTGAAATAAAAAATATTGATGCGATTTGCCCATTATTGGCTACTATAGGCTGAAGTAGGTTATTTCAACCATTGAAAATCCGAAATTAATCTGTATCCGTGGGTAAATATAACTTTTACAAATGCTCAGTCTACTCACAAATCGAACGTTCCTCAGAAGGCGAAAAGTAGGCAAACCGACGGTTTCTGGCTGCGTGTATGGCCACGGTTTTGGATAAAACGTTTCCTTCGAATGGTCGTATATGCTGGCTAGAGTGATGTCCAAGGAGTCTTTGGGAGCACAGATTTGTTTCAACAGGTGGTAATGGCGGATGCTTGCTGTAAATATGAAATAAATTCAGTGAAAGAAGGGGAAGTTGAAGTCAGTTTATGTGACACCCATTCAAAAACCTAGCACTAAGTCAAACGTGAAGAACTACATGTACAATCTCATCGACCGCTAAGCTCTCGGAATCCCTCATGATGCATCAGCTCTTCTACTCTATCAAAATATGCCACCTGAGCAGCTCTCCTGTAGCAGACAAATCTACTGTTTCTAGCAGTATGCCCTGGCGACTTTTCAGGAAGGCAAACAGGTGAACTGTATCTCATCCGACTTTGCCAAAGCTTTTGATGGGCATCACATGTCCACAGGATTACCGTTTTGGAGTCATTAGGTGTTTTTCGGTACGTCGTAGTGTCTGAGGTTTTTGTTGCAACGTCAAGAGTGCCGCAATGATCAAGTATGTAACCTACCATTTCTCTCCTCCCGAATGCTTCTATGAGCAAGCTTCCAACCGACATTTGTGCACCCTCGGATGCCCGAAGCGTACTTCTCTGACCCTCGCAGACGTGTCAAAAATCATCCTCCTCTGCAAATATATTGTTCTCCAATGAGTCGAATATTCGTCTGTGGCATGGTCGTCAGTTTATAAGGTCCACAACCACAGGTTGCAGGGGATCCTGATTTCATTTCTGGGTTACGGCTGCTTTCAAGTTAGGCATACCTTTCAACCCTGGATTATTTCCTCTCTCGATCTTCCATCACTTGCTTCTCGTAGTTCAGCCTCAGACTTCCTATTATTCTTCGAGCTTATAGCTCAACATATTGCCTGGATCTCCTCGCTGGGATCAGATTTCATGCTTCCGGTATTCAGTTGCGCCAGTCCCCTTTTTCCCACGAGCCATTCGCGTCCACGAACGACAAGCTACACAGACCCATGATTGGTTTGTGCGATAAATCTATTGGGCCTTGATTTTTCCTAACATCCCTCTGCTGCTCTGTGAATAGCTGCTTTCCGTTTTACATACTACCTGGAGTAGTGAATTAATTTTGATTTTTCGTTTGTTTCTTCAATTGACTAGGCTGGCGTCAGTGCTTGTTGAAACCAAAATGCTCGATGAATTCGACTTTTAACCCGTTTTCCTATCATGTCTAATAAAGTTTCAAATCTACTTCCAACAATAACTGGAGGTCAACATTTAACGTTGAGAATTTAAATAACGATGACTATCGCTAGTAAGTAGTATAACTGTCTAATTTTATCGTGTACAAGATTCAATTAGACGATTGTCTAAGCAATATACCGAGCGTATGATGGCGATAGAGTCTCTCAGTAGGTGTTAAATCTTTCGACCAGTCGTAGTCGTAGCCAGGCAAGGCCAAAGGTTTCGGAAGACAGTCCTCATGTTGAATTTGCGGTAGCGGGTAAGGATTCGGCGCGTACCTGTCGATGGTAAGGTCCTTCTTCGGTATCATCTACTCCTGGAAGCTAGGAATTGTTGAACAAAAAATATAAACACTACCTCACCGCTCGACATGATTAAGTTGATTTTGCATTTCGTTACACGTAGACCATAGGAACGTAATTGCTATAGCTGAGGAAGATAATACTATTAATAATCTTGTTATCTAAAATATTGACGCTGCTCAGTTATCTTTAAATATTTACAGAATAAATGGTCTGAAAATAAATCAAAGCATTCTTTGGCGAAGGCCTTCCTCTTTCTTAGCGTAAATCAATCCCTGGTTAGAAACAGTCATCCGCAAATAGATTTTCGAATCGTTGGCCGTTTTTCATCACATTGCCAACGTCCACAGACTCGAATGATTTTTAAAGTTTTTCAGAAAAAAAGAACGTGCGAGTATGGCCAGCAATTGAAAACGCATTATTTACTATCCCCAGGGATTCGAATAAAAAATCTCTGCGCCTGACCATGTTTCAAAGACGAAAATTAATGATGAAAGGAGAATAATAATTTGAGAAACACCATCTCTTTTAACTACAAATCAGTCTACCGAACGGAATTAATATTACTGAGGTCGAAACAAATTGCGCAGTTATAACTATTCCTATTGCGGAAGTGAGAGAAAATGTGAAATTGTTCCAATTTTGCAACGGTAGACAGTTGCGAGACATTGCTAACTGACTGTAAATCGAAAAATGTTCGAATACCTCACGAATGAGCCGGGCGAATGACTGAAGTCTGTCACATTCTGTTGACGCCTTGATTAACTCAAGTGACGAAATTTCGCTCTGCTACTTGGCCAATTTCGTACGGATCGGGCGATTCCCGTGAAACGACTGCCAACACGAGAGCTATAGCGTGGACGATATCAGCTGAGAGCTTGCCTTCGCATTTGCGCTTTCCTGTCGCGGGAGATCGATCGTTTCTGCGGAAGTTCTGACAGCAACATGTGCAATATGAAGTCCAAGATGAGACGAAGAAAATAGGAGGGAGCCGTTTTAAAGCTTAATTAAGGGGATACGCCCGCAATCAGTATCTGAGAGGTATATTTTTTCGAAAACCGCTGGACCTATTCTTGAACTTTTTTAAAACGACTTCAAAAAGTGGAGATTACTTTAGTAGAATTGCGGATTATTTACATCCACGTTTTACTTACTGAATGGAAGTATCGTGATCGTCCGAAAATCGAATTCGGGACGGAGGTGAATTTGGAAGAATATTACAAAACTCGTAAAGATACTTGTACAATAGTCAAGAACACTTTCTGAACAAGTGCCTGTGTCAAAAAGTGACGAAAGTCTCACACTCAACGAAATATCCAGAAAATGATCTCCGAGGGATTGTGCAAAATTGTCCGCTTCCGGATTCCAGATAACACACAGTACTTCCGACATATAAGGGGCCACCTGTGGTGTAGTGGTATGGAGCGTTAGCTCTCTACACGGTGGAGCCGGGTTCGAATCCGGCTGGGGTCAAACTCATATTTGGCCCGCCCTTTCGTCCTCCACACTCAGGGGGGTGAGGCAATGAGTAGCCACGAGCGAAATCGTCAGAATTAATAAGTGCAGAATTGATGGATAATCTTCTGATTCCCCTATGGGAAAAAAACTGACGACATCCACGACGGGAATTCCCAGTTGGACGAAAATCCAAGGTGAAACTCCTTGTTTACTTTACTTACTTTTTTTTTACTTCCGACATATAACCGTTCAAAGTATTTTCTGTTTTGAATTTTACACGCTATAAATAATTATTTTTGGAGGTCATAAAATGTTTGTTATAGCGAGCAGTTGACCCTAGATTTTTATCGATGGGCTCAGACACCGTGATCCCACGTTATGAGCTTTTTTCACTATTGCACTTTGTGTTTCGATTTTTACAGGCCGCAAAAATTAATATATTTGAACGCTCAAGGTCTCGAAATGTTTAGGACGGCGATTGAATGTTGTCTGATTTTTATCGCTTGTCACGTACTTTAAATTCTTGATATACGCGCGTATCACCAAATTCCTTTATTTATTTATTTTTATTTATATTGTAAAAATAAGCGTTTCATCGCATTTTTGTCGGAATTAGTCAACAGTATATTGCTCCACGTAACATGAGTTAGCTCTGAAAGGTAATGCCGCACGTCACTCAAAATGATTGAAAAAAAGAAAAAAACCGGTCAATAGCTGAGATTCGGCTGCGCTACTTTCGCAAGCTCGAGACCTTCGTGAGCGAGACAATTCGCTCGCCTCCTGAAATAGAATAAGTTGAAGATGATTTTCAAACTGCTGAGCCCTAGGTCGAGTGAACGTCTGAATTGTTCTGCCTTGCAGTTCTCCAACTGTCGTCAATACTTTTTCAGGCAGTGGGAAGAAACGCCTGGCACAAGTTGAGATCTGGAGTTCAAAAGGCGTGACCGCGAAAGCTTTTTGTTACTATAATTTGTCCTATGAGAAGTTGAGGAGTATGTTGTAACTATTCGTCATTTTAAGTAACACTTTTAAGTAAATTCAGCGTTCATAAACCTAAAGAAATTATTACCGAACGCACCTTTGTCCGAAAAGCGTTGGATAATTTTTTTTTTCTCCCTCTCAAAACCCCCAAAAATACCATTAAAAACGAGGTACCGTTCAGGCTAAAGAACTGAGCTATTGCCTGACCAAGATTGATTTTTGGAGAAAACCTCAAGAATTTAGCCATTATAGTTTCGTCAGACAGTGTTGAAGGAGGACCGATATATTTATATTTTTTAATTGGATATTTGGATTCCACATGAAACGTAAAACACCAAATTTAGAAAGGAGATTTGAAATGACTTCTTGGGCGATTACAATTTCGGTTTATTATTGAATAATAATTATTATAGTAATATAATTAATATAATAATAATTATTATTATTGAGTAATTAATATAATAATAATTATTATTATTGAATAATTAATATAATAATAATTATTATTATTGAATAATTAATATAATAATAATTATTATTATTGAATAATTAACCAAAGTTCGCAGAGAGCAAAAACTCTCAAAAGTCTAACTTAAATGTGAAAGATACGCAGCGAAAGGTTGCGAATTCCACGCTTTGCCAACAATCAAAATTTTATTGTACGAAGGTTATGAAAAGGGGCATCAAAGCTTATAGTACGAGACGTTTACATTTCAGCCGGAACGAAGAATCACATTTTTTACACGCAAACTCATTTTCGACAAATACAGAAACGCATTTCAATCGCGATGCCTCTTTTTCGTAGCGGCGAATTTCTCTTTGAGCTTTTCCACCGTCCATTCGGTGACGTTCTCTTCGGCGAGGTCCTGATGACGGTTGGGAAGCGACGTGGAAATTTTATCGAGCAAAAGCAGCAGGCGATCTTTTTCCGAGCAACTGAGAAACTCGAGACTGAGACGGAATCTTTCGGTTTTCGTCAGTGCGTCGAGCACAGAGACGACGAAGAGGACGTCCTGCGTTGTCACTGGGAAGACGGAAAGGGCTTCTATCACTTGGCCGAAGGTTCCGACGGGAATTTCCCGCTTGAAAGAGCGCAGGATTTCGCTCGCGCCAGTCTCTTTGAGCAAACTAGAACACAAATCGTCAGATTTCTCAATCGTTATTAGGGCAAATAACTCAAACGGCTAGAGCAAAATTGTGAAACGATAAAAATTTTTTGATACTATAATCGTCAGTTAAATTGAAATTCCTCGATACATTTTTTTTGCCCTTCTTTCGATTTTCGACTTGGATTTTTCTTGAGGGCGAGGTTCATGTAAAATTTTGACGTTTTCCAAAACCACGTTTTCTCGCAGTTGATCGCGATTTCCTCGTAGAATTCTCACAGAGCGATAAGATTTGATGAGCAAATTTTGTTCATGGATGAATTATTTAAACGAAAAAGAACTGCAAGAATTTGTTCGTTGATTTTAGCCGGAGGTAGAGCGGCCTGAAGTAAAATATCCTTGGGTAACGATTGATTGAGAAACTGGGACTAGGTAGCCAAATTTTGATCACAGAGTCGTTGAATAGAGAGAACTTCATCGGCTGGAAAAGTCTTATTTTTTTATTAGGCCTTTATTAAAGTTTTATTGCATTTTAAAATTTTATGACTCAATTTTTTGCGTTTTTTCGCCAATAAATTTTGAACCGACCACTTTTACACAGGTATATTACTCAGAGGTGAGAAAGAGCTATCAAAATCCTACAATTTGCTGTATTTAATTATATTTTTATGTTATGTCCCCGCGAAGTTATTCGCGCTCGAAGAAAACTCAAAGCACGTTTCTTTCCTGAATGTGGAGCATATCTCGAAAACAAAAAATAATCACTGTCCTTTTTTATTTTTAATCGATACTAAATTTAATTTTCTTCAATTTTCTCGCACAGAACATATATTTCTTCTAAATTCGCGATTGTGACGAAAAAAAATCCAAAGTGGAAATTCCGGAAATATGAAAATCGAAAGAAATTCCAAAAATGTTATTAATCGTCTGAAATTGAGAGTTTTCACTTTAAATTCGAATTCTACGTCTAGTTTACTGTAGGAAATTTGAACAGTACTATAAGTATTTGCAACGAATTTTCATACGTAAAAATCAAATTTTGAGAAGATTGGTTAGAAAATTAATTCCCTGAGCGATTACGATGGTTTATTATTGAGTATAAACCAAAAACGTTGCTCAAAATATAGGTAAAATACCAACAATTAATTATTACGTGAAAAAAATTATTTTTGCGCTAACATTTTTTTCGTTCAAATTCAAATTCGCGCTATCTTGCGCTAAGGCGATTAAGAAATCGAAACAGCCCCATATATAAAACTAAAATTCTCGTTCGCCGAAGAGCATTTTCCACCAGCTGACCCCAAAAAAGCAACAAGTAACTTGCGCTGACCTCGATCCCAGTGTCGAATCGATCCAACTTGGAATACTTCAAGTCCGCTTACTTGTATTTCATTTCTGGAGATTCGAGCAGATGCAGCTTATCTTGCAGGCGATTTGAACCTCTGGTGAAATCTTGGTCGGACATCATTGCCGGTTCGCAAGGTCTCTCGAATTCGTTCGGTTTCCTCCTTGAGCAGTTCGGGTTCCAAACGACTTTCGTGTCGCTTTTGATGCGATCGGTTTTCGGGTCCAATGGTCGCAAATGAGCGGCAGCCACGCGGTCGACGAACTCCTCGTACGAGCTAACGCGCTGATCGGTTACCGCGCGAATTTTCGCATTGTTTTGAAGCCAGTACAATTTATCCGATTCGATGGCCGCCTTGAGTTCGCTTTCCAAACACTTCAGGTCTATTACCCCTTCCAGCTCGGCCATTTAGCGCGACAGAAGCGATCGCTCTCGCGGAAAATCGCCAATTTACAGACCGCTCGGCGGAAGAGAAAAATATAGACGAATCATAAGATCGGGCGAATTTAAAAACACGAGACGACGGGATAATTACGCCGATAACTTCAACCGTTTCTAAGCTCCAAGGGCTCGGTCACCAGGCTGTGAACAGATCGATGAACGAGTGAGCCAACGCAACGAAGCTCAATTCCCCGCTTGGAGAGCTCGAACCGGGAGCATTTCCGAGTGGGAGAAAATTATTGATTTTTCATCCAAGCGTTGCGATGGACACGATGTCGCACTATTTCGAACTTGTTGCTCTGTCGATACCGGCGAAATCCTTGGATTTCGTTTTATTATAATAATAAACCATTGTAATACCAAAAAAAAAAAAAAAAATCTAACCCCTCTCAAAATTAATGTTTACGTTTCATGGCATGAGAATCCGAATATCCAATTAAAGAAGCTGCAAATGATTGTACAGTGATTTATTAATCCTTCGCTTCAATAATGATTTAGGAAGATTATTCATTTGTGTTAGTAATTATTGTGAACATTTGTGAACGTTCCCACCAAAAAACACTGGTAACTATGGGGGAAAATTCCTTAGCAACTATTGTAATTTTAATCATTTTTATTTTTCTTAATTTCCTAACTAAGAGCTAAATTTTTTGCCCTGCCGTACAGCTGGAGAGTGTTTGACGACCATTTCAATGAGTAAGAACGATTTTTATAGCTCCAAGTACTCTCGAGTTATACCCTCATGTCAAATTTCTGAAAATCTCATAAGTTCGAGACAAAAGCAGCGATAACTCGAGAACCAATAAAGCTATCGACCCCAGGATGGTCTCATTTGATTCAGCGTCTAAAAATCTATAGAAATTGATACCAATACATACTTTTTAGAAAAACCTTGGAAAATATGAATTTTCTCCCTCTCGAAACCCCCAAAAATACCCTTAAAATTGAGCTAGCAATGTGGTTCAAGAATTGAGCCATCGTAGGACCGAGATTGATTTTTGGTGAAAATTTCAAGAATGTAGCTATTATAGTTTGGCCGGAAAACTGCTAACGGCGTACGGCGGTCAGACAGAAATTTTTTTTATTGGATATTTTGATTCTACATTCTTGAAACGTAAAACATCAAATTTTGAGGGGTGGTTAGAAATTTTTTTTGGGCGATTACAATGGTTTATTCTTGAATAAAAAACCAAAATGATTAAAATGACAATAGTTGCCCCGGAGTTTTTCCCTGATCACAAATGTTCGGAATAAATTACCATCATAGATAGTCGTCTTAAATGTGCTCTGCGCGTGTTATGATGTCGATTTCTTTGAAATTACGCTTCGCGTTTGAAAATGTTTCTCCGAATATGTGCCGTTGTCTCTAAGTTACCTGTAATGTTGCTCTGTCTGTAACTTTTTCTTCCTGTTATTCACGATTTATTGTTAATCGGGCTCGTCCCGTATATGTGCAAAAAAAAGAAGTGAATAATCAAAATTCATTGTTGAAGCGAAAGATAACGCACAATCATTTGCAGCATTTTTACTAGGATATTCGGATTCTACATGCCTTGTAACGTAAAACATCAAATTTTGTCGTGTTGGGGGGGGGGGGAGATTTTTTTTTCTTGGGCGATTACGATGGTTTACTATCTAATAAACCAATATATTCACCTGTTCAACCTCGATGGAAATTAAGCGTTTGAAACTTCAAGCCCAAACATCGCACCATTAGCGAGCTCTAATTCGGCCGTGCCTTTACCTTGACGCTAGCGTGAGTCGCACACTTGATCGGACGTGGGTGAACCTGGTGGACCGAAATGCGGAGGAAGGGGTTGTAAATGTACCTTTCGGACGTGGGTACCTCCTCTGCAAGAGTGGGAAACTGGTAGCGCGTGCCTCAAATCTCGCTACACTTGAGACTGGCTAGTCTTGAGGTCGAACTCGTCTCGGAGCGATCGCGAAGTCGTCGATCTTCGTCCGAGCTTAGTTCGCGTGCGTTCGAAAAGCGTAACACGGTTTTTATTATGTTCGACTCATTTCGGCACTATCGGTGTCGAAGATTTTTCGAAAAAATTCGCACGGTTTTACGAGCGTGAAACTTTTTTTAAATCTCCGGACATCGCTTGCGGGCAAACTGCGTTTTCGATGATTTTCTCCGCTACTCAAAATTAGAAAAAATAAAAAATAAAAATAAATTCAAGCCGTCGATGAATTATGAATTTTGACTGTATTTTACGTCCCGTCGCCAACGCGTAGATCTTCAGCCGTTCCTATCCCGTTCCTAAGTGAAAGTGTTTTCAAAAGTGAGAGTACATTCTATCGATGCACAAGTGTTGAACTCGTACGAGAACATGTGTTCGGCTGTGCTTGAACTCGATCCGAACAACAACGCTGCGCCAGCGGGACGCGAAAAATGCTACTCTTTACGGCCTCGATCCGTCGTCAAAAGAAGCGACGAAGAAGACGACGAAGCGGTCACTTGGCGACGTCGACCGAAGAAACGCGCCAAAAATAAACAGGCTCCGCTGAGCAAATACAAACGGAAGACGGCCAACGCTCGCGAGCGATCGCGCATGCGCGAAATCAACGAAGCCTTCGACAGTCTGCGACGCGCCGTTCCTCATTCGGTCGGTATGAACTGCGATGCCGGCGAAAAATTGACGAAAATCTCAACGCTGAGATTGGCGATGAAATATATCGCAGCGCTTTCGGCAGCGCTGGCCGAGCCTCACGTCGAATCGGACGTCGAATCGTTCGTCAGCGATTCGACGATGAACGATTTGTGTTCGACGAGCGAAAGCTCCGTAACTCCGCCGTTGCCGCAGACGATGACGATTTCCGTTCTCGACTCGTCGTTTTCCGATCCGTATTCAGATTTTTCTGATAGCACTCTGCCGCCGTTGGATCCTTACGCTGATTTTTCGACATTCTCATTCGAAGATACATTTTCGACTGATTTTAGTTAACGATTGTTCCTAGGCTCGAAATGAAAAAAAAAAAATCGATTTGAAATTAGGATCCTATCGCGCTTTGTCCAATTGTCTTCGTACAAGAGTTTTGTCAGGTAAAAAAAAATTACCAATAAAAATTAAATGTCTTCGTTGCTGCCAGTTGCAGTAATTGGTGTTATTTTGTTCGATACAATCTTGGAATCATTCGATTCGGTCGTTTTATTATTTTTGATTCATTGATTCGGCGTGCCTAGATAATTGGACGATTGGTACGTTCGAATGAGACGTAATTTTCTCGTCCGAATATTTTCGTTTTAATGCTGCTTTTAAGTATGACATTTTTTTTCATTTCTTCTACCCACTTGGTGTTGTTTACGCTTATTTTTCCATTTTATTATTTTAATTTTTTAATTATTTTTTTATTTAAAATTTTTATTTTTTTTGCGGTTTTTGCGTTTGACGTTTTGTTCAATTTTACGCATTTTTTTAACTTTTATTTGGCGTTTTTTCTTTTACCTACCTGTTTGCTGTTTTTTGTCCATTTTTTATTTTCATATTTTTTTTCTCACTTGGTGTTTTTATCGTTTGTTTACACTTTTTTTGCTCTAAACAAGTTCGTGATTTTTTCACGTTTTTATCACTTCAAAACTGTCAACTAAAGAAATCCGAATTTCCTCTAGCTGACTCGCAATTGAGACACAAGTTCGCACAAACGATCGAAAATAGAATTTCCTCGGTTGCTAACAATAGCGAAATAAAATCTCTTCTTATCCCACAATCGTGTCTGCTAATAATTGTTATTGAATTTTTCCGTACTTTATCGTGCGTCTCACAGCAATCTGCTATTTGGAATATTTCAGGTTTTTATATGCCTACAAATCGTTTTAAGGCAAACCGTCTTCTATATAACCGTCTCACAGGAAACAGTCGCCTTGAAAACGCCAATAATAATTATAGTTTTTGACTCTGTGGCATCAGTTAGCCAGTATTGCAGGGAGATAGTGTTCAAGCGAATTATTTACCATGGTACGTTATTTTCCGATCGTAACAAGTTCAGGACTTGATCTCTATACAGTTGTATTAATAATATTGTTTATTTTGCGGTAAACCCTTCATAAATACCTTCGCCATTTTCAGGTTTACAAAGGCCTCGCTTGTAATTGTTGAGAAATAAATGGGAAATATAATTTCTGGTGGAGCACTGACCATAAAAAAATTATTGCTATACATTACAGCAGCTATTGCCACACTTTCGGGAAAGTCAATTGAATGGCTATTCGCAACTAATAGTTTACCAAAATGAAGATTTGTGTCGAATGCGTTTGCTTTATCAGCGAAGTGTGTTATGGAGAGGAAATAATATTATTACTTCTCCATAATATATAATGGTTCAAATCGATATGAACTCGAGTTGCTGAAATTTTATACTATCCATTTAAGAATTTTTTATGTACCATCCGATGAAACTATTGTACTCAGTTCAAATCCTGTCAGAAGCCGAAATTGGTAGACCTTACAGTTATCTGACTGGTTTCAGTTGAAACCTGTCCAATAGGATTTACTCGTCAGAAAAAGCAAAATAAAAAATAACTACAAATGCGAATGTACAATGTGCGATCTATTTCGAAATTCGTTGAGAATATATATTGATACTTACGGCGAAAATAAATTTTCGCTCCTTGTTTCTCTCGCATTGTTTTCCAATTGTGTAAAATCTAGTTGTAAAAAATGCGCGTCGTCGCTCATAGAATCGAAAATGCATCACGTCGTGCGCTAAGCCGTCCTATTGTGACAAAATTATTATAAGATGAACAGTACCATAATGTGCTGAACGCTCGGATAAGCTTTAATTACCTAATAATGTTGTGCAATAGTCTTATAAATCGAAGGTTGTATAGATGATAATTATAATTAGAAACGTACTAGATTGAGTGTTCGGACGCAAAGCAGCTCTAGACTAGTTCTTGAGGCTGCCGCGGCTAGCGCTGGTCAGGCCAGCAACTTATGCGTGCAGTTGTTCATTTAATCTTGGACGGATGATCGATCATTGAGCTAGTTAATTGTTCTAATTAATTAGTAGTGCGTTGATTCAAGTTCGGGCTAATTTTGATCTCATAAATGAACCTTGAATTAAATGAGTGTAGTGGCAGCCCTTCGCTCAGAGCTCTCTCTCGATCGGTAGCCCTGTTCTTATCTCGGCCGTTTTATCAGCTTGTACTTGGTTAGAATCTGAACGTCTCGTGTGAACATTTTCTGAACGATATTAATTGTACAAAACCTTTGTTCTGAACTAATTTATGAATAAATACGTTTTATTCATTGGTGCCGAAACCCGGGAACTATCATAACTGCCGAGCTCAATCCGGAGTTGTGATCGATCGTATTTCGTGCGTCCTCGTGGCAGTGTTCTAATCGATCGAGTGAAATCGTTCTTGAAATTGTTCAAATTCGTGAACGCGTACTTAAATCGAACTATGTCTGAAACAAAGATTGCTTTAGATCAAGAAATTGTTCGTCTTCTGACTGGACCGCAGAAAAGCTTGTACAACAGACTTCGTACGTGGTCGATCAAGGCTGATGCGGCGACGCATATAGATCAATGGACGGAACAAGCTCGCGAATTAGTTCAAACAAACATCAATGCCGGCGAAGGACTTTCCGAACTAATTGAACAAGCCGAATTTGACGAGGAGATCAGCGAAAAGTTGCTTCGCCAGCTCGCGGCCATCCAAGTTAGGTTGGCAATGTTACCTCCCGCAAAGGCCGATCTAGATCGACCTGAAAAGGCCAATAATGAACTTGACCCGAACCGACGTACGTTCGAGGCGGTAAAGTACATGAATATGCTTTTACCGACGGTCCCACTGTACGACGGAGACATCACCCGATTCTCTTCGTTCAAAGTACTTTTTGATCGAGCTGTGCACGATGTGCCCGGCCTCCCGGCCGAAATAAAATATCAAGCACTGATTGAAAAGCTAACGGGAGAGGCCAAATCGGCGTTCGCCAGCTTTAAATCGGATGGTTCGGACTACGACTCGCTCTACGCAGCTCTAGTGAGTGAAAGCTCAGGCAAGTACCGATTGGCCAGAAAATCGTTCGAAAATCAATGTCGGATTCCCGTTCTAAGGAAGGCAGAAGCGCAAGATATCGAAGCCTACCTATCGGAATCGCGGGCATGGATTCGGTCGATGTACGAGATCGACACTGCGGACTTGGCGTCGTTCTTACTGTTTGAGGTACTGTTCTCCCGACTTGATCGTACACTCTCGGACAAGTTCAACCGCGAAAAACTTCTGACTGGAAATGAAGTTCCTACCGTCGACAGTTTGCTCGTCTTCATGGAGCGTGAACTAAATATTGCGCACATGCTACCATGTACTACGGGACTTTCCGGACAGACTCGTTCATCTCCTAGATCGAGCCGCTCGAACGTGTCGCAGAGCGTCGAGCCGAGCAGAACCGCTTTCCGATGCCACTTTTGTTCCGGCGGTCATTTTCTGTACCAATGTGATCACTTCAGGAAGCTGAAAGTTCCTGAACGCCGAAAATTTGTTCTGCAGACCGGAATTTGCCGGAATTGCTTCTCGCACAAACATCAGATCGATGACTGCGAGGCCGTCCGCTCTTGCTTTTGCGGCAAGCGACATCACCATTGGCTACACTTGAACGATGGACCGACCACGAGCAAGACCACAACGAACGTCCGAAAATCGCCCGAAGATGTAGGCGCGATCCAAAACGTCGAACTAGGGTCCCCGCCCCCAACTAATATGGGGGGTTCTTCTGGAGTGCATTCCCCTCGACCGAATTGGCGTCCGGTCCAGTTTCGCACTCGAGCTAATTCAGAGCCAGCATTGTACAATAGTAAATCAAATAGTTCTGAGTCAAATGTAGCTACCGACGCCACCCCCCCGATGTTGAGAGGTTGCTCTGACGATCATTTGCCGAAGGTAAGATCTACGCAGGCCTGACATGAGGCCATTTGTTCGAAAACGGTGAGTCCTAAACTTGAATCAAATTGTACTAGATCAATAAACTCTTGCTTTGCCTCGTATGATCGATCATCCTTTCCAGTTAGTACTCATTCTAGCTCTGTCTCCGATCCCACAGGTAGGATGTCTAGTTCTAAGTTCAAGGACGGTAGCTCGGCTGTCCAAGGTTGCATGTTAGTACCTAGGACCGCTGGGGACGAAGATCGCTCTCTGCTGAAACCCAACGGTGCCATACCCAGGAGTAGCGATCTTCATTGCACGACTCAGTCGGTTAGTTTAAGGGTTAATGATAAGGTCCCCTTAGGTAGTAGTTCTGTTAACGAGCACAAGGTTTCGGACGAACCGTCCACTGGTAGATCGACTTTTTCCTGGGATCGCACTAGGTCGACAATTAATAGGTCTTGCATTAGATTTCATCGTTCAAAAGGGTTGCTTCCCACTGCGGTGGTGCGAATTTCTGCTAGGGGCAGCGGGCCTGGAGTGGCCGCTCGAGCCCTATTAGACACGGGTTCTGAAATTCAAATAGTTTCTAGCCGCGTTGTTAAAGCGGCTGCCTTGCACATAGACCCTATCCAGTTGCATATAGCAGGAGTAGGGGGAAAGGTACAAGCGGTTCCGGGGCTGGCCTCGCTCTACTTACATACTCGAACTGGTCGGCGTTTGGCTTTCGCCGCGCACGTAGTAGATCAAGTCACTGCCCCACTTCCGTCATGCGGATTTTCTGCTGAAAAATGGCCGCATGTGACAAACTTAGGTCTTGAACTAGCTGATCCATTGTTCAATATTAGAGCTGATGTAGATCTAATTTTGGGTTCGGAATTGTTTATGCAATTGGTTAGCGATCAGAGAATCGCCCCTAGAGGAAATTCACCATGGTTGCTTCGGTCTGAATTAGGATGGTTAGTCCTAGGTCACCGAGGAGATAGGTCTGCTAAGTCTGTTCGTTTTGAGCTTCGTCCGAAATGCCGAGAATTTGATAAGAACTTACCGCCCTGTACAGTGAGCGAGGATCACCGTCATAGATCGGAATCCATTTCCCCCAATGTCGAATCAGCTGTAGTTCAAATCCCAGCTCCCGTAATTGAACTTAAACGAGATCTTCCGTTAGTGCGCAATCTGTATTCAATAGTTCCCCCGGTTCTAATGTCTCCCCCACTGGTTCCGTTGTTTGAACTGGCGGCCAAATCATGTACATTGGACTCTCAGCAAATAGTTCCGACTACAATCACCCTAGTTAGCGGTTCGGTAGCTCAATCGAATTGTTCGGCGTCTACTGTTTCGCCCAATATGTCCGAAACGAACGATTTGCTGCGCCGAATGTTTGAAATTGAATCAGTTGAGGAGGTTCTCCCTTGGACGCCTGCTGAACATGCAGCAGAACGTTTGTTCTTAGAACAAGTCAAGCGCGCTCCTTCTGGTCGTTACATAGTTCCTCTACCGTTCGCACAAGATCGCACTTCACTAGGAGCTTCTCGATCTATAGCATTGCGGCAATTTTACCGCATGGAAGCAAAGTTCCAGAAGCAACCCATGTTGGCCGAAGCTTATAAGAAATTTATGCTGGAGTATCTAGAATTAGGTCACATGCGTAAGGTTGCTCCACCTAGTCCTCAATTGCCGCATTATTATGTTCCTCATCATGCAGTGCACCGTCCTGACGATCCACCGGAAAAAATTCGGGTTGTCTTTAATGCTTCCCAACGTACTTCTAATGGTAGATCCTTGAACGAAATTTTGTTAATAGGTCCAAAATTGCAGCCTGATATTTGTGACATAGTCCTTCGATTTCGATCGTTCAAATTTGTGTTTATCGCTGATATAAAACACATGTTCCGACAGATAGTTCATCCCCCTGAGGATCATGACATGTTACGGATAGTGTGGAGAAATTCCCCCTCCGAACAAGTGCAGGATTTTGCTCTTTGTACAGTGACTTATGGTACGGCGTCGGCCCCCTTTTTGGCCAACCGAGTAATCAAACATTTAGCTCAGTCCGGAATGAACAAGTACCCATTAGGCGCGCAAATACTGTTGAACCATACGTACGTAGATGATGCCCATGGGGGGGGAGATACCATCGAGCAAGCTCAGCAAGCTCGAGTTGAACTAACCGATCTATTGAGATCTGCCGAATTGGAACTTAGGAAATGGGCATCTAATGATTCACGATTGTTGCAAGGACTCCCTAATGAGCACTGCCTGTCTCGTTCGGAGTTTGTGGATCTTAATCTGGAAAATGAGAAACCATTGAAAATGCTAGGAGTAGCATGGGACCACATTTCTGATTCGTTCTTATTTAAAGTACCCACCACTCCAAACGTCCTCACCAAACGTGAACTTGCCAGCCAGGTGGGTCGCATTTATGACCCAGCTGGGTGGGTGATGCCCGTATCTGTTTTTGCGCGGTGCATTCAACGAGAAGTGTGCCACGCCAAGTACGGTTGGGACGATCCATTGCCCAAATCCTTAGTACTAGATTGGACTAAACTTGCCAGTTCAATGGGAGACCTGGCAAATCTTCGAATACCTAGACATATTAGTTCCACTGACCCGGTTCAGTGGCTTGTAGGTTTCGCTGATGCGTCCGAACGTGCCTACGCTGCGGTTGTATACCACGTAGGGGTTCACGGCTCTAATGTCACTACCCGCTTGATCATTTCGAGAGCCAGAATAGCTCCGATAAAACCCGAGACCATTCCTCGGCTAGAACTGTTGGCCGCGGAATTATTGGGGAAAACCGTAGGTAAAATTCGATCTCACTTTGAGCATATTCCTGCTGATCACATAGTCGCTTGTTCTGATAGTTCGATAGCTCTTTCCTGGCTCACTGCCGATCCAGCACCACTTTGGAAGGTGTTTGTTGGGAACAGAGTGGCAAGGACTCTTGCTAACCTGCCGCCCAACATTGGTTCCATGTTAGTACGGAGGATAATCCTGCAGATATCGCTTCTCGTGGCTCCTCTCCAGCGCAGTTAGTTCAATGCTCACTCTGGTGGCATGGTCCGACATGGTTGGCCTCTGACAGGGCTCAGTGGCCTATACGACGAATCCGTCCTAACTTAGCTCTAGACCCCGTGCAAGGAGAAATCCGTGCAGCCGGAGTTCACGTGACCGTGGATTTGTCCACTGAACAGTTGGAGCATAATTTTAGTTCTCTTAATCGTCTTCGCCGAGTCACTGCGTGGATTCTTCGCTTTGCTCAAAACTGTAGATCTCACAACCAGAACTCACTGCCGGCTCCTCGGCAGGTGATGAACACCTTAACAGATCGAATTAGTCAAGTTAGTCCCTTGTCCACTTCTGAATTGAAGAATGCTGAACTGAAATTGATCTGGCGGGCTCAGAACCGCCATTTTGGGGACATTCTCGCTAGTCTGAAGAACACTAGTCCGAGAACTAGGCTAATGAAGCAATTAGCAATCTTCCGCTCTTCTGATGGACTACTCCGAGTCGGAGGTCGACTAGAACATAGTTCCGCGTCATATGAGACGCAGCATCCAGCACTTCTCCCATCTAAAGATGTTCTAACCACATTGATCGTGCGACAGGCTCATGAGAACTGCCTGCATGTTGGGCCGCGGGCCACCTTAGCACACATTAGAACTAATTATTGGATTGTTGACGGAAGAAATGTAGTCAATCGTTGTCTAGGTCAATGTACTCGATGTTTCAGTGTTAACCCGAAACCGTTCCAACCCGAAATGGGTCAACTGCCAGCTGGCAGAGTTCAACGCACGTTCACTTTTGATCAGGTAGGCGTTGACTATGCGGACCCTTCTCAATTTCTGTTGCCGGATTGCGTGGGTCTCGAATAGTTGACATGTACTTGGCCGTGTTTGTCTGTTTTGCAACCAAGGCTGTTCACTTAGAGGTAGTAATGGATCTAAGTACTGACGGCTTCCTGCAATGTCTAGAACGGTTTATCGCTCGGCGTGGAGTTCCCTCCACTATTTGGTCTGACAATGGACGTAACTTTGTCGGTTCTGCGAATCTGTTGAGAAAAGTGAGATTGGCTTTGGAACAAGGAGTAGCTCACGAGTTGGTTGATCGACTGGCTGCTAGGGGAGTTGAATGGAGGTTCATCCACCGCGGGCCCCTCACTTTGGAGGATTGTGGGAATCTGCGGTGAAGTCAGCTAAGAGACTCATTCGAGTGAACTTGCGTGATCAAACGGTGACTTATCAGACCTTCAGTACTATTGTTGCTCGGATTGAAGCCGTATTGAACAGTAGACCTTTAGTTTATCAATCTGCATCCCTGATGATATCCTCGTTCTCACCCCTGGACATTTCTTGATCCAACGCCCCCTCACCGCTCTACCTGAATCTGTTCGAACCAGGTTGTTAGCCCTAGGTTGGTTCCGAAGTGAACTTTGTTACCCAGACTGTTGCCACTTTCTGGAAAAAATGGAGTACAGAATATTTGTTAGATCTACAGACTCGGGCTAAGTGGAATACCCTGCTCGTCCACCGGTCATTGGAGATGTAGTGCTTATCATGGACGACAATACCCCTCCGCTTTCCTGGCCAATGGGAATAATTACCGAACTGTTTCCTGGATCAGACGGAGTCCCTCGCGTAGCTCAAGTTCGCACCAACGCTGGTGACCTCCGGCGCGCTTTGGTCAAGCTCTGCCCCTTACCGAAGGACAATCCTGATAGTTCTAATGACTGATGTCATTGGGGGGGGAGGATGTTCGGACGCAAAGCAGCTCTAGACTAGTTCTTGAGGCTGCCGCGGCTAGCGCTGGTCAGGCCAGCAACTTATGCGTGCAGTTGTTCATTTAATCTTGGACGGATGATCGATCTATGTATGAGCTAGTTAATTGTTCTAATTAATTAGTAGTGCGTTGATTCAAGTTCGGGCTAATTTTGATCTCATAAATGAACCTTGAATTAAATGAGTGTAGTGGCAGCCTTCGCTCAGAGCTCTCTCTCGATCGGTAGCCCTGTTCTTATCTCGGCCGTTTTATCAGCTTGTACTTGGTTAGAATCTGAACGTCTCGTGTGAACATTTTCTGAACGATATTAATTGTACAAAACCTTTGTTCTGAACTAATTTATGAATAAATACGTTTTATTCATTGAGGATTTCGAATATTTCTTACTTACTCTTAGAAAAGAAAAACGTACCTATGTTTCGGCTCAATAATCGTGGCCATAGTATTTTGATTCTTGTTTATTATGTCGTTTTTAAACGTTCCCAATAAATCGTTTTGACTTGTGTTTGTGATATAGACGCTCCATTTTTGCACCTGAAAAACATGAACGCTTCACACGACGATCCATTTATTAAACGAATTTATTTTTGGCCTAGATAATTCGTCGACGATTCTTGCATGAATATTTAAACATTTTTTTCAAGAGAATATCAGTTTTAAATAAGAAAGAAAAAATATGAAAAATCACGTTCCATAAAACTTTAACTTACACGGTCTCAATTTGTAACTCAGAAATACAAGAAATGTTCACAAAAGCAGCGAACTCGAGAGCTACATTTTACTATCGACGACGATTATATGGTATTATTCGGTTTAGCTTAATTAAATTGAGCTAGGTAAAGGAAGAGCAACCACAAAAAAAAAAAAAATAATAATAAAATAAAATAAATAAATAATAACCTCACAATTGGAATCAGTCTAGCTGGCAACAGAGCTTCCTATCGTAGTCAAAATTAATTATTTTTTCGAAGAACATTTCCCGCAATAACACAGCTTATAGAATCCTTAGTGTAACACAATATTAGTCAGTCGATTGTATAACTTTTAAAGTGTTTTTCGAACAGAATGTCCGTTCCAATTTTTCAACATTCTTCGGATATTTCAATTCAAAACGTATTTTGAAATTCCGACTAAATCGCAAAACAAATGAGCCAACGAAGGAACTTATTATTTGACTGACCTAATACTTAATTTAAGCTAAGCATGAACATAGCGACAGCAAGTTGCACTTATGTTGAAACTCGTCGGCGTCTTGGAAGCAACGCTA
>JASJUZ010000554.1:0-18219 GCA_037159825.1 Tupiocoris notatus | reverse complement strand
ACATATCCCATTACTAATTACATATTTTCACTAGGAACTATACTAGACAAGGAACTATAATTATCGATCATTTTCGCACAACGTTTTGTCCCTTATTTTGCAGAGGCATAATATGTTTTCAACAATTTACTCCCTCAATCCCTATTGGGTAAATTTTTGAATTGACAAAACGTCGATTTTTTTGGGTGTCGCTCTTTTTCTGATATTGTCAGGATAAGGGGGAGACTGAGAGTGCGACTTTTTCTCCATATTTTTATTCGTCAGGCGAGATATTTCGCCCATTCGGGCATCTTCAGGGCTACATAGGTCCATCCCATAGGTCATAGGTACCCGATGGACCTATGTAGCCCTGAAGATGCCCGAATGGGCGAAATATCTTGCCTGACAAATAAAAATATGGAGAAAAAGTCGCACGCTCAGTCTCCCCCTGTTACGACGTCCGTAAACACCTAGGGCATCGCACCTGAAATTTTAACGATCGTAAAGGGATAATGACCCAACACACGTTTCTAGGAAAACGCCAACTGGCTTATCTTTATTGATAACTGATAGCCGATTCAAAATAAATGATAGACATAACATCCGTCCCCTTCCGAAGAAAATAAATAACAGTACTTCTAATAAACGCGATGCAATGTCTCTGCAAATTGAAAATCAGGTTGGCACAAAACGAGAGGGCTGCTTCCTGGTTCGTTGAGGTCGCCTGCCTGATGATAGGGGAGAATCCCCGGTAGCCGGGGTTGCTTGGTCGGTCGGGGGGACTCTGGGAGGTGTTGGGGTGGAGAAACCTCGGCACAGAGGGGATAGCCCCGTATCGTCAAAAACCGATGGTGAGGAAGGGGCTGGATCCTCATCCAAAGGTTCACTTGACTCCTTCAATGGCACGCTTGACTCCTCCAATGGCACACTGGAAGCTGGCGAATCTCCTGGTGGTATGGTTGGGGCGGCTTCGGAACCAATGACCTGGTCGAGGTGTCTCCTCCAGGTGTGACCCTCTTGAGTCTCCAGTTCGTATTGTTGGGGTCCCAAAACCTTTGTGATGTGTGCTCTGGTCCAACGAGGTGGATCAGAACGATAGTCCTTGGTCCACACGGCGTCTTTAACATTGAAGGTGACTACTCGATGTCCACTGTTGGCAACCATCTTTTCCTGAGAGACTTCTGAAATGCCGTCAGCGGATGGTCTGAGAGGCTCGAACAAAGTGCGCACTTGGCGCTTCAACAACATGTTGGCTGGCGTTTCTTTCGAGGTCGCATGTTCAGTGTTTCTGTATTGAAAGAGAAACTTGCTGAGAGCAATGGCGAGGGGCTGTCTCTTTTCATATATAGCTTTCTTCAGAAAATTCTTTACGATCTTAACGGCGGATTCAGCCGCGCCATTCGTCTGCGGGTGGAATGGCGCTCCAACGTTGTGGCGAACACCAATGCCCTCGAGGAAAGACTTCATCTCCTGACCAGTGAAGTAACGGGCGTTGTCAGAAGTTATTGAACGGGGTATCCCAAAACGCGCAAATAACTCGGACAACTTTTCAATTGCGGTTTGCGCGTTGGCTGAACTCACAATAAAGGCCTCGATCCACTTGGACGTTGAGTCACAAACGACGAAAACATTCAACTTCCCATTGTTCATGGGGCCCAAGAAGTCCATATGTAAACGGGTCCACGGAACAAGAGGATGTGGCCATGGGATAAGGGTCGACTTTGGTGGGGAACTCCTGAATCTGCAGCATGTCTCGCACGAGGTAGCGGTTGCTTCGATGTCCGAGTCTAACTTGGGCCACCAGAAGTAATTTCGAGCGTAAGCCTTCATCTTCGTGGCCCCCAAATGGGTGTCATGAAGCTCATGAAGAATTGCTGCTCTGAGTTTCTCCGGAATGACGATCCTATAACCCCAGAATAGGCATCCATGGTCAATCGTCAATTCATGTTCCCTGTGGGTATATGGTTTAAATAGGTTATCTGCCTGATTCAATTTATGGCCTGTCATTATTCGTGAAACCACTTGCGAAATTACCGGGTCTGAGCGTGTGTGGCGTCTGATGATTTTCCAATTGACGCGGAAAGGACAGGTTTCCTGTATGAAGTTAAGATGCGAAATATCATCCAAACTGTCGTAGCCTGGAGAATCTGAAACGCTTGTTTCCATTCTGGAGAGGAAATCAGCGCCATTTTCTTGTGAGCGGACACATTTCAATGTGTAATTGTATCCCGATAAAAGGTATGCCCAGCGTTGAAGGCGGTTGGCCGCGTAGATGGGCACCCCCTTACGTTCACCGAAGATGTGTAGCAGTGGACGGTGGTCAGTCACCAATTCAAAACATCTAGCGAACAAATAATCCCTGAATTTAGTTACGCCATACACAATTGCGTACGCTTCCCGCTCGATTTGTGCGTACTTACGCTGGCAATCTGTGAGCAACTTCGACGCATAAGCTATCGGGCGCTCGCTGCGATCCGGGTAGACGTGCGAGAGGATTGCTCCCACTGCTTTGCCTGACGCGTCCACCGTCAGTCGAAGCGGTAAATTCGAGTCAAAATGAGTGAGGACTGGACGGGACGTCAAAATCCTCTTCACTCTCTTGAAAGCATAATCGCACTTACGACACCATGCCCATTTGACGCCCTTGCGTAGCAGAAAATACAATGGTTCCAATATTTTAGCTGCGTCGGGAACAAATTTTATATAGAAAGTCACCATACCCAAAAATGAGCGTAACGAATCTGCGTTAGTCGGGATAGGACACTGGGTGATGGCCTCAATGTGTTTATCAGTTGGGTGGCAGCCATCTTGGTCAAAAATGTGACCTAAATATTCAATAGATGATCTGCGGAATCTGCACTTTTCTGGCTTGACACGCAAGTTGGCATCTTGAAGTATCTGCAGAACGGCCTCCAATCGCGCATCATGTTCTTTGGCATTCGGGCCAGAAACTACGATGTCATCTAGTAGAACTTTCACCCCTTTAATGTTTTGAAGTAGGCGTTCCATTACTTCTTGAAATTCGTCGGGAGAATTTGAGATTCCAAAACATAGCCTGCTGTACTGGAAGAGACCCTTGTGAGTGTTAATTGTCGTTAAACCGCGCGATTTCTCTTCCAACTCACATTGTTGAAACGCATCCCGTAAATCGATTTTTGAAAACAGGCGAGCTCCCGCAAAATCGCTGCACAGGTGCTCCATAGTTGGCAGAGTATAACTGCTTGGTTTCAAAACTGCGTTTAACGTCAACCTGTAGTCACCGCATATTCGTATGGTTCCATCCGCTTTTAGAACCGGTACGATTGGCGTGGCCCAATCGCTTCTACTCACAGGTTGCATGAATATTCCTTGAATAAACAATTTGCTGAATCGTGGTTACGACGACCGCAATGTCGGCAACCGATTGGCATCTCCGTGCGTTCCGACGTAACGGATTTTGACAGAACCTTACCCCTTTTCCGTTGACGAACTGAAAATACGTCCGCTGGTTCAGATTTGATAGCAATACTGGAACGCTGCCGTTTTTCTTCCATGGCAGACTCTTTACCCGTTGCTATATCGACCAATGCGGCTAAAGTCAGTGACGGTTTGGACGGGTCTTCTTCGAATAATCGATCCTGAATGGGACCTTCACCATAGCCGGAAACAAATAAATCGCGGACGATAATCTTGAATTCATCTCCGTACTTGCAATCGGCGGCGAGACCTTTTAATCGCGCAGCCCATTCGCGCGCAGTTTCTTCTTTGGCGCGTCGCGCAGAATATAATTTATGACGGGTTGAGAAATACGATTTGGAAGGTGCGTAATGTTCCAACATCATCTTTGTCAGCGTCACATATTTTGCGTCTGACAATTTGTCGGGAACGCATAAGCTTTCAACCAACTTATAAACTTCGTCAGAAACCAACGTGAGGAGCGTCGCTCGCTTTTTCTCATCTCCGTCGATACTTTCACGGATGAAATAGTTTTCTAACTTTTCGTAGAAAACTCGGAAATCGTTCGATCCGTCGAAATAAATGCCTCGCAGACTCGTTCCGTCCATGTTGACCTTGTCGGGCTCGGATGCGTAATCTGACGCTTCAACAAACCACCACTTAACGGCCGCGGGCCTATATTATCGAATAACGGAATTCAATTTTTCCTCGTCGCCAAAATGTTACGACGTCCGTAAACACCTAGGGCATCGCACCTGAAATTTTAACGATCGTAAAGGGATAATGACCCAACACACGTTTCTAGGAAAACGCCAACTGGCTTATCTTTATTGATAACTGATAGCCGATTCAAAATAAATGATAGACATAACACCCCCTTATCCTGACAATATCAAAAAAGAGCGACACCCAAAAGAATCGACGCTTTGCCAATTCAAAAATTTACCCAATAGGGATTGAGGGAGTAAATTGTTGAAAATATATTATGCGTCTGCAAAATAAGGGACGAAACGTTGTGCGAAAATGATCGATAATTATAGTTCCTTGTCGTACCACCGGTAATTCAGGGAGCTAAAAAACTTCCATCCCTAAGCAATATTCTCTCAAACGATTAGCAACGCTCAATATGTCGAAAGCGATGTCGTAGAATTATTGCGCATACTGGGCCAGTAAACTCGAATAATTATGTAATAAATACGAACGTTTTCCACTGCGGTTTCTTTGTTCCAGGTACAATTCATCGATTGGCTGTTCACGAAGTACAGAAAACATTAATTTGCAATCAAATCAACATCTGACGCGGTAGAGTTATTACGACTGTACGTTGTACCGAGATCATTTGTCTACTTTTTATCAACAGGCCATGTAGACTTGCAAAATTTTGTAATAAAATTTA
The DNA here is from genome assembly GCA_037159825.1 of Tupiocoris notatus. Taxonomy (NCBI): domain Eukaryota; kingdom Metazoa; phylum Arthropoda; class Insecta; order Hemiptera; family Miridae; genus Tupiocoris; species Tupiocoris notatus. Next base: position 13,409 of record JASJUZ010000554.1, on the reverse strand, counting down.
TTTCGATCTGATATTCCATCATCTGAAATTTCCAACAAAAATTCAACGCCTCGATGATAAAAAGGGCCGATTACTAGTTTCAATCACCGAAGCAACAAAATCAAGGTATTAAAAAAACGCCATTTCCTAAACTGCATTGAAACATACAGAGTAGAAAATTAATTGCTCAGTATCTGGGTTTAAACTTATCTCAGCGTTCAACTGTCGATAAAGTAATCTAAATATTAAACAGAAAGTATGTATAGAGAGTGTAATGGGGAGGAAAACCAGGCGACTCGTTATTCGATTCATTATTCGCTGGCCGAGCACTTTCGCCCATTCGGGCATCTTCAGAGCGACGCGGGGCCATAGAACCACAGCAAATAAAGAACCGGAGAACGAGTCGCCAGGTTTTTCTCCCCCTCACACCTCCTGGACATGAAAAATACGACGACAAGGAGAAGAAGAAGGTATGTAACAAACTCCTGAGATAGTTGTGAAACTTTTGGAAATCGAGCACATCTCGAGGATCGTTTCTGGACGAAAAATCTCAGAAAAATTGAAAGTAATTCAGGGAAAAATTCGTCGGGTTTTGAGGTCATTTTTGGAAACGATTCTGACGGTTTTTATGCAATAACTTTTTTACAGATAATATTCGGTAGGGCCGTATCCGAAAAAAATAGATCTATAGAAAACCAATTGTTTTATGTAGCTTAATAATTCCAGTCTGACGTTAGTGGCATGCAAAGACTCTCTATCGTTCTAAATACTATCACTTCATGCTACAAATCATTAGGGTGTCCATAGCGGCTAGTTCCAAATAAAACTTACACCGTCCAATTTGGAGTAAAGCTATACTAGGCCAATAACTTGTTCAATATTGTCAATAACTAATAGTTCAATATTGGTTTCAAAAAATCTCCTTAACAATGGACGATGAATCGCATTCGCTTGACAATAACATCTTTACGATCCTTATCCTACGATTTCAATTGCCGTAAAACGAGTCCAATTACTGCACGCGGCACACAGTTATTAATCGCCGACATATGAATTCGGGGCTGCTCAAAAAATATATCAAACTCAACGGAAAATTTCCAAAATAAAATACTAACAGGATACTCAATTAGTAAGGAATGACGACCTTCAGCACGACCAGGAAATGGAAAACGTCGGAGAAGACATCAAGATCTATGCAGTGAAGCAGAGGAAATACTTTGCAGGCACGTCAATCAGGGAAAGTATCCTTTCGTTGTCTCTGCAGTTGAGATTGCCGTACGTCAGGTTCCAAGGGAAGAGAGACAACTTAAAATTACACAGCAGTCCATTAAATCTCAGTGACAACCTCTCGTCAACGATTTAAAGTCGAAAAGGCCAAAACGGGGCTTTAGACGAACAAAAGGCTCTCTCGGTATAAATTTTTTCACACTTTTTAATGTTATATTAACGATAAATATTATAGCACTTTATCAACATTGTTCAACAATAGGAAGATTCAACAGAATCGCCTCGTGCGATAGAAAAATACAATAGAAAATATCAATCTTTCATCATAAATTTTGTTCCGTTCGGACCATAAGTTCATCCGATCACGAAATGTACAGCGATCTACTCCTTTTTCAATTGAATGGAGAAGTATTCGAGGAAGAGCACTTGGTCTATAAACGCAGCCAGGAAGATCAGTAATAGATTAAAAAATACAACCAATCATATTAAAATCGGTGTTTCTATGATGGCACAAATTCAAACATCGGGATTCCGCACAGAAATTCGGATTTGCCCAACGCGAAGTTGGAAAGTGACAAAAAAAGGTCACAATTGCAACAGAATATCGATTATGGCACTAATATGGTAACGGTATTGTGCAACAATTTACCAAGATCTCTGGAAAATTCGGACTTCTAATTTCACAGCGAAGGTAAAAACTTGAGCTATTGGGAGGCTCAAGAAATAAACGAGATGATTTTCAACGAGTATTAACCCTCAAACGCATAATATTCAAATCGTGGCTCCACTAAAAACCCTGATAACATTTTGTTGGCCAAATTAAATAATTTATCAACCATCGGCTAAACATATTGAAATAAACTTTTTTTTATCGTATTACTCGGGTTACTCTGACTTCAATATTTCAAAGGAAGACGTACCTATCACATGACCACTTTGGTTTATAGAGCAGTTGAAAATTAATAGAAGCCCATTAATACAAACTTGAAAAAAGATGCCCAACAAAACAACGGTAGTGAACAATTTTTAAGATATGTGTCTGAATATTTAGGGATTTCATTTAACTAAATCAATAGGTTTTTGTGCTTTCTATATTGCTATCAATTGACTGCGATTATTCGATCGTTTATTTAATTCCAGTGCGATTTGATGAAATTGAGTAGCCCGTTGGTGGACGAGTCGTGCGACGTGGCTGGTTCTGGCTTCTCGAGCTCAGGCTCAATAGCTTTGGCAAGCTGTTTACCCAATTCAACTCTACAAATACAAATTCGTTACTTAGAAAGAAGAATCGTATTGCAAAACAATGGAATTTTCGTAATGTGCCCAAGCCGTTTCTACAATGTTGTCAATCTTATTTAAACTGCTATTTAAAAAAAGTGAAAGTTAGATAAACGGCAATTGCAACTCACCCCCATTGGTCGAACGAGTTGATATCCCAGATGACTCCTTGAGTGAAAATTTTCTGCTCGTAAATCGCTGCAATTGATAAAAATACATTTTTCTATAGATAAAAACGTAAAACCTCTCAACTGCAAGGTTATTATAATATTTCTTTGAAATTGCACGTCTCTTAACCTGTATTATTATTTACTAACCAATCAAAGCGCCCAACGTGAAGGGCGTCAATTTCTCGACGACGATAGAATTTGAAGGACGGTTGCCTTTGAAAATTTTATGCGGCAAAAGCCGAGCGGCGATATCAGGTTTCATATCTTTCAGTTCAGCGCTCACTTCGGCGTCGGATTTTCCTTTCATAAGGGCCTCTGTTTGAGCGAGGAAGTTGGCGACAAGAATCTGAAAAGGTATCGGAATAAAATTGACATAAAAGTTAGAGTGCGAATATTTCTCCGAACTTTTGTCACTGAGTACTTTAATTTAATAGTACTAGTAGATTAATATCGGTGACCTGATATCATTATCAATATTTTATCGGCGTAAATTATCAAAATTCGATAATATTGAAGGTACGATATGGAAATTTACCATGCAAGTATTTTTGTTTTACGTAATCCAATCCGTAATGCTAAGTTTAAAAGTACTGCTTATCCAATCGATAAAACTTGTCTGCAGGAAAAGACAGCCGTTATCAAACTATTCCAGCTTAAATTTTTTTTCTGAAACTTTCACACAAGGTTTGGCAAAATTTCTCCAATAATATAAGCCATTTTAAATTGGGAGTCGCTTTCAAAAAATGAACAAACAAAAATGATTTCAAATCGCTTTTAGTTTTCAGATAAACCGATTTGATGTTTTTTACGAATACATTCTCTGTTTGTTAACTTTTTTTTTAAATTTATCTTCATTTTAATTCAATTGAAAATCAGCTTATGTGTAATATATTAATTAAATAAAAACAACTTTTGTAACAGGTAGATGGAGTTACCTGGCTTCAATCAAACTTTGTGATAACTCTCCCTCTACTTCCTTCCTAGCTCCATGGTTTTACTCATGTTTTTTTTTTTTTAAATTAACAATTAAATTTTAACCCAAATCTGATTTAGACAAATCCCGTTATTTTTTAATCAATAATATCGGGATCGATATCTGGATAATATCATAATTTTACATCGATATCAAAATATCAAATATCGGAACCAAAATATCGATATCCCATCCCTACCCTTCGGGCATCCCCTTGAATTAGCATTTGCCTTCTGAAAAAGATTACCTTGTGATGTTTGTTGCCTTCGATAGGATTCTGCGAAACGGCCGGGATGATGAAGTCGCAAGGAATAAGTCGGGTACCCTGATGAATCAGCTGGTAGAATGCATGTTGTCCGTTGGTACCTGGTTCTCCCCACACGATAGGTCCAGTTGAGTAATCGACCACGTCGCCGCTTCTTGTGACGTACCTACAAATTGGAAATGACGAGAAATCAATAGCTTAACTCGGATTCAAGTTTTTATACAGCAAAAAAGGTTTCGTCTATCTGCAGCCCGGTAATTCCTAAAAGATATCGCCGAGCTCATCCCTTAAGGTTCATTATTCAATAATAAACAATAGTAAAAGCTCCAAGAAAAATTTTCCTACCAACCATCAAAATTTTGTATTTTATGCTTCTTAGCATGTAGAATCCGAATATCGGACTGAAAAAAATCCATCAAAAATACACAGATTGATTTTTAAAAATTCTGTCCGCCCACCATCGACACTTTTCTGGAGGAAACTATCCTTAATAGCTACATACTGGAAATTTACACCAAAACTTTTGGCCAGACAATTAGCCTTTAGCCGAATTGTTATCAGAGCATTTATAGGGGGAAAATTAGTCTATTCTCATGTTTTTTAAAAATTGTTGAGATTGATATACATTTGTAAATATATTTCTGGGTTCAGGCAAAACTATAGACCGAGTGTTCTCCTAAAAGGAAACAAATTATTTATTTATAAAAAAAAATTATTATTATGAATTTTTATAAATCAAATCTCTTTTAACTAGAAGAAAATCGGTTTATAGTCTGTTGCAAGTACTATCGAAAATGTTAGATTACTGTCCACGTAACCTTCTCCCAATACCATCACGCTTCCTACTATGGAAACCAGTTTAAACAAAATTGGAGTGATATAGTGTAAGGCGTTCAAATGAAGACTCCTGCATAATAAAACAATTAATTCACACAAATTTTGATCCCGAAATTCACGGTTGAAGTCAAATTTTTGAGCTATCAAAAACTGATATTTTCGGACCACTAGCAGAATTTCCCGAGAAATAAAAAAAAAAAAAAAAACACAAAAATACATCTTGGTAAGATACAACTTTCCTGAAAATTTCAGATTTTTATCTCTGTTGAGAGAGGAGTAAAAAATCGTTAAATGATCGGTTCAAAAAAATCGCAAGGGAACCCCTTGACGATTTTGCAAAAATTTGATAGTTGATGATGTGTATATCAATGAGATATGCTTCACTCTTTGTTTCTTTTGCACTAAATAGATGAAAATAACGTTTAAAGTTCAAAAATGTGATCTTTTGTGTATACTCATCTAATAATGTTGAATAATACAAAAACGGTTAGAAAATGAATAGGTACATTACATTGGGAAAATGTTGATAATTAAATTACCTATCTTTTGGTATATTCAAACATCTGAATTGACGACGTTTTGTTTGAGTTATCTAATGAGGGACGACTCTGTCAAGTCTTCTCTAGCTAAACAGCTGACCTACGATATCCTCCTAGCGCTTAATTCTCGTGCACTCACTTGCCATTGGACTCCATGTCGCCCTGTTGGAAATAGGCGGCAAAACGATGCATGTACTGGTCATACGGAAGAATAGCGTGAGTCTCAGAGCCGTAAAAATTACTATACCAGATGCCGAGAAGAGCCAAAATCACCGGAACCTAAAACGATTCATACATGATAACATGATAACTTGCCATGACATGATAACATGATATAACTTGCCTCACTAAAAGTATTTGGTGGAGATCTTACGTTTCTTTCAAGCGGAGCCGATCTGAAATGGTTGTCGATGAAATAGGCGCCGTCTAAAAAGTCGGAATAATTGTCAAAGCCGATCGAAAGAGCCACGGGGAGGCCAATGGAGCTCCAGACGGAGTATCTGCACATTTTAGAGCAAAAACGCATTAATAAACACGAAACAAAAAAAGAAAGATAAAATGTTTCAATCGACAGGAACAATAATTAATTGTAATAAACCTCAATTCGTGCTTGCCCTATATCAGATCTGTAAATTCTCCTATTTGCTAATTTAGAACAAACCTGCCGCCGACGTAGTCGCCGAATTTGAACATGTTGGCTTCATCAATGCCGAACTCGACAACCTTTTCCTTGTTTGTAGACAAAGCTACGAAATGTTGCAAAATGTCCTGAGGCTGAAAATAATCAGTAATGCAGAGGGAATAAATAATACCAGCATATAATAGTTGAATAAAATATATTACGATTTATTTACCTTGGCGTGCGTCAAAAACCAGTTCTTCGCCGTGTTGGCATTGGTCATTGTTTCTTGAGTTGTGAATGTTTTTGAAGCAACGATGAACAAAGCTGTTTCCGGGTTGAGTTTTTTCAAAGTTTCCGCCATATGCGTTCCATCTATGTTTGACACAAAATGAAGACGAAGACCTTTGTTGTAGGGCTTCAGCGCTTCACTTACCATCAAAGGACCCTGAAATAGAAAGCCAGGGGAAAATTTATAAAAACTGCAGAGTGGAAATGAAAGAAAATTTCTTAACCCAAGTTCACTGCCGTAAGAACTATTTTCAAAAATCGCATTCCCGAAACTTTTTATTGTTCTCCAAGTTTTGTAGCCTAATTTATAAAGATATTTTGTAAATTAAAAACTCACCAAATCGGAACCCCCGATGCCGATGTTTACAACGTCGGTGAGCGGCTTTCCTGTGTAGCCGAGCCATTCTTGGTTGTGCACCTGTCGATAAACGATAACGATTAACAATAAACGTCAGTTTTAAGTACAAATATAAGTTCTTTTTTGTTGTTTTATCGCATCGATCATTCTTCGCTGTTGAGGTTGAAGGGGAGAAAAACACGGCGGTGGCCGTGGATACCTTGTAATGGTGCTACGAAGCCCTGATGATGCCCGAAGGGGCGAAAGTGCTTGGCAGGCCAGTAAAAAAACAGGAGAACAAGTCGCCGTGTTTTTCTCCCTCTCAACCTCAACAGCGAAGAACAAATATAAGGCAACACGTTCTAGAATTTTTCAGTAATGGGATACTGTAAATAATACGTACGCTGTCGACAAAATCTTTCATATGAGCCAATTGGTCGTTGATTTCTTGCATGACATCTTTCCCGTCGACGAGGAGCTGAGAAGACGAGCGGTTCCTGAGGGCCGTATGGAGTACAGCTCTATTTTCGGTGAAATTTATCTTCTCACCAGTAAACATTGCTTCAGCGGCTTCTTTAACTTTCCTGTCCTCCGCCTGCGAACGAAGAAATTTCGTTGAAATAAAAATTTGGAGGAAAATATCAAAAACTGATCATTACACGTACCAAAATACTAGGTACTATTCAAATATATACAATATCATGATAAAATAGCGTGGATATAAATTTTCATGAGTATAGGAAGAAATGAACATGGTCAAGTCATAGGACAGACGCCGACTCTGTCTTAAGGGAGTAAAACTATAACTTGAGGGAGTAATCTCTTTGCTATCTCTCGCGGGGATTCATTGAAGCTCTAAAGATAGCAGTGCTGCCACAAAGAATACTCAGGCTTAAATCAAGGTCAGGATATCTGACATTAGCAACAGTAACAATAGATTCGATTTCAAAGCTGTAGCAACGCAGTTGCAGACTTACCAGCGTGAGCAGCAGCTTCCAAATGTCATCGTTGATACGGTTTTTGGAAAAATCCACAAGAATCTGACCGTCGGCCGGTGTTTTCAGGGTAACACTGTAATCACAAAGATCGACTATGAATAACATACATTCTATGAATGAACAGCTAACCTAATTTTCAAGTTAAGGTTGTGCAGGAACGATTTTATTTCATTTGCAGCTGAAGTGAAGCACATTTGTACGAGCTTTACGATTGTAGAGCAGCGTTCTAAGTTCAATACCATTTCCTTTCCAATCTCTCGTCAAGCTGTGAGACCAAGGATAGAAGACACGTCCTGAGGAACGTCAATACAATGATTTTCATACCTGTATTTTCGAAATCGGTCCTTATCATGTTCGAAAAGATCCTTGATATTGATAGAGCCACCGATCTTAGCGTGGATGTCTCTCAATTTTAGAAAGGAGAGCTCCTTCGTCAGTTTAGGCCTTGTCTCCATTTTCAGTGGGGAAACCTGGTTGAAAAAATAACGAATGAAATAATTCGCTTATTTAATATTTAACCAACGTATCACGATATCTCTACTGAGCACAAATCGATGGCATTTCGATTTAAAAAAAAAAATCAAGCGTAACATGATTGGAGCGCACGCGATTGAGGCCGGTAATTTCATTCGTATTCATCATGGAAAGCTAAGCAGACATTATCATTTTATGTACTCATTTTAACAGCTGTACGACAGGAAATTTAAATTGATCAAACTCACCTGAGCAGAGGAAAGTGAAACGACTTCGCCGAAATTGGTTTACGAGTTATAGAATAGAGGGGGTTTGGTGTAAATTTAGAAGCAATGTACTCTTCGAAGGTAGGAAAAGAAAGCGAGGGGACGAAAATTATCAGGCCGATGTTGAAAAGTGAACGGACGAATAGTGAAATAGTGATCTCGATTTCTCGAGGGGTCACGGCCACCGGCTCAAACTGCCCTGACGTTTTACGTCAATCGTCCGGCGATATGTGTCGATTATTGGGAGCAATCGATAGTTTAGAATCGATGTATTGCATTTTTCGATTGATTTTTTGAAGATGCGACTTTTCACGATTTATATGAATTAATTTCCTTCTTCGATTATTTTGTTGAAATGTTCATTCGCAGTGCAAAATGCGGAATTCTTCGATCGCTTCGTTATTTGAAATTAATTTACTAAAAATAAGATTTACATAATAATAGTAACTAAACATTGATTGCAGCGCGACTGTTCGATGTTAAACCAGTGTATCGATTCTTACCAACTATCGATAGATCGTGATAACGGAATGTTAGAAATTTGTCTCCTAAACTTGCTATGGTGGGCAGAATATGAAGTTAAAAGTTTTAAGTTTAACTTTTAAAGTTTTTTTCAAGTTTTTTCAAAGTTTTTTAAGTTTTTAAGTTTTGCAAAACTACATTTGCGCTGGGTCGTCGTATCAGTATCCGGAATGAGTCAAGGAGGTTTCAATAATCTAAAACTTATGAAGATTTGTCATGTTGGCATCGCTGAGAATTGCGCGTGAACTCGCATTCCAAAAAAATCCTGTTTAGTTAGCCATCTTGATCTTGGATCTTGGGCTAGACTTTAAATCCCGTGCTTGTAGTGTCAGGTCAGTGTCTACTCTCTAGTCTCCACTGTGAGACTTTTTTCTCGGGTGAGTGTGTGTAAATTTTAAATTAGTGTGCCTTTTCCCGATTTCCGTTCCGCCGGTTGGAGTAGTGGCCCAGCGCTTACATAATGTGGAATGAATTATTATGTTCGTTCCTCGTTGAAATATACGAAAATTGGACCACCTGTTGCTGTTACATCATGCAGAGATGATGAACTGGCTCATGCTCGATCTCTGGACAGGTCACCAGGTAATTTTATCATAATACTCATAATAGTGATAGATCATGGTTTCGCTGATTATTTCAAGTTCTGTTGTACAGAGCACTGATGGTTTTATTGTTAGTTTAAACCAGAAAGTGAGTTACGGATACCTACGAAATGCGCATGCATTTATTATTATTCCTCCTCATTATTCGGGCTTCAAAATTGATCCTATGGTTTTTGACAGTCCAGACGCTATTTGAAGGGTTGAGCTGTAAAGGAGCAGACACTAAATGCTGTTCTGACTTTAAAATCAAGCCCTCCTCCAAAAAATATTTATAGCATTTTCCTTGCATATTTTAAACGCTGCAAATGATTGTTCAGTGGTTTATTATTCCTTCGCTTCAATAATGATTTAAGAAGACTATCCATTTGTGATTTTAATTATTCCGAACATTTGAGAACGTTCCCACCGAAAAACAGATGGTAACTATAGGGGAAAACTCCGCAGCAACTATTGTAATTTTAATCATTTTTATTTTTCTCAATTTCCTAATTAAAAGCTAAACTTATTGCCTAACGATACAGCTGGAGAGAGTGTTTGACGACCATTCCAATGAGTAAAGAACGATTTTTATAGCTCCAAGAACTCTCGAGTTATACCCTTATGTCAAATTTCTGGAAATCTGATGGTCTTATCCGTGATGGTCTTATTCGATTCCAAAAATCTATAAAATTTGATACAAAAAACACAACCCTGGAAAATATGAATTTTCTCCCCCTCACAACCCCCCAAAAAGACCCTTAAAATTGAGCTAGCAATGTGGTTCAAGAATTGGGCAGTCGTAGGACCGAGATTGATTTTTGGTGAAAATTTCAAGAATTTCGCTATTATAGTTTGGCCGGAAAACTGCTTACGGCGGACGGACAGAATTTTTTTAATTGGATATTCGGATTCTACATACCTTTAAACGTAAAACATCAAATTTTGAGGGGGGTTAGAAATTTTTTTCCTTGGGCGATTACAATGGTTTATTATTGAATAATAACCCAAAAATATTTCTCTTGACCGATAGCTATAATTTATCATCGGATAAAGGTTATTAAATAACCTAATACAAATTTTGTATAATAAACTAACCGTGATCATTTAATGGCTGCAATTTGGGGCTTGTGTTCAGTAAACTGCCTCTTTGCTACTTTATTAATTATCACCTGTAAATATTTCGCCTTATTTTACCTCGGTTCTATCTCCTTCGATCCTGCTCACGAATTCTGCTCTGATATCAGTCTAATATAATCTGTATCCGAATATTATTCGGTCTATCAGTAGATACCTTAGGCCCAGTTATCGTTCCCCCACCGCTAAACCGGTCTCCTCATCGATCCCATCCTATCATACTCTCCTCCCTTATTCTTCTGGTGGGTTCAACTTCAACTCCGCTCAATACATATATGGCCGTCGTCCTATCAACATCTACCGCTTCTCATCCGCATCCAAGACGCACCAAAGTACCGCCCGACCTAATCACGAATAGATAGGGGAAAACTACAAGTTTTTCCTCATCTTGCCAAGCAGAGTGACCGATATTTATTTCGGAAAATATCATAGTAAAAAATGACGGAACACATAGCCGTGAAGAATTTCCGCGAATATCTGCGCATACCGACTGTCCAGCCGAATGTCAACTACGGTGAGTCGAACTTGCATTAATTAGTCGAAAGTTTTCTCTTTTCAATCGTCGTCAAATCGCTCGATTGACCACCGGCACACGCCCTAGTTCAACGGACTCACAGATACCCCTTCTGCCCCCGTCGCTCCCGACCATTGCCCCCACCAACCTGATCGATACTTGGAAACCTGGGATTTTTCCATCGAAAAACCTCTCATCCAGACAGCATGGCACCCTTTCAATTAGAACTATTCATTTTAGAATCTCCCTTCTAGGTATAAATTGGCGTGCTACTCAGATGACGACAATATTCCAAAAGATATCTTGATTTCCTCTGAGCGGAATTATTCGCTGTGCATTCTTTATGTTTATAAATTACCTATATGGAGAGTTTCAGTGAATTTCGCGTTTTTTGAAAACTTGAACGTGGGAGTTTCGGTTACTTTTTTTAAAATCATATCTACCTAATGGTCACAATAATTCGACATTCACGAGAAGGTAATCATAAGAAACGTACGATTTAATCAAGTAACCGATACTCCTACGTTTCAGTTTTCAAAAAAGGCAAAATGCACTAAATCTCTATTTTGGAATTGTTTCGCTCATTCGAGCGTAGGCAATTTTTTCCTGAATTTTGGTTTATTATCTAATTATAAACCAATTTTAATCGCCTGAGAAAAGAAAATGCAATGTTTTACGTTTCAAGGCATGTGAAATTTGAATATCCCATTCGAAAAAGTCAACACTTTTCTGACTAGCCAAAAAAAAGCTAAATTCTTGAAATTGTCACCGAAAATCAATTTTGTCGCTAGCTCAATTTTAAGGGTATTTTTGGAGGGTTTTGAGGGGGAGAAAATTCATATTATACTTCTCGGATAATAATATTTGTTCGATTTTCTAAATTGCTCGATTTCTGTTCACCTACTCAAATTAAAACTTACTAAAACTTCACACCAGTTCGAAATAATACATTTTCACTCTATTTCATTGGTGTGCTAGTGGATTTTCATTTTTACTTTAAATGAATTGAAAAAAGACTGGACAAATTAAAAGAAAGATTAAGTCGAAAATAGAAAGTTGGTAATTGGGGTGGTCCTCTGCAGATAGAGATGGTTCAACAGTACACAAGGTTCAGCAAAATGGTTGCCAATAATATATACTTGGAGCCATTAAAAATTAAAGTCATTTTAAAATTCATTAATTGAGTGAATGCCGAATTTTTACATCCTGTAAAAAATACGTACATCATTTCTTGAACGTTTTAATGTTTTCTAACCATTATCAGTGTATGTTACCATTTATTTAGTTACCTATTTTAGTTGATCTATGTTAGATCAACTGACTGATCTAGTTGAAGCACAGAATTTTTTTTATTGGATATTCGAATTCTACATGCCTTGAAACGCCTAACATCAAATTTCGAGGGGGTTAGAAATTTTTTCGGCAATACCATCAACAGTTTGCTGACGAAACTATGAAAGCTAAATTCTTGAACTCGTCACAAAAAACCAACCATGGTCCGACAATGGCTTAATTCTTTAACAAAATCGCTACCTCAATTTTAAGGGTATTTTTGAAGGTTTTGTAGGGTAGAAAATTCGTATTTTCCGACGGTTTTTTTTTTTCAGAAAAAAGGTGTATTTGGTATTGATTTTTGGACGCTGAATCGAATGAGACCATCGTAGGGTCAATAGCTTTCTTGGTTTTCGAGTTATCGCAGCTTTTGTGTTGAATTAGGGAGTTTTTCAGAAAATTGCCATGAGGGAATAACTCTAGAGCCATACAAATATATATAATTGGATTATATATAAAATTGGAGCTATAAAAATCGTTCTATACTCGTTGGAATGCTCCTCGAACACTATTGAGCTGTTCCGTTAGGGGAAAATTTTAGCTTTTAATTCGTTAAATTCGTAGAAGAGGAAAAATTGTATAAATTATTGCAACAGTTGCTACGAATAATTACGACCACAAATTGATGGTATTCTTTAATCATTATTGAAGCTAAGGAATAATAAACCATTGTACAATATTTGCAGCGTTTTTTGAATTGACAATTAAATTTTAACGTTGATCCGATTTTGAAAAATCCCGTTATTGCTGAATCGATAATATCAGTAGAAATGATCTATATCCCGATACTATCAGAATTGGAATATTGATATTAAAATGTCGTAGTCTCTAGTTGAATAACATTGGAAACGATAATTTCCCCTCGCGAGTTATTATCGCCAAATTATCGAACGTAGCTTGTTTTTGGCAGGTAACCTGCGGAGTTGACATCTTCAAAAGCCCTATTGTTCTTTGAAGGCGATATTTTTTACCATTTCGCTTGTTAGAATACATGCGCTTAGCGTGAATAAATTGCAAAGGTAGATTGCACATTTTCCGTAACAGTCACCAGTTTTCCCCGTTCGCCGTCGCAT
>JASJUZ010000553.1:0-26716 GCA_037159825.1 Tupiocoris notatus | reverse complement strand
CTCAACCGGTGCGTTTTTTTAGTTTTGGATTCTCCAAGCTGTTGGTTTATTATTCAATAATAAACCATTGTAATCGCCCAAGAAAAATAAATTTCTAACCCCCCCTCAAAATTTGATGTTTTACGTTTCAAGGCATGTAGAATCCGAATATCCAATAAAAAAAATTCTGTCTGTCCGCCGTACGCCGTACGCCGTACGCCGTTAGCAGTTTTCCGGCCAAACTATAATAGCTAAATTCTTGAAATTTTCACCAAAAATCAATCTCGGTCCTACGACGGCACAGTTCTTGAACCAACTTGCTAGCTCAATTTTAAGGGTTTTTTTGGGGGGTTTTGAGGGGGAGAAAATTCATATTTTCCAGGGTGTTTCAGAAAAATGTGTACGTGGTATCAATTTCTATAGATTTTTGGACGCTGAATCGAATGAGACCATCGCCAGGTCGATAGCTTTATTGGTTCTCGAGTTATCGCAGCTTTTGTGCCGAATTCGGGAGATTTTCAGAAATTTGGCATGAGGGTATAACTCGAGAGTTCTTGGAGCTATAAAAATCGTTCTATACTCATTGGAATGGTCGTCAAACACTCTCTCCAGCTGTATCGTTAGGCAATAAGTTTAGCTTTTAATTAGGAAATTAAGAAAAATAAAAATGATTAAAATTACAATAGTTGCTACGGAGTTTTCTCTTATAGTTACCATCTGTTTTCCGGTGGGAACGTTCACAAATGTTCGGAATATTCAAAATCACAAATGGATTGTCATTTTAAATCAATATTGAAGCGAAATAATAATAAACCACTGTACAATCATTTGCAGCGTTTTTCGGTATAAGTGTTGTCCACTGGCGTTTAGCTCCTGTCCGTCCGATCGGGTTAGTTTTTTTTTTTGGGGTTGTGAGGTGGAAAAAACCCAGACGTTTCATTCTCCAATTGTTTATTAGCTGCCCGAGCACTTTCGCCCATTCGGGCATCCTCAGGGCGACGTGGAGCCATAGGGAACCACAGCCTTTTTTGGTTTATTATTCAATAATAAACCATTGTAATCGCCCAAGAAAAAAAAATTTATAACCCCCCCTCAAAATTTGATGTTTTACGTTTCAAGGCATGTAGAATCCGAATATCCAATAAAAAAATTTCTGTCCGTCCGCCGTACGCCGTCCGCCGTACGCCGTACGCCGTTAGCAGTTTTCCGGCCAAACTGTAAGAGCTAAAAATTTGAAATTTTCACCAAAAATCAATCTCGGTCCTACGACGGCCCAATTCTTGAACCAACTTGCTAGCTCAATTTTAAGGGTATTTTTGGGGGGTTTTGAGGGGGAGAAAATTCATATTTTCCAAGGGTTTTCAGAGAAATGTGTACGTGGTATCAAATTATATAGATTTTTGGACGCTGAATCGAATGAGACCATCGCCGGGTCGATAGCTTTATTGGTTCTCGAGTTATCGCAGCTTTTGTGAAAAATTTGGGAGATTTTCAGAAATTTGACACGAGGGTATAACTCGAGAGTTCTTGGAGCTATAAAAATCGTTCTATACTCATTGGAATGGTCGTTAAACACTCTCTCCAGCTGTATCGTTAGGCAACAGGTTTAGTTTTTAATTAGGAAATTAAGAAAAATAAAAATGATTAAAATTACGATAGTTGCTACGGATTTTTCCCCTATAGTTACCATCTGTTTTTCGGTGGGAACGTTCACAAATTTTCGGAATATTTAAAATGACAAATGGATGGTCTTCTTAAATCAATATTGAAGCGAAATAATAATAAACCACTGTACAATCATTTGCAGCGTTTTTCAATATCAGTCGCTGCACCCTTGGTTCGAGATTTTTGATTTTACGATCGGTTATTCCAGTCACCGGCTCAAAAATGGAAGTTCTGTGTAATCTATGCTCACCACCGGTTTATTTGATGTTCGGATTTCGATAAAACATCAAATTTTGAGTTCGTTAGAATTTTTTGGGCGATTACAATGCTTTAATAAACGAAGCAAACTAAAATGCTCCTCTAGCTTGACCCAGCCTTGGGTTGAAGCAGGCCACGCATGAGACATAGCTCGAGCAACAGGTGCCCAGGTGGCTCTATACGACGAGCAGGTTGGCAGGCGGAGGGGGCGCCAAGCTCGACGAGGC
Source organism: Tupiocoris notatus (assembly GCA_037159825.1). Taxonomy (NCBI): domain Eukaryota; kingdom Metazoa; phylum Arthropoda; class Insecta; order Hemiptera; family Miridae; genus Tupiocoris; species Tupiocoris notatus. The sequence continues at coordinate 24,587 of JASJUZ010000553.1, read as the reverse complement.
ATTCAAGAGGTCGTATGGAGTGGGAGTCCTGGGAGCGACGCCGGAGTAACTTTCGGTTCAGTTCCATCGCAACCGACTTCACGATGCGGTTGTACTTACGCGCCCGTTTCATCGCCATGTAATTCCGCGCTGTGTTCGGCTATTCGTTGTCAACTGTCGGATCGCGTTACGAATACCGGTTAAGTTCCAACATTAGTAATCTGTGTGCCCGGTTTTCCTCATGGAAGACCCCAAGGACTTCAAAGAGCGAGCGCTCCGGCGGGTGAAAGAAGGTCTTGGACGCCTGTGCCGTCGCAGGTCCGTCACGATCACCGAATACGATCCATCGTTTAAAGTTCTCTACTTGGGAAACGTTCTCACCGGATGGGCCAAAGGTAGGGCGCATTTATTTTTACTCGGCAGATCTCTTCCGCGCACCTTGTACAATTTAGCTTCGAGGGAAAGATGAATAGTACGTGTCCTTCGTAGCACGTGCTCGAATTCACTTATCGTGCGTTCTGCTTATCATGCTTGGCGTAATGCTGTCTTGGCGCTTTCGCCGTTTCGGCTCTCAGTCGGCGACTTTCCGATAGCAAGTTTACTATAATGGTATTTATTGAATTCTCGTCAAAGAAAAGACTCTAGCTCTATTCTATTGTAGCGGTTTTACAAATACATGATGAGTCGAATTTGGAACGGAGGTGAATGTGGGAAAAATTACTTCTATACTCATTAACACTTCGAACAAGTCCGTGGTCGAAAAGTGAAATGAATCATCGTATCTCTGCGAAAAATGAATGATTCAATGATTTTCTCGCTCTCCCAGTGAATGTGCAAAACTAGCTTTTATTTAATATTGGATATCACATTTTACATTCGATGTATAGAACAATTAAGCCAATTTTTTCTGTTCCGATTTTTGCAGAATATTTGTCATTATTTTTTAACGTCATTAATAATTTTTTTAACCCAAGTATTTTTATTTGACGTTAATTTTTTTTTGAGGTCTTGAAATTTTCGTCGTTGCGAATAGATGACACTTGATTTTTTCCTTTTGGCTTACACACTGAATTCCGCGTTATGAGCTTTTTTCACCGTTTCGTTTTCAATTTTAATGAAAAAAAAGGAAAAGCACTGTGGGCCACTTAGCGGTTATTTATTTAATAGATATCGTTATTTTTTCATGTAGTACTCGTACATTGAAATTTGCAGAGCGACAAATAATTTAGAAAAGGCATTAACAGTGAGATAATATGTTTTGTTTTTAACGCAATACCGATCCTTAATGATGGAGAAACTCTCGTTAGGTGCTATTTTTTTCGAGCAGTCGGCAATTAGCAAAAATATTGTGCAAATGAAGATAGGAAAATTGCTGCAGCTTTTTCACAAAAAATCAAGGGGATTCCCTGCGATTTTTGTGAAACGATCAGTTTACGATTTTTTCCTCGTCTTTCAATGCCGATAAAGATCTGAAATTTTCAGAAAAGTTGTACCTAACCAGCACGTATTTTTGTAATTTTTTTCGACTGTCGCCAAAAATTGTAAGCGGTCCAGAAAAATCAGTTTTTGAACCACCGAAAATCGAACTTTACCCGTGCTTTTGAGGGTCAAAATTTATGCGAATCATTTGTTTTAATCCGCAGGAGTCTTCATTTGCATGCCTTGCACACGTTCATAGCAAAAAAAAAAAAATGTGGAAAAAAATTCAAACAGCGCCACAAAATTTATTTTCTGTAAATTCCGAAATTTTTCCGAAATTTCGCGCCAGCTGGGGTGGAAAATTAAACTTTTGTTTTCGAGCGATATCGAAAGCTATTAATACAGAAAATTTAACGCTGAATCCGAATTCGGCGTCAGAACAACGGAAATTAGTCAACAACTATAAGTTTTTGTTTTATTTTTCCATTTTTAGGGTCTCACTTACGTTTTTCAACTTTTAAAATCCATTAAATATACTTTCAACACTGCTCAATTATATATAATTACTCATTTCTACAGAAAATTAGACGTAGAATCCGAATTGGAAGTGAATCAGTTAAAATTCCATTAATTAACAATTTTTTTTTAGGAAAATACACAACGAGATCCCATTTTTCAACTTGGAACATTTTTCCATCCGTTTGGGGCGAAAGGAACGAAGAATGTAGCATATATTATTGATATACATATTATCAACTATCATTATGCTAAATTTGAGCGAAATCGAAATAAAAAATTTTTCATGAAAAAATCAAGGGGAACCCCTTGGAATTTTTTTAATTGATCAGTTAAGCATTTTTTACCCGCAATCCAATGAAGATAAAAATCTGAAATTTTCAGGAAAGTTGTATTTTACCAACATGCATTTGTATGATTTTTTTCAATTCTCGGAAAATTTCGCAAGCGGTCCAAAAAAATAGATTTTTGAACTCACTAAAATCGAACTTGAACCGAGCTTTACGGGGTCAAAATTTTCGTAAAACAATTCTTTTAAGAAGCAGGAGCCTTCATTTGGACGCCATAAGCACGAGAATAGCAAAAAGTTTGGAGAGAAAAATTTATATAGTGCTAGAGAAATTATTTTCCGTAAACCGAGCTCCTGACCGGCCGAATCTGGCATCGGCAATGGCGAAAAATTAAAGTTTTGTTTTCGAGCGATTTTATAGGCTCTTCTTACAGGAAATTTAACGCTGAATTCGTATTTGACGCCAAAACAACGGAAATTGGACGATAACTATCAGTTTTTCCAATTTTTGAGGTTTCATTGTTTTACGTTTTTCAACTTTGAAAATTCACTAAATATACTTAAAGGACTGTTCAATTATATTTTATTGCTCACTCCTACAGGAAATTAGACGTAGAATTCGAATTTAAAGATAGAAAGTTTAAATTCTAACAATTAATAATAGTTTTGGTGGAAAATACGCGAAAATACCCAATTTTTTACCTTTGAACATTCTTTTCATCCATTAAAAGCAAAAGAAACGAAGAAAGTAGCATATATTATTCATATACACTGCACCAACTATCACTGTGCCAAATTTGAACGAAAACAAAACTTAATAATTTTTCGAGAAACAATCAAGGGGTATCCTAGGAATTTTTTTCAAACGACCAGTTAATGATTTGTTACTCGAAATCCAATGAAGATAAAAATCTGAAATTTTCAGGAAAGTTGTATTTTACCAACATGCGTTTCTGTGATTTTTTTCAATTCTCGGAAAATTTCGTAAGTGGTCCAAAAAAATAGGTTTTTGAACTCGCGAAAATCGAACTTGAACCGAGGTTTACGGGGTTAAAATTTTTGTTAATCAACTGTTTTTATATGCAGGAGTGTTCATTAGGAAGCCATAAGCACGAGCATAGCAGAGAGTTTGGTGAGAAAAATTTGTATAGCGCCAGAGAAATTATTTTGCGTAAACCGAGCTCCTGACCGGCCGAATCTGGCATCGGCAATGGTGAAAAATTAAACTTTTGTTTCCGAGCGATTTTATAAGCTCTTCTTAGAGGAAATTTAACGCTGAATCCGTATTCGATGCCAAAACAACGGAAATTTGACGACAACTATCAGTTATTCCGATTTTTAGGGTTTTCCTTTTTTTTTACGTTTTTCAACTTTGAAAATTCATTGCGAGCACTTATTAAAATGTTAAATAATATTTAATCACTCATTCCTACAGGAAATTGGACGTAGAATTCGAATTCGAAGGGGAAAAAGGCAGTTTGCGCAAATTTCATTTCATTTAATCAAATTTTTTTTCGTTTTATAAGTTTGAACTTGAATTTTTTTCGCCACGTTCGCTAATTAATTTTTTTTAAACTATTAATTAACTATTTTTTATTAATTATTATTATTAATTATAATTTTGAAGAAAATAGTTTCTATGGAAGCAACTTGAGAAAATTCAATTTAGAATCGATTAAAAATTTAAAAAAAAGTGGATTATTTTTTGTTCACGAGATATTTTACCGGCGATATGACGACTTTAGTCACTTTTTGACGACAAACGTACGGAAACATAGAAATACTTGTTCAGAAAGTGTTTCTGAGTACAGTACAATGGAAACGTATTCCAATTTCTCCTCTCTTCCGAATTCGACTATCGTAATTCTAAACCGAATTCGACTCAGGCGAAATTTTCCCTGTGCAATTGAGTCGATTTTTGTCGAATTAACATTCGCCACAACTGATTGCTACTCGAGCCAAACAGCTCAACTGTTGAGAGGTGTTAACTAGTTAATCTTCTTGTTTTGCGCTTTGGAAGTCGGGGAAAAAAACCGGCGCAATTAAGTTCGCAAGTATGACGTGCGTGGGCTGCGATCGACTCATTGTGCCACTCGAGAAATTCCGAGTGAGAAAATGATAATTTTAAAGATGAAACCTTCTTATATTTCCGTCTGATCGGTCCTCCGGCGATTATACTGTTTCTTTAGCCAGTCACCCGTCAGGAATGGTTCAATTATCTGTTCCGCAAGGTGAAGACGAAGCTATTTCTCGAAGCTTAAACGATGACTCTCGAATCGAACAACAAATTCGTCTAAATAGTGACGACGAAGAAGTCTAACCTTGCATGAACTGTCATTGTTCGTTTGCGAAGAGTCGATTATCTCTAGGCGAGAATTTTCCGCCGCTGTACCTCTTCGAATCCAAGGATAGATCAGGAATTTCGCCCAATTTTGGCGATTGCGGTTCATTTTTCTATCCGGAGGAGGAAATTGAAAATCCGTCGAATTTGACCATGCTATAGGGAATAAAAAAGGGAACTCGAGGTTTTTCAAGTGTTTTACTTCAATTTTTCCAATAATAAAAATCAAACTATATTCATTCTGATATAAAGAAATATTTCAAGTCCCCCAGCGTTTAAAAATTATCATTTTTGCAATCTACGATATGTGATCCGCGTGATAAAAATCAGACTACATCCAATCACCGTTCCAAACATTTCAAGACCTTGAGCGTTCAAATAAATTGATTTTTTGCGGCCTGTAAAAATTAAAATATTAGCGAAATCGTGAAAAAATCTCATGACGTGGAGGTACGGTATGTGACCCAATATACAAAAAATCAAGCACCGTCTGCTCGCTATAATGATCATTTTAAGACCGTAAACGTTCAAAAATATTTACCCTTATAGCCTGTAAAAATCGAAACGGATAAAAACGTTGAACGGCTATAACTCGGAAGTACTGTGTGTTATCCATTATTGTCAATTTTGCACATTCACTGAGAAAACATTGGAAATTTCGTCGATTCATTTTCAACGAAGATATGACTATTTCAGTGATTTTTGACCACACACGAACAGACGAAAATTAACCTTGATTTTACGGAAAATTTTTTAGAAAATTACCTTGATAATTTCTTCCGAAATCATCTCCGTTCCGAATTCGAATTTTCAGAAAATCGCAATACTTCCATTTACTAAGTAAAAATGGAAGTAGAAAGGCCAATACTAAAATAACTGAGTGCAGAATATTCGTTTGGTTGTCGTCGCATTTGTTGTTGAGGGGTTGTGAGGGGGAGAAAAACCAGGCGATTTATTCTCCTGATTTTTAATGGCTGGCCGAGCACTTTCGCCCATTCGGGCATCTTCAGGGCGACGTGGAACCATGAGGCACAGCCGGTGCCGCAGTGCAGAATAGTTTTACAAACGGTTAATGCGTAAAGATCGGTAGGAACGCTATGCGAGCAGTCGTTCGGGCAGAAAACATCGGGAAGAGGCGTGAGACGCGGTGCGTGTAACGCGTCGTACATCGCTGCACCGGTTAATGGGTGACCGATCGATTTTTTGACCGTCGCATCGATTGTTCGAACGAACAGGACGTTTCGAAACCGTTATAATGTAAATTCGCCGGTGGAGCCGACAGAGGATGCGTCAGATTCTCCGCCCACCTGATTTCCACGAGGACATGGAACACAGCTCAAGAAAAATATACAGAAAACCTCCCAAAAACACACATTTTTGCGCCCCTTTCGCTCAAACGGTGATATTAAAAAAAAATAAAAATAAAAAAATAAATAAATAAATAAAATTATTATAGCCACATCTATAACGTGCATTTTAAGCTTTAAAACACGAAAATCGGTCCACTGGTGTGGCCGAAATTAGTGGAAAGTTGTGGTCCATCCATTAGATTCGACATGAGGTCGAGACATTAGTTGCGACGCTATCTCATATTGCGTTTCTATATTTCTTCTAGCGCTTTCGCCTCTCTGGGCCTCTTCAGGAAACATCTTCTATATATATATATTTTTTTTTTAAATTATACGTCCTTTAATATCTCCACAAGGTTAATTTATTAGACTCTAGGTTTAAAAAGCGGACGTGTTTTAAAAAATTCAAAATTCATGACAATCCCATCTTGTGGAGAAGATGTTTCCTGAAGAGGCCCAGAGCGGCGAAAGCGCTAGAAGAAATATAGAAACGCAATATGAAATAACGTCGCAACTAATGTCTCTACTTCAACCCCATGTCGAATCGAAATTAGTGGAAAACCTCGAAAAAACGTGAGCCGAACGCCCTCAAGCCCATTTTCCCTCAAATATTACGTTCAAAACGAGACGAATGAGCGGAAGAATTTTTTTTTAAATTTTTTCTTTAGAATTTTTTTTTTGCTCAACTCGAATTAACTCCAAATCGAAAACACGATTATAGCAGGAAATTCGCCTATTTTTTCTATCGATAATCTTGAACACCCGATCGTTTCTATCGCGAGTCATTAATGCCCGGGCTTCTGACAATCCGCAACCGCCGAAACTTGGCGCAATAAGATAGCTAAAGGGGCCTTTACACTTGCAATTTTTTTCGGCAATAATTGCGTGTGAAAGAAATTGCTCAAGTTTTGTGTTGCTAGTGTAAACGTGTATGCAACACCAGTGCAATTATTTTCGCCTACAAAAAAGTTGTATGCAATAATTGCAGGGTGTTGCGCAACATTTTAGCTCCCAACGAGTGTTGCATCGTATTGCAATTCAAGTCCGAGGGGGTTGGAAAATAATTGCACCTTGCACGCTCCCGGGCGTGTAGCGGGCTAGCATCTCCTGGCGTTTCCGCCCACGACGGGCGATTTCTGTGAATCACAGGATTCCCTGTGATTCCCGCATTGTGTGTTTGCTCAATCTGTGTGTGCCTCCCGTGCTTTCGCGTGCTTTGATCGTGTCTTCTCTTGATCGTGACAATGAGCTGGGGGAACGATAAAATTTTAGATTTTATAAACGCCATCCACATACGGCCTGAACTGTGGGACGTTGAACACACTGAATACCGAAACCGCGTCGCAAAAAGAGACGGATGGGAGGCTGTTGGGGGCGAGTTTGAGCTGTCGTCGGATGAGGCTCAGAAGAAGTTTCGAAATTTGTTGTCGACAAAAATTGCTAGTGTAAACGGGCCTATTGTTGCTCAACTTTATCGTACAACACGACGCAATTATTGCGTCACCTCTTGTTGATGCAACACGAGAACGCAATTATTGCCATTAATTGTCGAACAACTTTTCTAGTGCAATTTTTTAGGAGTTGCGCAATTATTGTCGAAAAAAATTGCAAGTGTAAAGGGGCCCTAAAACGACCTTCGGTCGATAGTTTCGCTTACAACTTGTTCTAGGACCACATCCACATTTCCACCGAGCGATTAGACCAAGTTGGTCAATACCCTTCGACGCCTATAAAAGATACGGTAGACATGTTCAGATAGAAAAGCAAACGCTTCGTATCTCCGTTCTTCGCTTTATCGCATTGTCGAGCCAAAGAAAGATAGAGACGTGCAAATTTGTATAGATGTCAGATGACTCACTGGATATGGAAGGAAGTGCTGAAGATTTCTTTATATTAGGTAGCTATTTGCGTTACCTGTAATCTAGAATTCTATTTCGTTATACGTAAAAAATAATTTCGCGTGCGAAATTCATTTTTTTTACTTCCAGGTTTAAGTAGTGAATTGAAGTATTGTGATCGTCTAAAACGTCGAATTTGGAACGGAGATGAATTTGGAAGCGATTTTCACAGTACTCTGTCCGTGGTAAAAAAAGGACAGAAATCTCCGTGAAAAATGAATCGATGAATTTTTAGAGAATGTTTTCTATGTAAATGTGCAAAATTAGCATTTATCCAAAAGGAGGAGGAGAGGTAATAGTTGAAGTGGGTGAAAGGATTTAAATGAAAAATAGGGGTTGCTAAAAAATTGAGACCACCGACTGGAAAACCTGTAAAATGTTGATTTTTGACCCCTGTTTTTTTTTTTTTTTTTAATTTTCTTGTTAATTGAATAGTATTGTAAAACGTCGTTTTTGGAAAAGTCGGCTTTGCGCAATTTTGTCTTTCGAGTGCCGTAGCTCCTTACATATTGGATTTTAGATGTACCTAGAAACTGCAAAGTTGTAGCCAGATAAATTTTGGACATTTTCGGAATTTGGATCGGTCGGATTAGACCGATCCTCGAGGTCTTGAAGTGTGTCTTTTGAATGAGTTTTTCCATTTTATGATTGGTTATACTGTTTGCCAACGAGGGATAGAATCTTGGTGTCGAGATGATCGAAATATCAATATTTCTTTTTGATATTATTATATTGTATTTTTTTAAATCATTAACCCATCTTAATTTGAGTGACTTTATGAGGAGTCGGCCAAAAATATTGAAACGCAGACCGACTTGGCCCACAATCGGTGAATAAAATGATACTTTTGGCCTTTGGCGTAACTACTAAAAGCGTAACCAATAAATAATTCAGAAACTCAAACCATTTGAATAATGCTAAAACATAAATCTAGAAAATCTCTTATTATAAGAGAGTATAGTAAAAATCATATAATCATAAAAAATCATAATAAATCATAATCATAATAAATCATTAAAAAAAACAAAAAAACGCACCTTAAAATCAACTTTATAATAATGATATGAATTACTTCCACTAAATAGTATTCCCCAGAAATTAGCTATTGGTCACTTGCGTTTCATGCTATATTTTTTCATCACCAGAGAAGCTGTCAAGGAGAAGGAAACCAAAACTATTAAAACAGATAATCAGAACCTCCAAAATTTCAAGCTCCTAATCATCGATATGATCGAAAATAATGTCGGTATTTTCTTCCAATATCTCATCTTTTAGATCTATTTATACGTTATTCTATTTATACGATCTATTTATATGTTGTTCTATTTATATTTATATTTTATGCGATAGCATTGGTTTTATTAATTTGCAGGCAACGCCAACAGCTAAAACCTAATTTTTTTTCTTTTTTAAAAATTTCTATCAGTGCTACATTTTCTTCTATTTTTCGGTCCAAAACTGGTTCGATTTTCAAATATTCACCCATAAAACCGTTGATTATTTGCACTATACGCCAATTTTTGTTTAGGTTGAATTTGAACAGAGCTATTGAGTCTAATTTATTTATTATCGAATAATCGGAATTAATAAGCGGCGCGTTGGATATGTTAGATTATTTTACCTTCCCAAAGTTTAAATTCAGAATACAAAAAACTGGCGAGAGCTTTTGCCTGTTGCAACTCGATCGTGGAAGTATTGTGTGATACTTTTTTGGTGGCGATCTTTTCTAATTTTGCGGCGTTTGAATGAGTTTCTCGATTTTATAACTGGCTCTAAACTTGTAATCACGATCGTTCAAACCTTAGCTCGAAGATCGGGTTCGTTACAGGCTGGAGCTCGTCTTTTTGTCACTGCGGTTTCCTCAGGGATTCCTCGACGGTCTCGGTTATCGATCTTCCCACACGGGTGTCAATAGGTAGGTTCTCTGATCGCAAACTAGAGCGCATCGAGCTATTCCAGGGAGGTCCCTCCTGTTGTTCGTTACCTCTGTTTCGGTCCTCAGCCGGTTTCAGACGACCGATGCTCGCCCCGGCAGTTTTCTACTACATGGTCACATTAGTAGGTTAGTCTGCCGGCGAGAAAACCACTTTCAGCTATTGTAGCTTAGTAAACCAGTGGTGTGCGTAGATCGCTCAGTACTTCCATGTTTGAGTTGGTAAAAGATATAACCGATTTCGGAAACTCGTCACTGTTATATTTAAAAACCTCCAGCGTTATAATATATTGATTTTAGAAGGGAGTGGAAGATAGCCACTAAAAAGCTCATAACATGAGGTGTACTAGTCAAAGATAAAAATCAAGTCATCTGGCAATCAGCTTGCTATGAATAACATTTCAAGGCCCTATAAAAATATTGACTTTTATGGCCGGTAAAAATCAAAATGAACGACATGGAATAATGTTAAGACTTACACCTCTAAAGCAGTGTGTTAGGTATTGGAATTTCGATGAGAACATTTTTTTAAACTATTTCAACGAATTTCAAGAATTTTTCTGAGAGATATGGTGATATTTGTCATTGTGACCATACACAGACGGACAAACAAACCTAGAAACTCGTTCAGAAAAATTTCTGTCCCATAAATATTTTTTCTTAATTTTTACTTCCATGTTTACGTAGTATTGTGATCGTCTGAAAAGTCGAACTCGGAACGAGGGTGGATTTTCAAAGAAATTTTCACAGTACTATTTATACTCAGTAACACTTAATGAACGAGTGTCTGTGTGTCCGTCTGTCCGCATGTCTGTGGTTAAATATGACATAAATAGTCATTAATGCGTGAAAAATAATTTGAACTCAATGTAATTTTCAGACAATGTTTTCCTTTTAACATTCAAAATTAACCATTTCCGAGTTCAGGATAACACACAGTACTTCCGAGATATAACCGTACAAAGTTTTTTCTGTTTTGATTTTTATAGGCTATAAAGAGTCAATATTTTTAAACGTTTGTGGTCTTAAAATGTTCATTATAGTGAGCAGATGACGCTAGATTTTTTTTATATATTGGGTCACACACAGTACCTCCTCGTTATGAGCTTTTTTCGCGATATCACTTGCGCATATTTTGTATTTTGATTTTTACAAGCCGCGATAATCAATATATTTGAACTCTCAAGGTCTTGAAATGTTTGGGACGGCGATTAAACGAAGTCTGATATTTATCACGTTTGTCACATACAGTACTTCCTCGTTATACGCATATTGACTATATTTTGATTTTTACAGACTGCGAAAATGATCACATTTAACCGCTGGGAGACTTGAAACGTCTCTTTTTGTCAGTCTTTTGATTTTTATTTATGGTTTTATTATTTTTATTTATAGGAACCGTAGTTTTTTTTTCTAAAATTCGAGAATAAACGCAGTTTGGACTATGTTTAGAAGTCTAGTAGCATTCCGATAGTAGATCTTAAACTCGAAGAGGAATTAAATATCGAACTTTTTGTTCTTGTTAAACGCCGTTATGAATATCAGCCCGAAGAAGTCAACCTCTGGGGCTTTGCGGAAACGATTCCAAGTATAACGACGAATAGGTAACCCTGGTGTGAAAATTTCCTCATTATTGGGTCTCGGCTGCTCAAGGCGAACTTCTCTCGTGTTGTACGGCCGGCAGCTCCGACATGGCCTAATCAAAAAGAGCAGAGGTCGCCTTCTCGGACGATTCGTCGCCAGTCGACGCCGGACGTAACTGCTCGTACGTTCCAAGTCGGCGTTAGCTTGCGATGAGAATACCAAAAGTGTCCGTTCGGCCTTGTCCGTGACTACGGTGGAGCATTTTTCAACACTTCCTCGACAATAATCCTTGCGAGAGAGAGAGAGAGAGAGAGAGAGAGAGAGAGATTAATTAGCGACTTTATTTTAATAAATTCTGGCGAGATTTGGCCGTACTCGGCCACACTTACATCTTACCAGAAAAAAAATGAACAAATTATCAACTTATATAATTAGTATGGCTACAGACATTGTTTATTATATTATAGTTTATTATATTAATATTATTTATTTATTATATTATATTATATTATAGTTTATTATATTAATATTATTTATTTATTATATTTATTACCTATATTATAGTAGTATAAAATAAAATTTCTCTTCTGAAAGCGTCCGTACTTTTCTAAAATAGATAGGCACACTGGCTCCTTTTCATATACTTAGTTCCACATTGCAGGGAAAGAAAAAATAAAAAATAAAATAAATAAAAATAGATCAGGTTTCACAGTCAATACACAGTCACAAATTAAAACGATCTCCTATTTAACATGGTACATAATAAGGAAAAAAAGAGGTCATAACGTTCTCTTATAGTTTTAATCGTCCGAATAGGACGCCAATAATTTTTTCCTAAAAGTATCGCAAAATGATGATAAACTTTTATTTAAATCAAACAGTCCTACATTGCTATTATAAAGGGAAATGGCCTGTAATAACAGAAATATACAAATCGTTCACGCTTTGTATCGGTGTGGAATTTATGCAATCCTGCTGCCAATTTTGAACACTCAATGGGAGAAAATTTTCTGAAAATTTCATATTTTTATTATGGTCTTAGTTTGATCGTTACTGCCATTTTTAATCGACTTCGAACGGAAAAAGTTACTATGGTTGATCTGAGGGTTTTTTAATTTTAATCATTTTTTTTTCTATAAAACGAGGAGGTTTAACCTATTCTGTAAATAAAATATCTCTCTAGCTATGGAAGCTCAGTCCGACTCGTCTATTCAAGTTTCACGATTCGGGAACAAAGGACGAAAGGCGATTTTCAAATAGTGAACAATCCCGAGCTTAGTATCGTGACCCGAGAGTTACCGTCAGGTAAAATCATACGATCCCTAGAGCGTGTGGCAACCGCATTTTCCTCGATTCGACAAAACCATTTCCTTATTACGTAGACCGTTGAGAGACCGAGGAAGTTGTTGGCAGTGAAGCCGAGTACTTCGACCTGTCGGAAAAAGTGAAGAACTGTCGTCGTGAAAGTCAGAAGCCATAATGCTCCATTGATGAGTGAGAGGAGTTTGCGAGACGAATAAATTATGCAACGTTCTTCCTTTGTTTTTCGTTCGCATATAGTTCGGCCAGCTGTAGCCAACTACCGCAGACAGATCGAGAGGGCAATGGAGGTTTTTGGCATTTCCATCTCAACTTGTGGCTCTATGTAACGTGAAACGATCCGTTAGACGGTTTCCACATCACATCGCGGCTCGAAGGCCGACTAGCGTTTCGAGAGATTTCCAGTTTTTTATCTCCACCGTTCTCCTAAATCGTTCGGATCGTATTTGTAAAAATATTTTCTGTTTTTGAACAATTACATTCTGGTAGAAATGGAAAAAAACGCCAAATTACAGCGAGTCCGAATTAATAAATAATTAATTATCTCGATAGTTCACTTGATCCATTTAAATCCTCATTTAAAATCGTACCTTTCTTCCCCTTGGTAACAAATAATTCGCGAAGTCAAAAGTTTTCCGGCATTTATCCGAATTAGTTACTGGATGGATTCGATTTAAAAAAAAATAATGGGACCCACCTGGATAGTTACCCTTTTAAATGATAAAAAAAGGATTGGATTTACAGAAGCAAAAAAAAAAATAATAATAATAAAAAATAAAAAAAAATAAAAATAATTACCTTAATAAAAAATTTTTTTTAAAAAAAACCGCTAGTTAACTTAACATTTTTTTGCGTATGGGTATCCTCTGTTAATTCAAGTTGAATGGTAGGTAAGCTGCAAATAAAAATTTATAAGTATAAAATTGTTTTTATTTTCTCGCTTCCGGACTCTAAATAAATCATAAGAGCCAGATGAGGATACGAACAACGTAAACGTGGGTTAAGTACGTTCAGCGGTAAATTAAGTCGTTACGAGATGATCTCGTGTCCTTTACGATGAGCGATTTACGCGGCGGGGATATCTATTTTTATTCCAATCCGTCCATCATTATGAAGACGAGTTCCGAAAAATATATAAGAACCAGTTCTGGACGTTTTGCGAGTTCACTTTCAGCATTCTGGGTCATTAGACTTATCGGGATCTGCCGGAGCTAATTTTGCCTAGTTGCCTCGCAGTAAATGATCCTGTTCGAACTTACGAGAAGAGAAAATTTTCAGTTTTGGCTCAAACGACGAACTCGCAAATATCCAAGCGATATAATTCAATATCACGAAATGCGCGTTTTTGTTGCAGAATTTCTTATGCTACTCATCCCTGGTGAGACCTAATTTCTACCGAGGCGGTCTGCGATAATTTCACGACTCTTTCGCACGCGTAGCAATTATTATGGCCCTAGCGGAGATTTCCCATATTCTGATGAGTGTGAACTTCGCCTTATGCCTTGTTTCCCATGTACTGTCGAATTTCGATCATCGATCTCTCAAAACGCTTTCCACTGTACATGATTCCACTTTCTAACCCTTAGTGCGATGGTTTATGGAAATCATGAGCGCAGAGCTCTCATGATTTTCGATCTGAAGGCCGATTGTACACGAGTTGTGACGGATTGAATATAACAGTATTGATGTGATCTGGAATCGAGCGGTGAGAGCTCTTCGATCTTCATCTGATTAGATGGATCATTAAAAAAATAAAAAAAAATAAAATAAATTACGAATAAAATAACGAAAAATTTAACTCAAGTGGATGTACGGTGTGTGACACAAGTAATGAAACTCAAATGTCATTCACTCGCAATAACAACATTTCTACACATTAAACGTTCAAATATATTAATTTTCCCGGTCCAAATACAATCAATATGCGAATAGAGCGAATGTTCGGTGTGTGACCCAACGAAAAAAATCGGGCGTCATTCCCTCAACGTAACAAGCAGTTCAAGACCCTAAACGTTGGAATATATTGATTTTTGCAGCCTGTGAAAATCATAATACAAAATACGCACCTACGAAATGGCGGAAAAAGCTCATACCGTAGAAGTACGGTATGTGAGGCATTCGATAAAAACGCTGCGAATAATTGTACAGTGGTTTATCATGTTAGAATAATATATCTCAGAGAAAAATTCGATACTAAATTTTTTCGTTGAGTGAGCAACAATTTATTTAAGCACAAAACAAAAGTTAGTATCGATTCCTTCTCTGGGATATAAATATTATTGTAACTTGGTAGCAGAGCGTGGTTTCGATCCAATGATCTCTTGTGGAATTTTTTTCAGCAGAGCAGTGGAAGCGTGCTGGCCCATAACCTGTTAGAATAATATATCTCAGAGAAGGATTCGATACCAAATTCCGTGTTTTGTGCTTGAACTAATTGTTGCTCATTCCAACAACATTAATTTATTATCGAGTCCTTTTGTCGTTGACGTAGTATCCTCTTCTGAGATATATTATTCTAACATATTATTCCTTTGCCATGCTCATGTGTTAGTAACTATCCCGAAAATTGTAAACGTTTCCTCCTAACAACAAAATTGGTAACTATAAAGAGGAACTCCATAGCAGCTGTTGTAATTTTAATAATTTTCTTTTTCTTAATTATCCAATTAAACAGCTTGAGAGAGTGTTTGACGAGCAACGAGTTAAGAACGTTTTTTATGGCTCTAGAAAGTCCCGAGTTATGCAATTTTGCATAATTTTTAAAAATTTCAAACTTGCCACGCGAAAGCGGCAATAACTCGAAAACAATTAAAGCTTTATATATACCACCTTTATATACTTATATTTAATGAAAATTTCGATTATTTAGCTTTCATAGTTTTTAATTTAAAAAAAAAAATTTTTTTAATTTTTTATTCGATATGCAGAGTTTACGTACCTTGAAACGTAATCATGAATCTTCATTTTGCAACCAATTATAAACTAACTGTTGTCTACAATTAGGCCTGTTTAGAAATTTTTCCGTAGGATTATAATTAAATAAAAAAATAGCTCGAGGGAGAGGACAAATACCTGTATAAAGGTAACCTCATTCCTTTGGGTTTATTAATTTCGCTAAATCTAATCTATTTATTGCACAAATCGCACATTTCTTCAATAATCATTTGACCACAATCGAGCTTTAAAAAAAGTACCTTGAAATCGTAAAACTTCAAATTTTTAGGGGGTTAGACATTTTTTTGCGAGTGATCACAAATTGTTTATAATTAATAAACCAAAAATCAAGCGTCTTCTGCTAGCCAGAAAAAACATTTAAAGACCGTTCCAAAATATTTACTCTTGTGGCCTGTAAAAAAACTGCGAGCGAATGCTAAAAGGATTTGCCAGAAAATGATTAATAATAACGTTCATTTTTGAACGAAGTGGATCTCACGAATCCAACGCTACCTCTCAGGTGTGCAAATGGAAAACTGTAATGGACGTTTCTGTAAATAGCGCGTTGGAATAAAATATGAACGACGCTGCGAGAAGAGCGATGGAGATGAAGGCTGACAAAGATTAGGCGTCAGGTGGAAAAAGAAAGCTCGCTGAAGAGAGAAGAAAAGCGAAAAAATGAACCAAGAAAAACGGGCGATTATTAGCGAAAGAGCGCGGAGCCCATTATCGGGGCATGATGTTCACCGCTCTCATCAAATTATATGGTGGAAAAAATCCGCCGGAGAATGTGGGTCACTGTATTGTACACTGTGGGATCCGTATGATTGAATAGGTTTTCTTCCAACAGATACTCACCTCAGTATCGGTTTACTATCGGCTAAATGTAAATCGTATGCCCATTTTAGCTAATATTCGCAGAAAATTATATTTATTGATTACTTATATATTTATTTAAAATCGAGCGAAAAATTCCGACCCAAAAACTTGGAAAACTATGCGTCGCAGAATCCGATTTTAGAAATGTTTTTGTATTCACGAATTTTTTGGCCAGCTGAATCGGAGGCAGAAGTGGTGTTTGCATTTGACCTTGAACTTGCCCGAAAATCGGTGGAAAAAATTTTAATTTTAATTTTTTAGTTTTTTTTTAAAATAATTATTCTTAAAAAAAAATTGCCTTTTCGAGCTCCAATCCCATTTACGCCGGTGAACAATGGTAAAAACTTTAATTTTTATTTATTTATTTTTTTTCTATTTTAATTTTAATTTTTTATTTTTTCTATTTTAATTTTTATTTTTTATTTTTTCTATTTTAATTTTAATTTTTTATTTTTTCTGTTTTAATATTTAATTTTTTTTCATCTAATTTTTGTTATAGTTATTTAAAAAGTGTGCTCTTCCTATCAGAATGAGGGCGCAATTCACATTTTTATAGAGATGTTGTTGAGACCCCATAACTTCCGAATGGAAACTCGTTTTTCATTGTTGGTGGTCTTAAACTGTTGGAATTTGAGTCTAGTTTGCAGTGTAAAAGATTTAAATTACACATTCAAATTACACGTTAAATAAATAGATAAATTAATTAAATAAATAGCATGTTTTGAACGCCAAATAATCTCATTATCATGCACCAACGTTCGGTATGTTTCTGAACTTTTATTGAAATTTATCTTTCTATGTAATTGTAGATAATGTAGAGAAATGTATAATTACTAATTCAGAAAATAAAGGATGAGTATTTGTGCTTTCAATTACCAAAAATAGTGGCGTAGGTATTTTGAGTTTTGAAAATAAGGTTTATTTTGAAGTATTGAATAGTTGCAACCTGTACGATGAACAAGGGCCTAAATCACTGGTCGGATATTCCATACTGAATAAAACGTATTTATTCATAAATTAGTTCAGAACAAAGGTTTTGTACAATTAATATCGTTCAGAAAATGTTCACACGAGACGTTCAGATTCTAACCAAGTACAAGCTGATAAAACGGCCGAGAGATAAGAACAGGGCTACCGATCGAGAGAGAGCTCTGAGCGAAGGGCTGCCACTACACTCATTTAATTCAAGGTTCATTTATGAGATCAAAATTAGCCCGAACTTGAATCAACGCACTACTAATTAATTAGAACAATTAACTAGCTCAATGATCGATCATCCGTCCAAGATTAAATGAACAAATGCACGCATAAGTTGCTGGCCTGACCAGCGCTAGCCGCGGCAGCCTCAAGAACTAGTCTAGAGCTGCCCTGCGTCCGAACATCCTCCCCCCCCAATGACATCAGTCATTAGAACTATCAGGATTGTCCTTCGGTAAGGGGCAGAGCTTGACCAAAGCGCGCCGGAGGTCACCAGCGTTGGTGCGAACTTGAGCTACGCGAGGGACTCCGTCTGATCCAGGAAACAGTTCGGTAATTATTCCCATTGGCCAGGAAAGCGGAGGGGTATTGTCGTCCATGATAAGCACTACATCTCCAATGACCGGTGGACGAGCAGGGGTATTCCACTTAGCCCGAGTCTGAAGATCTAACAAATATTCTGTACTCCATTTTTTCCAGAAAGTGGCAACAGTCTGGGTAACAAAGTTCCACTTCGGAACCAACCTAGGGCTAACAACCTGGTTCGGAACAGATTCAGGTAGAGCGGTGAGGGGGCGTTGGATCAAAAAATGTCCAGGGGTGAGAACGAGGATATCATCAGGGGATGCAGATTGATAAACTAAAGGTCTACTGTTCAATACGGCTTCAATCCGAGCAACAATGGTACTGAAGGTCTGATAAGTCACCGTTTGATCGCGCAAGTTCACTCGAATGAGTCTCTTAGCTGACTTCACCGCAGATTCCCACAATCCTCCAAAGTGAGGCGCCCGCGGTGGTATGAACCTCCATTCAACTCCCCTAGCAGCCAGTCGATCAACCAACTCGTGAGCTACTCCTTGTTCCAAAGCCAATCTCACTTTTCTCAACAGGTTCGCAGAACCAACAAAGTTACGTCCATTGTCAGACCAGATAGTGGAGGGAACTCCACGCCGAGCGATAAACCGTTCTAGACATTGCAGGAAGCCGTCAGTACTTAGATCCATTACTACCTCTAAGTGAACAGCCTTGGTTGCAAAACAGACAAACACGGCCAAGTACATGTCAACTATTCGAGATCCACGCAATCCGGCAACGGAAATTGAGAAGGGTCCGGCATAGTCAACGCCTACCTGATCAAAAGTGAACGTGCGTTGAACTCTGCCAGCTGGTAGTTGACCCATTTCGGGTTGGAACGGTTTCGGGTTAACACTGAAACATCGAGTACATTGACCTAGACAACGATTGACTACATTTCTTCCGTCAACAATCCAATAATTAGTTCTAATGTGTGCTAAGGTGGCCCGCGGCCCAACATGCAGGCAGTTCTCATGAGCCTGTCGCACGATCAAAGTGGTTAGAACATCTTTAGATGGGAGAAGTGCTGGATGCTGCGTCTCATATGACGCGGAACTATGTTCTAGTCGACCTCCGACTCGAAGTAGTCCATCAGAAGAGCGGAAGATTGCTAATTGCTTCATTAGCCTAGTTCTCGGACCAGTGTTCTTCAGACTAGCGAGAATGTCCCCAAAATGGCGGTTCTGAGCCCGCCAGATCAATTTCAGTTCAGCATTCTTCAGTTCAGAAGTGGACAAAGGACTAACTTGACTAATTCGATCGGTTAAGGTGTTCATCACCTGCCGAGGAGCCGGCAGTGAGTTCTGGTTGTGAGATCTACAGTTTTGTGCAAAGCGAAGAATCCACGCAGTGACTCGGCGAAGACGATTAAGAGAACTAAAATTATGCTCCAACTGTTCAGTGGACAAATCCACGGTCACGTGAACTCCGGCTGCACGGATTTCTCCTTGCACGGGGTCTAGAGCTAAGTTAGGACGGATTCGTCGTATAGGCCACTGAGCCCTGTCAGAGGCCAACCATGTCGGACCATGCCACCAGAGTGAGCATTGAACTAACTGCGCTGGAGAGGAGCCGCGAGAAGCGATATCTGCAGGATTATCCTCCGTACTAACATGGAACCAATGTTGGGCGGGCAGGTTAGCAAGAGTCCTTGCCACTCTGTTCCCAACAAACACCTTCCAAAGTGGTGCTGGATCGGCAGTGAGCCAGGAAAGAGCTATCGAACTATCAGAACAAGCGACTATGTGATCAGCAGGAATATGCTCAAAGTGAGATCGAATTTTACCTACGGTTTTCCCCAATAATTCCGCGGCCAACAGTTCTAGCCGAGGAATGGTCTCGGGTTTTATCGGAGCTATTCTGGCTCTCGAAATGATCAAGCGGGTAGTGACATTAGAGCCGTGAACCCCTACGTGGTATACAACCGCAGCGTAGGCACGTTCGGACGCATCAGCGAAACCTACAAGCCACTGAACCGGGTCAGTGGAACTAATATGTCTAGGTATTCGAAGATTTGCCAGGTCTCCCATTGAACTGGCAAGTTTAGTCCAATCTAGTACTAAGGATTTGGGCAATGGATCGTCCCAACCGTACTTGGCGTGGCACACTTCTCGTTGAATGCACCGCGCAAAAACAGATACGGGCATCACCCACCCAGCTGGGTCATAAATGCGACCCACCTGGCTGGCAAGTTCACGTTTGGTGAGGACGTTTGGAGTGGTGGGTACTTTAAATAAGAACGAATCAGAAATGTGGTCCCATGCTACTCCTAGCATTTTCAATGGTTTCTCATTTTCCAGATTAAGATCCACAAACTCCGAACGAGACAGGCAGTGCTCATTAGGGAGTCCTTGCAACAATCGTGAATCATTAGATGCCCATTTCCTAAGTTCCAATTCGGCAGATCTCAATAGATCGGTTAGTTCAACTCGAGCTTGCTGAGCTTGCTCGATGGTATCTCCCCCCCCATGGGCATCATCTACGTACGTATGGTTCAACAGTATTTGCGCGCCTAATGGGTACTTGTTCATTCCGGACCGAGCTAAATGTTTGATTACTCGGTTGGCCAAAAAGGGGGCCGACGCCGTACCATAAGTCACTGTACAAAGAGCAAAATCCTGCACTTGTTCGGAGGGGGAATTTCTCCACACTATCCGTAACATGTCATGATCCTCAGGGGGATGAACTATCTGTCGGAACATGTGTTTTATATCAGCGATAAACACAAATTTGAACGATCGAAATCGAAGGACTATGTCACAAATATCAGGCTGCAATTTTGGACCTATTAACAAAATTTCGTTCAAGGATCTACCATTAGAAGTACGTTGGGAAGCATTAAAGACAACCCGAATTTTTTCCGGTGGATCGTCAGGACGGTGCACTGCATGATGAGGAACATAATAATGCGGCAATTGAGGACTAGGTGGAGCAACCTTACGCATGTGACCTAATTCTAGATACTCCAGCATAAATTTCTTATAAGCTTCGGCCAACATGGGTTGCTTTTGGAACTTTGCTTCCATGCGGTAAAATTGCCGCAAAGCTATAGATCGAGAAGCTCCTAGTGAAGTGCGATCTTGTGCGAACGGTAGAGGAACTATGTAACGACCAGAAGGAGCGCGCTTGACTTGTTCTAAGAACAAACGTTCTGCTGCATGTTCAGCAGGCGTCCAAGGGAGAACCTCCTCAACTGATTCAATTTCAAACATTCGGCGCAGCAAATCGTTCGTTTCGGACATATTGGGCGAAACAGTAGACGCCGAACAATTCGATTGAGCTACCGAACCGCTAACTAGGGTGATTGTAGTCGGAACTATTTGCTGAGAGTCCAATGTACATGATTTGGCCGCCAGTTCAAACAACGGAACCAGTGGGGGAGACATTAGAACCGGGGGAACTATTGAATACAGATTGCGCACTAACGGAAGATCTCGTTTAAGTTCAATTACGGGAGCTGGGATTTGAACTACAGCTGATTCGACATTGGGGGAAATGGATTCCGATCGATGACGGTGATCCTCGCTCACTGTACAGGGCGGTAAGTTCTTATCAAATTCTCGGCATTTCGGACGAAGCTCAAAACGAACAGACTTAGCAGACCTATCTCCTCGGTGACCTAGGACTAACCATCCTAATTCAGACCGAAGCAACCATGGTGAATTTCCTCTAGGGGCGATTCTCTGATCGCTAACCAATTGCATAAACAATTCCGAACCCAAAATTAGATCTACATCAGCTCTAATATTGAACAATGGATCAGCTAGTTCAAGACCTAAGTTTGTCAGATGCGGCCATTTTTCAGCAGAAAATCCGCATGACGGGAGTGGGGCAGTGACTTGATCTACTACGTGCGCGGCGAAAGCCAAACGCCGACCAGTTCGAGTATGTAAGTAGAGCGAGGCCAGCCCCGGAACCGCTTGTACCTTTCCCCCTACTCCTGCTATATGCAACTGGATAGGGTCTATGTGCAAGGCAGCCGCTTTAACAACGCGGCTAGAAACTATTTGAATTTCAGAACCCGTGTCTAATAGGGCTCGAGCGGCCACTCCAGGCCCGCTGCCCCTAGCAGAAATTCGCACCACCGCAGTGGGAAGCAACCCTTTTGAACGATGAAATCTAATGCAAGACCTATTAATTGTCGACCTAGTGCGATCCCAGGAAAAAGTCGATCTACCAGTGGACGGTTCGTCCGAAACATTGTGCTCGTTAACAGAACTACTACCTAAGGGGACCTTATCATTAACCCTTAAACTAACCGACTGAGTCGTGCAATGAAGATCGCTACTCCTGGGTATGGCACCGTTAGGTTTCAGCAGAGAGCGATCTTCGTCCCCAGCGGTCCTAGGTACTAACATGCAACCTTGGACGGCCGAGCTACCGTCCTTGAACTTAGAACTAGACATCCTACCTATGGGATCTGAGGCAGAGCTAGAATGAGTGCTAACTGGAAAGGATGATCGATCATACGAGGCATTGCAAGAGTTTATTGATCTAGTACAATTTGATTCAAGTTTAGGACTCACCGTTTTCGAACAAATGGCCTCATGTCCGGCCTGCGTAGATCTTACCTTCGGCAAATGATCGTCAGAGCAACCTCTCGAAATCGGGGGGGTGACGTCGGTAGCTATATTTGACCCAGAACTATTTGATTCACTATTGTACAATAATGGCTCTGAATTAGCTCGAGTGCGAAAATGGACCGGACGCCGATTCGGTCGAGGGGAATACACTTCAGAAGAACCCCCCATATTAGTTGGGGTCGGGGACCCTAGTTCGACGTTTCGGATCGCGCCTATATCTTCGGATGATTTTCGGACGTTCGTTGTGGCCTTGCTGGTGGTCGGTCCGTTGTTCAAATGTAGCCAATGGTGATGTCGCTTGCCGCAAAAGCAAGTGCGGACGGCCTTGCAGCCATCGATCTGATGTTTGTGCGAGAAGCAATTTCGGCAAATTCTTGTCTGCAGAACAAATTTTCGGCGTTCAGGAACTTTCAGCTTCCTGAAGTGATCACATTGGTACAGAAAATGACCGCCGGAACAAAAGTGGCATCGGGAAGCGGTTCTGCTCGGCTCGACGCTCTGCGACACGTTCGAGCGGCTCGATCTAGGAGATGAACGAGTCTGTCCGGAAAGTCCAGTAGTACATGGTAGCATGTGCGCAATATTTAGTTCACGCTCCATGAAGACGAGCAAACTGTCGACGGTAGGAACTTCATTTCCAGTCAGAAGTTTTTCGCGGTTGAACTTGTCCGAGAGTGTACGATCAAGTCGGGAGAACAATACCTCAAACAGTAAGAACGACGCCAAGTCCGCAGTGTCGATCTCGTACATCGACCGAATCCATGCCCGCGATTCCGATAGGTAGGCTTCGATATCTTGCGCTTCTGCCTTCCTTAGAACGGGAATCCGACATTGATTTTCGAACGATTTTCTGGCCAATCGGTACTTGCCTGAGCTTTCACTCACTAGAGCTGCGTAGAGCGAGTCGTAGTCCGAACCATCCGATTTAAAGCTGGCGAACGCCGATTTGGCCTCTCCCGTTAGCTTTTCAATCAGTGCTTGATATTTTATTTCGGCCGGGAGGCCGGGCACATCGTGCACAGCTCGATCAAAAAGTACTTTGAACGAAGAGAATCGGGTGATGTCTCCGTCGTACAGTGGGACCGTCGGTAAAAGCATGTTCATGTACTTTACCGCCTCGAACGTACGTCGGTTCGGGTCAAGTTCATTATTGGCCTTTTCAGGTCGATCTAGATCGGCCTTTGCGGGAGGTAACATTGCCAACCTAACCTGGATGGCCGCGAGCTGGCGAAGCAACTTTTCGCTGATCTCCTCGTCAAATTCGGCTTGTTCAATTAGTTCGGAAAGTCCTTCGCCGGCATTGATGTTTGTTTGAACTAATTCGCGAGCTTGTTCCGTCCATTGATCTATATGCATCGCCGCGTCAGCCTTGATCGACCATGTACGAAGTCTGTTGTACAAGCTTTTCTGCGGTCCAGTCAGAAGACGAGCAATTTCTTGATCTAAAGCAATCTTTGTTTCAGACATAGTTCGATTTAAGTACGCGTTCACGAATTTGAACAATTTCAAGAACGATTTCACTCGATCGATTAGAACACTGCCACGAAGACGCACGAAATACGATCGATCACAACTCCGGATTGAGCTCGGCAGTTATGATAGTTCCCGGGTTTCGGCACCAATGAATAAAACGTATTTATTCATAAATTAGTTCAGAACAAAGGTTTTGTACAATTAATATCGTTCAGAAAATGTTCACACGAGACGTTCAGATTCTAACCAAGTACAAACTGATAAAACGGCCGAGTGATAAGAACAGGGCTACCGATCGAGAGAGAGCTCTGAGCGAAGGGCTGCCACTACACTCATTGAATTCAGGGTTCATTTATGAGATCAAAATTAGCCCGAACTTGAATCAACGCACTACTAATTAATTAGAACAATTAACTAGCTCAATGATCGATCATCCGTCCAAGATTAAATGAACAACTGCACGCATAAGTTGCTGGCCTGACCAGCGCTAGCCGCGGCAGCCTCAAGAACTAGTCTAGAGCTGCCCTGCGTCCGAACAG
>JASJUZ010000552.1:0-18333 GCA_037159825.1 Tupiocoris notatus | reverse complement strand
TCTTTACTGTTTTTAATCCTTCCCTTACGATTTTTATATTGTTATTATTCTGATTCTCTTTAATCGAAAATGTATTTAAATAGTACAGGATGCAAACGGTGCAGTCGAAAACATATAATTTAATCTTCCAGCAAGTAAAGGTGGACATTTTTCTATTAAGAAGCTGAGAGTTGGCAGGGTAACTTATTTCGAAATGGCGGATACTATGAACGGATCATTGAGGCACCAAACGAGGCGTTATACGAAGTTGGGAGTGTATCTGGAAACTTTTCTCGCTCCGCTTACATGTGTTTGCAATTTGTTCGTTCCAAAGTGGATTTGTTCCCGAAGCGTTAGTGACTTGTGAGGAAGACTTTCAAGTGACGTTCGTGCGACTATTGACACCTGGCCTTAGCAGGGCGGAGGGTGTAGGAGAGAAGAGAGAAAAGGTTCACGAGTGGTTTTGAAGTCGATGGTCTCAGTGTGCGAGCAGGGGCATCCGGCATGCGCGAGTGTAAGAGGATTCCTTACCACAGAGGCCGACTTCCGGCAATCTGCGTCCAAGCTCCCGGTATTGACATGGAACAGCCACACTTGAAGTGATGCTATGTATAATGTAGCGTATTCTAAATCACTTCAGAGGTATGGTTTGGAAAGAGCCGTTTAGTTCTTAACAAGTGTTTTAACAGCGTTCAACTGGAGGCATTAAATTGATAATTATAGATTGAGAAATTTCGCAAACCTATCGCATTAGAAGAATGTTGAAATCGATCTTTTCTCAATATTTTCAATTTCTTCTTGGACCCTCTTGATTGTGTAACTTAAATAATAAGCTGATAAAATATATGATAAAAAACTGGCCCCTTTCATCAAAATAGGTACCTAGTTCTTTACTGTGTTCATCCTGACCTGTTCGTTTAGTTTCAAACTTATTTTAAATATTTTTTTTTTCTAAGTTAAGCTCTGCTGCTAAGCCCGCGAAACATAATCGCTCATTATTCTTCACTATGGGAAATGTATTTTTACTATTTCGTACTATGGGAAATATTTTACTTTGTGAACTGAAGCATAAGCTCATGCTTTCCTATCAGTAGTGATTTGGTACCCTTAATTGTTATAGTCGAATGATTAAATGCCACTTTGTTCGGAAGCCGAACGGCAATTTGAGGTTGTTGAGATCCAGTCTATTAATGAGAAGAGAGATGGCTGGAAGATTCTCTGCGAGGGTGATGTGTGGGGAACCTGGCCTCGAAAATTGATTTAAGATGGTCTCAATTGCATCCTTAACGAAAGGCCTGGATTAAAACGTCAAGCCCGGGCGGACAGCGGTTTCATTTTAGTTTATGATCCTCAGCTACAACGACGGGAAACATCGGTTTTATGTGAGAACTGAGATTGATCTTGGAAGCAAGAAGGAAGAGGCGGCACTAGGACTCGAATTTCAAGACACCTTAAATCAAAAAACCGTTCCCCGTTCGTGCGTTAGTCGCTTGGGATTTATGAGGATAAACGCGGTTGTTTAGATTTGCGAAGACGTCGACGCATGAGAATTTCTTGAGGTTGGCGCGAGTGCGAGTTGGAATTACCATTAAACTGCAGTACAGTTCAGATCTCTGACGACAAAGCCATAAATGCGATGATACGACAATGAAATATTATAGGAATTCGAATTCCGATTACTTTCGAGCAATGGAGAACCATGAATAATAAAAGTCGTGAGTGCTTTTATTCGAGGATAGAAATTATAATAACTATCTGTAGTCGGCTCAGTTTCTATTGTGCTGTCTAGGAGATCCTGCGTCTGTTTCAAAAACTTTTGAAAAATCTCTTATTTTACGATGCCGTCGAGTGGAAAATTTTCAACTCACTCCACAATCTTATCGAGCTAAAGTTTTATGGGCGAGGTCGCGATATTGATGGGAAAGCCTTGGATTGCTTATCTCGTCCACGTGAATATCAAAAAGAGGTATCAGTCAATTGTATTTTCCTTCGGTCCTTGTACTGTTTCTTATTGGTCCAGACGGTTCCCTGGAGTTGTGGAGTTTCTATGGGCTCCAGCTCGTAAGCATTGTGTGCATTTTCAGTGAAAAGTTTTTGACGAAGAAGTGCCACAACGTCACTTCAGGTCTAAGCTTATTTAGATACCTTCAATCGGTTCTTGGAGACATGGAGGAAACTAAGCGAATATAATATGGCGTTATTATATACCGCCCTATTATTGCTCTTTTGCTATTTCTGGATGGCTTACTATCGACCTAATTAAAAACGATCTGAACCCATGAATAGCCTTCAAACAGTTTTAACCTCCACAGTACATTACTTCAGGCACGAATGGACTTCCTTCGAAATAATCCGCCGTAATGATATCTCCCGAATTCTCGGATGATGCTTCGTTCTTCTTAGAAAACGGCTGAGTATGGAGCGAATGGGTGGTACGTTGATGGATATCTTTTGACCCAGTTCAGGGCGGCGAAGTTGAACCTTTGAGCTTTGTACGTTCGACTTTCTTACATCTTGAACAGATAACAGGAGAGGGGAAGTCGGGTTCCTTTTCCGCCAGAATGAATCAGGTTCATGAAATTAAGCGGAGAAAAGGGTGGCAGGTACGCGAAAGGAAGACGTAACTGGCGAAGGATCTGGTTCTTCCCTGGCTGCCTTTCATTCGAGCAATTAACTTATCTGAAGCCTTGCACGGAAAGGGCGGGCATGAACCGGGAAGACGACGAGGTTGATTCTGCCATCCTCCCTGATATAACCTTCAACGTGAAGCTACTTGTGCACTAGGTACATAATTCTCTCGTTGAAGTGCCAGGAAAGATACGAAGTGCGAGAGCTGGATTAGACGTGACGATTAGCAGGAGGAATTAGTGCGACTAACTTCGACTAAGTTGGAGCGTTTACCCTTGACAGCTACAGCGTTGGTGAAAACTAGTACTTCCTTGGAGCTTCTTGGTTCACAACTTCAAACCGGCACTTTTCAACTTTAATTGATGAAAGACGTCGTCATTTTCGAAAGATCTTTGGCGAGAGTTTTCAATGAAATTCCAAGTTTGTGTAGTTTTTGTTCACACTCACCCTAGACAGGTTTCTGGAGATGAATAATTTTAAGTTTCAGGTCAATCGATTCATGATGTCTGAGGACGATGCTGTTTATTACATGATCGTCATTACTTGGAGGGTAATTGCCAGGTCGAGCATCATCAGAGCTGTTTTTTACGTCAGTTAGGCACTGAAGAGCTCTTCGCTGGAATACCGTGATTCGACGAAAAAATCTCTATGGAATTTGGATACGAAAGTCAAACGAGTCTGCTGGTTTTAATTTTACACTGTTGATCTTTGTGTGAATTCGGATCATTGTCAGACACTTGTTGCCTTTTTTATTTCAAGAGCCCTTGGAAATTCTCGATGACTCGGTAAATGCGAGAACGTGAATCGGACCGAAAGCAAAAAAGCTGCTCACTTCGCGTTCTTTCCAACCGCTTACCCGAAGGCGCCTCATCTTACAGTCCGACTTTTTTCTCTCGATTCGTCGTCCTTTTCCTCTCGTTAAATTAATTAGCGAAAGGAGTGTGGATGAGGAGACAGCCGAAAAGGAGCAGCGCGAAGAGAATTGTCTCACGGCCGGTAGGTGGAAACCGGTCGCAGCTATGACGTCTGAAGAGTGGAACTCGCTTAACACGTTGATAATTTTTGTCCAGCGAAACTTGAGGAAATCAAATACGCGAGAAAACGATGGACGCTGTAGCGTACTCCAAAAATTACGAGCCTATTTCCTAGACGGGAATTTCAATATTCGCCATCTAAAACCAGTCATGCTAGCGCTTTTTTTTTGTCATTTAACTTTACTCCGATTGAATTAAGGGGAAGTCACAGCCTTCCCTAACCTCCGCTCTTTTCGAAGGAACGTTAACTCATCTTCCGGACTGGTTTATGAAGCGAGAAGTCGTCGACGTGGCCCCCGGCCTCACCGGCCCGTACATCAGCCACCGGTAAACGGTACCATAAAACTCCGAGGAATCCGAACGCAGCTTTCCGAGTGGAGGTAAACCATTAGTGTCCAAGAAGATGAAAAATAATACGAATTAATTCAAGCAAATAAGGACGGATGGGATCATCTGACTGCAGAATCGACCTCATCTGTGTCTCGAGATTATTAACGCCCCATGGTCGTGTAATAATTGATTTTCCACGCTTATTCAAGCATTTAATATTATTTATATGCTGGCGATTCAAACGAGCGTTTTTCAGTTATACATCAGTAGCGGTTTTCTAAACAAATATAATGGACGTATGATTTATCGTAAAAAAAAACTTTTTCAACACCTGACAAGGCCGTGATTGTCACCTAAAAAGGCCATAACTTCTTTCTTGTAATAAAAACTCTGCAAATGATTGTACTGCGGTTTATTATTTATATACAAGCGAGTTTTTTAATTCATTATGTTCAGCCCTCACCCTTAAGAGTTCTTAGCGCCCCTATAGGACGTTGGCATCAGGTGTGATTCGGGCTGAGGGTGATGGGGTTGAGATGGCTTACGTCTCTGTGGTAGTTATAATGTTATCTCGTCTGTATCAATGTTTGTGTTTATTATTGAGATTATGTTTTTGATTTCGTTATTATGGTTCTGCCTACTTAACTTCAGCTCGCTGTATTTTGTAATTTGAAATTTGTAACAACTACATTAAACAGTGTTAAAGACTTTTATCTGTTCGTCAAAATACCTGGATTTGACATTGGTGCCGAAACCCGGGACGTTCGAACCGATTGTGTAAACGCGTTTGGGCTAGTTACACAATCTCGACCTAGTGATTCACTACGATGCCTCCTAAACGATCCAGTCGAAGGAAAAACAAAGATAATTGGGACGAACCATCTCATCCAATGCCATGTACATTTTGTGGCCCTGATCGTAACTGTGACTCTTGTGGTCACACAGTAAATCCTTCACAAGTGCCTGCCACTGATGATGCGCATTCAGAGAAGTCTCATGAATCTTATGATAAAAGTATTGGTACGTTTATAGACCTGAATTCGTACTGTAAAGAATACGACGATCTTCTCAGTGACCAGAAAAAATTGGTTCTTTTAATTGATGCCCAACTTGGTAAAATGGAAATGCTGCTTAACCGAATAAAAGGGCCACTGTCCCAAACTATGATTAAGTGTCATACGGCAGCGTTTGAACGCCATGTACTATCATGTGAAGATATTGTAGTTCGTCTACTTGGTGAAAAGTGGCCCCATGCATTGCAAAAATATCTTTTAGGAGCCATAAATGAGGCGCAAATGCGGATTTCATCAGTACTCACTTCAACCTCAATGTCAGCTGCGGACGATGGAATTGGCTCTCACCTTTCTACAACGTCCAGTGACACTCAGCTCGCTCTTAGCCAAATGCAATACCACGCACAAGTAATTTCTCACGTTCCAGTTTTTTCTGGCGATATTCTTGCCTTTGACCGTTTTTTAAACCTGTTCAATAAATCGGTGCACGACCTTAAACTCCTACCTGTTGAGCAAAAATGGGAAGCCCTTCGTTCCAAGCTAGCAGGCCCTCCCCTTGCCCTTGTCTCAGGATGTTCTGGTTCAAAGGAAGACTATGAACAAGCCTACGCCAGCCTCAAGCGGGAGTACACATCCCCCTTCAGGAAATCCATGGCTCTACTTGCTCAGAAAAATCAACTACCACATGTTTCTGACGCATTAAACTCATTAGAAGAGTTTTATTACAAAACTTCTTCTTGGGTGACTGCTGTGTCGAATATACCATGCAAGAACCTATCAGAATTTCTTCTGTTCGAGACCGTCTTTGGTGAGCTACCAAAAAATCTCCGAGATACATTCTGTGCTTCTAATTTGAATGACGAAGTTCTTCCATCTGTACATGATCTCCTGGAATTTCTTTCTAAAAAGGTGGAGGCCATTCGTAATGTACCCTCATCTCAACTTCGAAGATCGCCTTCTCCCCGAAATTTTCAAAGTAATTCAAACCACAGCCGATTTAGATCTCAACAGTCGCTTCCCCGATTTTCTCATCCTGTAGGGAAATCGTTCTCTCACGCCGCACTCCATGACGAGAGCTCAGTAGGCCCAGACGACAGTGCTGCTTTTATTGGATATGACCAACAAAACTTAAACGATCACAATCGCCCATTCAGGAAAGGTCGTCCCTCAAGGCCCATGGAATGCTTTTATTGTAAGCGTAATCACTTCCTGTATCGGTGCCCCGACTGGTTCAATTTACCTATTGACACCAGACTGTATCTTGTGGACAATTATAATCTATGTAGACGTTGCCTTTCGGATCGTCATACTACAGGCAGCTGTCCTTCAGAACGCTCATGCATTCATTGCGGTGAAACTCATCATAGTACGCTACACCCCTACCCACAAAGCATAAAGGATAATGGATCTCAAAATTCTCCTACTCCTGGCTCACGATCGTCTTCTCGCCAAACTCGCCACCGCTCTCGCTCCCCTTCACCATCACCTCAGACCAAGAATTTGTTTTCGTCTTCTAACGGTACCAGCTTCGAGGAACAATTGCAGTCATCCGCGGCTTCAGGTCTGCCGCCTGATGAGTTAGGATCAACAAGTTCTCAAGGTCAGGGTAAGTCACAATCTCAATTTTCATCACCTGTTCCTGGTTGCTATCCTAAATTTCGATCAAATCGAGATTGAGGGTGGCGCCCGGATCGCACCTGTAGCCTGTTATGCCTATGCCCATATCATTTGTCTTGTTTGAAAAATAATTCTAATAATGGTAATTTAAATTCAGCTCTGTCACCATCTTCTCAGGTACTAAAATCAAGTGTCAACAATAATTGTAGACCAAATACCTCCAGTTCACTTCCTGATTCTTACACGTCTACTTACAGCAATTCATTAGTAAAACCTTACCTAGGCCCAATCCGTTCATGTCTTCATTTCTCTCCCCATATCTCAGTGATACCAACGGCCAAGGTACATCTTAGCAATAATGGCTTATCAGGGTGCAATATCCGGGCACTTTTGGATTCAGGCAGTGAGACTTCACTCATCACGTTGGCTGCCGCAAATAAATGCAACCTTCAGTTATCACCTTTTTCAGGGAGCGTCTCTGGCATTGGGGGAGACATATCCTCCCCCGTCCTTGGAATAACAACATCATTTCTTCGATTAATTGATGGTCGTTCTCTCTTGGTGACCTTCAGGGTTCTTGAAAGGGTAACAGATAATCTTCCATCTCGAGATCTTCCCTACAACCGTTGGCCACATCTAAAATTTTACCATCTTGCAGACCCCCTCTTCTATGTACGTTCACCCGTAGACGCCATCCTCGGAGCGGACGTTTTCCTCCAAGTCATTTCGTCCAAGACAGTTCTTCCGATACGAGGCTCTCCAACCTTAGTGAGCACACTTCTTGGATGGGTAGCTATGGGATCTTTTAGCTATGGCGTCAGCCGCTCAGTCCATTTTAAGCGCACAGGTGAAGACAATAGAACAATAAAAAAGTACGTTCACCGATACTCCATCAATGTCCCTGCTCCAGTTAATTCTGGTATGAAGAGTACCCAAGGCCAGCCAGAGCAACTGATTTCAAATAAGACATCTCACGCACATGCCTCGGACGTTTGGCCAGAAGATTTAGACGGTGTATGGGACGATCCACGGTCTGAAAACGAATCCCAACCTAGCTCTATTATTCCTGTTTCTGCAAGAGACGGCTCCTCAGATCTTGCCAACTCAGAACAAATCTGGAACCTCTATTTTGACCAAACTCCTGTTCAAACCCAAAACTGTTTGCTTGAACAGAGAGAGGGTTCTTTTGTAGTATCTTCAGCGGGCTCCTTTACTCTTCGGCCGTCATTGGTGAAGCTTTCTTCCTCAGTTGCTGGTGCTTTCGTAGAGGAATCGACTCTAAGCTTAGCTGTACAAACGTCAGATGGAGATGCTAACACAAACGAGCTCTTGAGTAGAATGTTTCAGTTAGAGTCAGTGAATGAATGTTCACCTTTGACTCCTGATGAGCAAAAGGCAGAGGAGTTATTTTCAGCTCACAGTTATCGCCTTCCTAATGGTAAGTTCTGTGTCCCACTACTGATGAAACGTTCCCCTAGGGAATTGGGTGACTCCCGTCGCATTGCTCTTCGCCGTCTGTACCAATTGGAAAGACGTTTCCAAAAAAATGAGCAAGTACGAGTGCAGTACGTCAACTTCATGAGGGAATACGAGGATTTGGGTCACATGTCCCCCTGTCAACCCCCCACGCCAAACGAAAAGGTTTATTATCTACCTCACCATGCCGTATTTAAGCAGGATAGCCCCACGACCAAAATTAGAGTAGTTTTTAATGCATCTCAACGTTCTAGTTCAGGACTGTCGCTTAATGATCTTTTATATGTTGGGCCGAAACTTCAGGCGGACATTGCTGAAGTTGTTACAAGGTTCCGAGAGCATCGATTCGTGTTTATGGCTGATATCCGTCAAATGTTTAGGAATATTGAGATTCTCCCCGATGAACGTAATTTGCTCCGCATTTTATGGAGGTACAGTCCTGATCTACCGATTCAAGACTTCAAGTTGAACACTGTAACCTATGGGACTACATCTGCACCATTTCTGGCGAATCGTGTTATACGTGCTATTGCTGATTCAAATAAGGAGGCATTTCCTGTGGCTGCTGAAATTCTCTTGTCCCGGACCTATGTGGATGATTGCCATGGTGGTGGAGTAACCGTTGAAAAGGCAATGTATGCTCGCAACCAAATTATTGACCTTCTGTCCAGTGCAGGTTTTGAACTCCGCAAGTGGGCATCAAACCACCCCGACCTTTTAATGGACCTTCCAGATGAACATCGACTGTTCAGGCACGTGTGATCCAGCGAGATGTTTGCTTGGCTAACCTTGGTTGGGATGAGCCCTTACCAAATGATATTCAGGGCAGATGGGAAAAGCTGGCGAGTACTTTTAACGCCATTCAAGCTGTTCATATCCCACGGCTCATGGCATTCTCTGAGGATAATGACTGGTTAGTGGGATTCGCTGACGCCTCAGAGCGAGCATATGCTGCAGTGCTATATCATGTGAACTGTTCGACTTCATCTACTACAGTCAGACTAGTGTTAGCTCGAGCAAGAATGGCGCCCATTAAACAGGAGTCCTTACCTCGGCTTGAACTTCTGGCCTGTGAACTTTTGAGTAAGGTCTTTGCTAAGATGTCACCAATGTTTCCGCATGTTCCTACTTCTCGCCAGATTGCTCACAGCGATAGCACCATAGCACTCTCCTGGATCACAGCAGACCCAGCCCCGGTTTGGAAGGTGTTCGTGGGGAACCGGGTAGCCAAAGCTTTAAGTAACGTCCCTGTACAGCAGTGGTTTCATGTCCGTTCGTCCGAGAACCCTGCCGACCCTGCAAGCCGAGGATCTCATCCAAGGGAACTTGCTCAAAATACACTGTGGTGGAGTGGTCCACCATGGCTCAGGAGTCCACCAAGTTCTTGGCCACTTACCAGGATTCGTCCAGATCTAGTACATCCTAGCATAGCAGAAGAACAACGCCTAAAAAGCCCACTTCAGTGTTCTGTGATTGTCTCATCTGAGTCGCATCAATATGAAGAACGATTTAGCAGATATTCTAATCTTAGACGTGTCACAGCGTGGCTGCTACGGTTTTTGTTCAACTGTCGGAAAGTCACTGTCAAAAAAAGTGGTCCACTCACGGCTGGGGAGCTGAAAGAAGCTGAATTAGTCCTTATCCAACGATCCCAAGCTCTCCATTTGCAGGAACTTCTACAGGATGCACGGTTAGGTAAACCAAGGAGTCGCTTGACTAAAACATTGGGTTTATTCCTTGATAAAAAAGGAATCCTCCGAGTTGGAGGCAGATTAGCTAACAGCGAATTACCATACGAGTCTCAACATCCTGCGTTGCTCCCTCAAAATGCTCATTTGACAAGGCTAATTATTGAATCGGCCCACGAACAGTTACTCCATGTGGGACCACGCAGCACATTGGGTTGGTTGAGACAAAGATATTGGATCGTCAATGGCCGTAATGTGGTTCAAAGACAGCTGTCGTCATGCCATAAATGTTTCTCAATCAAACCACGTCCGTTTCAGCCAGAGATGGGGCAACTTCCTGCAAGTCGTACGGCATCTATCTACCCATTCCATCAAACTGGAATTGATTATGCCGGGCCATTCGAAGTTAGCATCACTGGAACTCGAGGATCAAAAGTTTATGGGATTTACCTGGCGGTTTTTATTTGCTTTTCTACGAAAGCCATTCATTTAGAACCGGTGATGGACCTGTCCACGGACGGATTTTTGCAAACTCTGGAACGATTCGTAGGCCGCAGAGGCGTTCCATCAGTCATTTGGACTGACAATGGGCGCAACTTTTTGGGAGCAGCGAATTTACTTCGTCCAATTCAACAAACCTTCAACACTGCAGAACATAGAGCAGCATTAATGGATCACACATCGTCTAAAGGTATTGAGTGGAGATTTATACCACCTCGAGCCCCTCACTTCGGAGGGCTTTGGGAGGCTGCCGTCAAATCGGCCAAACGGTTGCTTCGAGTCACTCTTAGAGGACACACCCCATCCTACCAAACTTTTGTCACCTTGATTGTTAAAGTTGAGGCCATATTGAACTCCCGCCCATTGGCAGCTGACTTCAGTTCTCCAAACGAACTTAAGGTTCTTACTCCTGGCCATTTCTTGGTGCAGCGTCCTCTGACCAGTTTACCAGAGCCCTCCGAAAACGTACGGCATAGCTTCATCAAGTCATGGCGTTTTGTTCAGCAGTCCACAGCAAACTTTTGGAAACGATGGAAGCGGGAGTATTTAAGTGATCAGCAACAACTACTAAAGTGGAATTCCCCTTCCCCACCAGCACGGATAGGTCAAGTTGTCCTTATTCATGAAGACAATGCACCCCCCCTTCAATGGAACATTGGGGTGATTACTGATCTTATTGTAGGTAGAGATCAAATAGCCCGAGTAGCTACTGTGCAGACTTCTCACGGCCCAAAAACCCGCCCACTTGTAAAATTGTGTCCTCTACCTAACCAACCCCCCGGGGTCAATGTTGGCGGGGGAGGATGTTCAGCCCTCACCCTTAAGAGTTCTTAGCGCCCCTATAGGACGTTGGCATCAGGTGTGATTCGGGCTGAGGGTGATGGGGTTGAGATGGCTTACGTCTCTGTGGTAGTTATAATGTTATCTCGTCTGTATCAATGTTTGTGTTTATTATTGAGATTATGTTTTTGATTTCGTTATTATGGTTCTGCCTACTTAACTTCAGCTCGCTGTATTTTGTAATTTGAAATTTGTAACAACTACATTAAACAGTGTTAAAGACTTTTATCTGTTCGTCAAAATACCTGGATTTGACACTGTAAGGAAATAGAGGTTTCCTCACGATATCCATCCTTAGTATTGAAGCGTATTATACGAGTTCTAATATCGACCACGGCAGCGCTACTCGAACATCATACGTGTATTATCGATCGTCGTGTATTACTTATATCGATTATTGTGTATTGTGTATTAATATCGAGTTAATGTAGTTGGCATAGTTTCCCGCCAGAGGGTAGTAGCGTTGTTAAGACGAACGCCTTTGTGTGATTCACATTCTCTTCTTCTATACCTAACTGTTCCGTTGTAAAGAGTTTACGAGTATTACAGCTTTTCGAGTGCGAGCTATTCAGTGCGTTTTATTCTCATACCAAACCTTCTTTCCGAATTATTCGGCGAAGTTATCAGGTGAGTTCGAACATATCACTTTCTGTTTTAATACGAATTCGTAGCTAATATGGAAGTGATTCGGCATTTGTTCATTTTGAGGTTGAAAATTGCCAAGCTGTTGCACCAGTGGGTTAAAGGGTTTGAGATGGCTCTAAGTTGTTTCGTTGAGGTTGAAACTGACCAAATAGTTTATCTGATTGACTTGATGGACGGAATTCATTTCCAAAGTAGATTTCTGGAAGACAGATTTTTGGGTTGTAAGTCGTTTTTGTTCCTTTGTCACCGAGATGGCTGCTTTGTCTCTCCGTCTGCGTCGGGTTGTTTTTCGTCCTTGTTGCATGTTCCAGAGTTCCAATCACGTCGTCGTTTTAGAAATGACTTTTATACAGATGATAGAGGCGCGAGTTTATCCATAGAGGAGGACGGATTGTTGACTAGTAAACAATTCGCTCGCGTAGTGAGCTGGCGATCTCGCATAGCACCGTCGTTGTTGAGGGAGGTAGCTAGTCTCATATGTTGCCCGTCACAATGAGACCAGGCGCGCGATGACGATAGATAGAGTGTCAGTCTCCCTTGAATAAATATAAACCACACGAATCGAGTCAAGGGAGATACCCACAGTTGATTGAGAATAGAGTACTGTATTATGGGCCGCGCCAATAATCAAACCAGTGCAGAAGACGGAGTCAAATAAGAGTTGACTGCTGGTTTAGAGATCGCGTCGAAACCAAGTTAGGCGATAAAGCCAGTAGTAAAGGTGGCTCACGAAAACTAAATTAGAGCCGTCTCAACCCAATAAAATTATAACCGTCGATGTCGGGCACTCATCAGTGCATGGTGTCATTTGAGTTCGTAAGAGACCGTTGCACCGTTGTTGAGCCTCAAAGCTTGCATTATTAATGAGGGGTGGTTCCTCCTGAGCGACAGGGTTGACGAAGGTATCGCTCGGGCGGATAGCCTGTGTTACATTGTATATTGCGGCCGAGGCAAGAGTACAGCGGTAGAAAGGCTGCGCATAAATATTTAAAAAAAAGAAAGAAATTAAAAAAAAAAAAAAAAAAAAAAAAAAAATTAAAATTAAAAAAAAAAGTCGAGTAATATGAATTAGCTCACTTAACCACTCAATAAATTTTAGCTTTGCTAAAATGTGAGTATAAATTGAGTTTAATTCTTAGTGAGTACTTGTGAATTCAATTCCAGTCGAGTAATCATGGAAAATTGATGAGTACCTACCTTTTATATGAGTATTACAAAGGTAGTAGCCCTAGAGTGAGGCATAATAAAATAAGTGAGGAATAATAAAAAAAAATAAAATACATTGAAATAATAATTTCAATGAATAATAATTAAAAAAAAAAGAGTTCAATGAAAAAAAAAATAATTGAAAGAAAGGAAAAAAAAAAAATAACGAAGAAATAAAAATAAAAATTTTTTTTTAAGCGTATGCCTAGGCACTGATTGAGTATAACTGGGCAGTCGGTCCTGAAGCTACGTGGACAAATCTGGTGTCTTTGAGACAGCGTGTGGTTTTGAGGGTATATATACACAAACTACTAAATGAGGATTGAGGAAATTGAAGAGTCAATGAGTGTGCGCGCACTACATTCATAATAGAGTATAAAATTAAAAAAAAAAAAGAGTGAAGGTTGGATGATACGAGTCAAAAAAAAAAAAAAAAAAAAAAAAAAAAGAGAGAATAATATAAGCGCAATTTGAAAATTATACTTAGAGGCATGGTAGATTAAAAGCAAGTTGCGTATGCTTTAATGGTAGATTAAAAGCAAGTTGCGTATGCTTTAATCTTGATCTGTAACAAATCTCATTTACAGGATGTCTGAGATGGAAATTGAAGAAGAGTTGCTGAGCTTCAGTGATGTGGAGAGGGAATCAGCAGCTACGGGGGAGAGTGAAAGAGCGGAGTCACCTACCCTGGTAGCCCTGAGAGCGTCAGCCCTGCACTCAATAACTTTACCTCCTCAGCCTGCTGAGGAAAAACAAGTGGAGGAGCAGAAAAATAGAACTGATCCAAACTATCAAAAATTACTTGATGAGGTTTTGGAGCTAAAGAGGCAGCTAGCGGATGCCCAAAAAGCTAAACGTAATGAGGCGATGGACGCAGGTAGCAGTAGGCGTCATGAAATTCCTCATTCATCGAAGCAAAGTCGAGGAAAAATGCATGTGAGCAGGACACCCGCTCAAGATAAACTGGTCAATGATCAGAAGAGGGCCAGAGAGGCGTATAGAGTTTCCCATGCGAATGGAATAAAGTTTCCACGCCTGGATGTGAAGTTGATCCAGAATGGTGAGACAAGCTTCCGGTTGTGGAAACTTAACATCGTGGACGCAATAGAGTCACAAGAGTGTGCGTTCCTGCTCGACGGCCTCGATACTCCTGAAGAGTATATAGGAAATGATCGAGCCCGTAAGATTGCAGCAAAGAAAGTCAAGGTGTTCATAATGTTACATCTTGACGCGCACTTTCAGGAACAAGTTGGCAATTTGAGTGAGCCTAAAGAAATCCTGATGACCCTGGAAAAACTCTGTGAGCCTACGGGCAAAGCTTTTCTTGGTGGTCTGATGTGGCAACTAACGCGGATGAATTTTGAGTCGTCGAGTGAGACTCCGATGGAGTTTGTCAACAGATTTGACAAACTGGTGCGTAAAATTCGTGAAATTAATGAGGAAAGTGTCAACGACGTCCTCTTGAAACAGGTATTTACCTGTGCAATTCGTTCCACCCAGACCTACCAGAAGGAAGTAATGCACGAGCCAGGTTATAGCGTCAACCAGCTCAAAACAATGCTCGTTGAAGAGTACAACGCCAAAGAGCAAATTACTGTCCAGACGTGGGTAACTCTGGACCCTGACGAGGAGCAAGAAATGGCGATGGTCAACTACTCCAGAGAGAGGATTGGACAGGGAGCTCTTCACATGTCTGAAGGTAAACCTCCATCTACATTCCGTGCGGTCATAGATTCTGGGGCGACAGAGCATTTGGCGAACCGAAAAGAGTTCTTTGAGGAGCTGAAGCCCTTTGCTCAGCCGAAGCGTTTCACATGCGCCAATAAAGATATTCAAGCTGATCTTGTTTGTGAGTTTTATGGCGACATATTGATAATTAACAATGGCAAACCTGCCAGGTTGAAAAATGTCTTGTATGCCCCTGATCTTACCGTTAATTTGTTTTCATTGCGTAAAGCTGCAGGTGCAGGCATGGAAATCACATTCACTGGTGATAAAGCTACATTTTTGTTGATAACAAGGGGGCTGTCATAAAAGAGGGACAGTTTTCAGATTGTTATTGGTGGATTGATTTTGAGTTACAATTAAATAGAGGCTCTAAGAGGAAAATTGAAAAAGTTCCATGTCCGTGCCTGGGGCAATGTACTTGTACGTCTAGCGGTTTGAGTTCTTCTGCAGCTAACACTAAATCACTTGGTGAGTCGAGGAGTGTTTTAGTGGGAGGGAGGAGACTGCAGAATACACAAGAGAGGAGACTGCAAAATACACAAGAGAGGAGACTGCAAAATACAAAAGTACAAGGGAAGAGTAAACAATCAAACACAAACAAAATTTCTATGTCTGATCCACAAATTTCAAACCAAAATTTAAATCCAGAGTTTAACAAGAGTTTGCTCTCCACATCTGAAAAGAGGATTCCTGTTGAGGGAGGAAGCTCTTCTGGTAAGATTGGAGGCATCGAAAGCAGCGATCATCTCAATCAGAAAACTGCTGAGATGGATCTGCAGAAACTGGGTGAGAAATTTAGTGGAGTGTTGAGGGACAATAAGGAAATTTTGTGGCATGTTAGACTGAATCATGCATCAAAGAAATATTTAGAGGCTGCTGCGCGTTTTATACCTGAAATGAAGGGAGTAAAATTTACTGATAAAATCTTAGATTGTGAGGATTGTGCGCAAGCAAAGGCGACAAAGAAGCCACACACTGAAGTGCGTAAAAGAGTTGACAAACCCTTTGCGGTTATGCACAGTGATTTGATAGGACCTATCAAACCACTGAATTTCAGGAACCAAGCTAAGTATATTGTAACATTCATGTGTGACTTTACTCGCTACGCGTTTGCCTATACTCTGAAAGATAAAACAGGAGTTCATGAAGCATTGAAAGAGTGCCTTGAGGAAATCTTCAGAATTACGAATGAGAGAGGCACGGTTCATACGATAAGGACAGACTCAGGTTTAGAGTACAAGACTGAGGCCATGAAAGAGTTGCTGACTAAAGAGAGGATCAAAGTCATAACGAGTGAGCCACACACCCCTCAACTGAATGGAGCAGCTGAGCGTTTGAATCGGGAAATAATACAGAAAATCAGAGTAAATCTTCTGTCAGCGAAAATGCCATTTTCCTTTTGGGGACATGCGCTCAACTACAGCCTACACGTTCGGAACCGCCTGCCTCATGCGGCTAATGACTTTGTGAGCCCATATGAAGCTCTCTATGGTCATGAGCCGTCGATGAAATATGTAAAGCGCTTTGGTTGCCTGTCCATGGTGGTGGACCCAAAGCCCAAAACCAAATTTGCCCCAAGAGCAAGAAGAGCCTACCTATTAGAGTGTGGGGAAACAGGCTACGTTTTATTTGATGAAGAGAATAAAACATTGGTGAGGTCATGCAATGTGAGGTGCATTGAACACATAGTGTACGGGGATAAAATAAAAAATTATCCAAGACCCCTTGCTGAAATCTTGGATTTTGAGTACGAGGAAAATTCTGCTTCCACAGAAAACTCGAAGAGTTCTAGCCCGTCTACTCAGAAAGGCCAACAGGGAAGTCTTTATACCGAGCCCAACTCTTTCAGGGAGGTAGCAAATGATCCCGATAGAGAACTATGGCTTGACGCGATCCGAGACGAGTTGGAATCATTAGAGGAGAACGGTACCTGGGAAATTGTGCCTAAGAGTGAACTTGAGTCAGGGACCAAGATAATTAGAGCAAGATGGGTAAACAAGCGGAAAGTAGAAACAGATGGGAGTTTCCGATACAAGAGTAGACTGGTTGCAAAAGGCTTTGCCGATACAAACCAGTACGACGTGAGTGAAATTTATGCTCCAGTGGCAAGACTGACTGATGTGCGTATGATCCTATCCATAGCTAACAAGCTTGGACTGGTGTTACACCAACTGGATGTGAAGACAGCTTTCTTGCATGGCGAGTTGGAAAAGCCCGTCTACATGGAAATTCCGGAGGGAGTCGTCGAGTTGACCTCATACCCGAAGAACTTGGCTGACACACATGTGTGCAGACTTGTTAAGTCGTTGTATGGACTGAAAGTTTCACCAAAACTTTGGTACAACAAATTTAGTTCAGTTCTGCGAGCACTGGGATTTACAGCTCATGATTGGGAGTGTGTTCAGAAAGTGTTGCAATACCTAAATGGTACCAGAAATCTGGGACTATTATTTGCTGGTGAGGGAACTGAAATCGAGTGCTACTCAGACGCGTCACTTGGGACAAACGATCTAAATGGTAAATCAACCACTGGATTTGCGCTTTACGCGTTTGGAGATCTAATTGCGTGGAAGTCCAAGAAACAAGTTCATGTTTCTATGTCATCTTCAGAAGCTGAGTACCTTGCAATGTCATTGGCGTGTAAAGAGCTCATTAGTGTTAGAGCCACTTGCAAATTTTTAATTGGAGAGGATATACTGCCTATAATCTACTGTGATTGCAGACCAGCCATTTCATTGGCGAAAACTGACGAGTCAAAGACATTGAAACATATTGTTAAACTGTCCTATCACTTTGTGAGGTGCGAGTATAATAGTGGAAACCTAAAAATTGAGTGGGTTGGGACAGATGAGCAGATAGCAGACTTGCTCACCAAGCCACTCGCAATGGACAAGTTTGAGCGATTTAGGTCAAGAGTCATTTCGTCACTACGAAAGTAAGTTTAACCTGAATCCTTGAGAAGAACATTCGAGTATTAATGTTTTCTATGGTTGTTTTCCAGGTGAATCCTGGGAGTAAAGGCAGACCCATGTAAATACTGATGCCAAATTGAGGACAGCCGGTAAGAGTGACCGTAAAAATGATCAGAAGGAATATAGTGGATTCCTCATCATCAAACTACGAATTTCGACCAATAGAGGTATATGGACACACGGAAAACAAAAAGTGAGTTTGTTCCGTTTCATAGATTATAGAAGTTGAGTGTTCTGAGTCTATCGGTGAGGAAAGGAGGGAGTGTAAGGAAATAGAGGTTTCCTCACGATATCCATCCTTAGTATTGAAGCGTATTATACGAGTTCTAATATCGACCACGGCAGCGCTACTCGAACATCATACGTGTATTATCGATCGTCGTGTATTACTTATATCGATTATTGTGTATTGTGTATTAATATCGAGTTAATGTAGTTGGCATAGTTTCCCGCCAGAGGGTAGTAGCGTTGTTAAGACGAACGCCTTTGTGTGATTCACATTCTCTTCTTCTGTATACCTAACTGTTCCGTTGTAAAGAGTTTACGAGTATTACAGCTTTTCGAGTGCGAGCTATTCAGTGCGTTTTATTCTCATACCAAACCTTCTTTCCGAATTATTCGGCGAAGTTATCAGGTGAGTTCGAACATATCACTTTCTGTTTTAATAATCTTTTTG
>JASJUZ010000550.1:0-60923 GCA_037159825.1 Tupiocoris notatus | reverse complement strand
GGTATACTAAAATTTATTGAGCCATCGCAAGGTATGATAACTTTTCTGTTATTGAGAACGACTTCGTTTGAATTTTCTGGTTTTGCTTCAATATGGAATACATTTACGAACACAAACTCATTTACCAAAAGCGTCAGCTTACAAATATAACATGGAGTTATGTAGCTACCTTACACTTTGAACTACCTTGTCAGAAACTGAAATATGTCACTACTTGGAAAATAAATCGTATTTCTACTGAAGTGGGAAAACATCGGCAATGATGTGGTATAGCGGTTTGAAAAATTTATCTAGCATTATAACCGAATAAAAATTCAACCGAGCGTCGAGGAAATATTCGCTCGCCAAAATAACGGACAGCA
This sequence comes from Tupiocoris notatus, assembly GCA_037159825.1. Classification (NCBI taxonomy): domain Eukaryota; kingdom Metazoa; phylum Arthropoda; class Insecta; order Hemiptera; family Miridae; genus Tupiocoris; species Tupiocoris notatus. The sequence goes on along the minus strand of JASJUZ010000550.1, from coordinate 60,561 downwards.
CTGTTGAAATTGTGCCAAATACGTCATTACAATCACAGGTGGGAATTCGTTAAGAGAGCCAAATAAAATACGCCTAAGCGTTCTCTCACAAAGAAGATGAATGAGGAGTTGAGAAATGAGAGGAAAACTACGCGAAAGGATGGAAGTGTTTGATCAAGAGAGAAAACAGTATCTTTCGCTCGTCCAGTTTTTCAATGTGTGACTTAATGACAGTACTGCAAATCAACAACCTCTCGTTTTTTATCCTGATGACAGGAGAGGCATCAAATGACATGACAAAGTAGTATGAAGATAACGATGTCGTCCCACGTTGCCCAACATTTTGCTAATACCCAGTTTTAGAACATTTTCACAAAATTCGCAAAAAGCTTTACTTCTTTTGATGGGTAACATTTAAACTGAAGGCCTCAATAAAAAATGATATAGAAAAAATATCCACAGCAAATGTTTAGAAGTACTAAAAAGTGAATGTTAACCACACTGTAACGTAGTTACAGAGGGGCTAGAACATACAGGAAACGTAGCTTTAGAGAAAGATACATGTAGGTATTCGAGTATAAATGATACAGTTGACTACATAAATACAGGTTGCACAGTATAATAATACCTATCTTAAAAACTAAACGTCTACCATTCATCGTCATTTCAAATGCGAATGTTTAATTACGACCGTAAATATAGTTTTGCACGACTCTCGGTTTCCAGAGGCAGATGTCTGTCAAGTGGCACGCGAATTGACCGATATCTTTGTCCACCATCTGCTACGAATGACAGTGACCCGCTGTGATGAACAATGAATGCCACTTTAACACGATGTCAACATGCAATGATTAACAAGTCGAATGAAACAAAAAGTCTAAATGAGTCTATCCCTCAATCATGCAAATGATATAGAATTTGCAAATAGTAAATGAGACTATCAGAACGCCATCAATTACTCACTCATCCGAGGGGGAGAAAACCAAGGCGACTTGTTCTCCTGTTTTTTATTTTCAGCCTGCCTAGCACTTTCGCCCCTTCGGGCATCATCAGCGCTTCGTAGCACCATTACAAGGTATCCACGGCCCCACCATTACAAGGTATATAATATAATTTTTGGTACATTCATCATCTCTTCATCGCATTATTTATGGGGGCTTTTGAGAGGGAGAATCACGAAGCGACGATTGATCTTTTTAGCATTATTTAGCCTAGCGCTTTTACCCTACTTTGGCTTTACTATAAAGTTGCTCGTATGTTATACCGTATATATTTGTGCTATCTGAAATGAAAATGTTTCATCGCTTCCTATTCAAACGTTTAGAGCAGTTTTTCGAGGTGATATGAATTTAAGACAGGATTCGTACAGCTAAAGCTTTCCAATTGTTACGGAGGCTGGATGATAACCACACCGAAACCCCTGCGGGCATAGTTCAAGCTTGCAACACTAGTAGAAACGGAACTGTCGACCTATTCATCAAAACGTTTGATTTATTTTGATGCGGTACGGACAGCCCTCCACTTCTGATCTTTTACTGATTCACCTTCCGTCAAACAGCCTCCACCGAAGATCATTTTTACAATCTAACTGACGATATGCAGCTTGTTTCATTTAGTATTCCCCGAGATTTCTCCAGCATCTTCTAATGTTGACAGTAAATTATCGATATTTTTCGTTAGCGAATTTTAGTTGCAGTTCAAGTTCAAGAATCATTCTCAGCTCACTACGATATATAAATAAACTACGTAAACATGGAAGTAAAATCTACAATACAGCGAAAACTGAGCGCAAAAATGTGATTATATCCATGGTAACAGATGCGAAACTATTTGCCCTAGCTCGCTATAGTTATCTTTATTCTTTGAATTTTCATAACTACTAAGGCTGGAAACAAAAGATCAGCGTATTGAAACGACATTCGTTGCAATAGCATTGCGACAATGCAGTTATATTTCCATCGGGGCCAAACTTCATTCGTGGAGCTCAGTCGAGTTTGACAAAGCTCACAGCGTGAACACCGCATCTTTTCAAACAATAACAATAAACATGCCCCACTCTTCCGGCCTCAACCTGGTCCCTAGTTGTTCTCAGCTGGACGGCTCCCCCGGGGGTTTTTCACTTAAACCCGCTCACTGAAGAGAAAAAAAGACGCGGGAGAAAAACTTATCGAAACTTACTCGGCCCTTTCCGGTAACATTGTATAATTTAGAATAATAAAAAATGCTAATGACTGGGCGTAAACTATCCGCCGTCAACCTCTTGCGGTTAACGGATAGAAACTTGGTCCGATTGAGGCAACTAGCAGAAGCGTTAGAGAACGAGAGAATCACTTATTTTATAGGTTTTGATGTTATGCAGAATAGAAAGTTGTGAGAGCAAAAGGTTGAGGCATGATAGGAATATCAATCGGTTAAAAAGGTAAAAACATATAAAATGGGATTTCGTGAGCACAAAACGGTGATTATTGGTTCTTAGAATTTTTCACAGTGAGAAAAAAATTGCTTGTAAATGTTGAAGTTGAGATTCGTATGCTGAGCAAAATTTTTCGGTACATTAAAAAAATAACTGGCTATAGAAACTTCCGATCTCGGCGACTTTTCTCATGATCTCGTTCGTACCTCACTTCGAACAACCGATTGCATTGAAATGCATTCCAACGTAGAGGGGAACAGTTAAGCGGAACGGCTTCTAAAGAATGTCATCGGACGCTGATGAGACTTCTAAGGCAGGAGATAAGAATAAGCAGAAAAGGAAAAAATGAAATGATATCTTAATCAACGCATCAGAAATTATTCGGGGCGCGACGGACGTGACGGCGAGAAGCTCGAACGAAGATGATTATTTCATGGTAAAACTCCACACTTCCGTTGTTGCTACGCATCTGTGGGTAATCCTCGCAGGAGACTCTTCGCCAGGTAGACGGAACAACTGGGTTGCATGCAGGAAGTAGTATACGAAAAACTCTTTTCTCCAATAAAAAGCCGAAATAAGGAGGATAAAGAGCCGTTGAAGACGTCTAACAGTGCAGCGAAACGCTGATCAAACGACTGACCAAGGAATGCGTTCATATCGGAAGTACAGAGTTTTTGACAACCTAGTAGATGAAAAATGAAATATTCTCCGAATAGGTTGAGAGGAAGAAACACTAGAACAATCCTTCTCCGAATTTTCTACAGTTATGTTATTTTCATAGCCAAATACTTTTTCCCTTCAGGCATTCTGAAGCCTGAGTAGAACTATTGCTTTCAACCGCCCTCGGGAACCTCCTTCGGTGCGTAGAAACTACAGATTCAACATTTTAATTGAATATTACTAAAAACTCAAAAAAGGGGAATTTCGATCTAGTGTTTTTTAAATATTAGGGGCTTATACAAGGGCTCGTCGTATATTAGATAGTTATAGTCGAATAAAAAAAGGAGCTATTTAAATTTCTTTAAAGCATTTCTCAATCCATTTTGAGCTGTGAAAACGTCGTATTATGTACATCATGTTCACGTTACGAATTATCCTTCTCCCAAACCAACGAAATCAAAATAATCCACGTTTTCACCAAGTCAAACTCCTTCAGATTTTTGGAAGCGCTGGCTTCGCATTTTTCGCTCAGTCTTCGTAACTGATTGAAACTAGATATTGTCAGAAATTTTTTAGTATATTATGATAGATAGTATATACGAAACTAGAAAAACTTCTTCTATAGTTTAAGTTTATTTTCGATAGATTATACGATCGCGTAATTTTTTTTAAATTTTCCACGCCGTAAATTAGAAAAACAATGGCTTCCAATGAGCATTTCAAAGATGACGTTTATTGCATAAGAAACTTCATCTGGACTTCATTCTTGGAAATAGCTTAAAGTTAAGTACTTATTTCTTAGAGTTATCAAGTACTTCATTTTCTTTTATATTTTATGTATTGGAAATATACTTTTGCATGATAGACGGAAATAAGATTGTAAACTAAGAATTTACTTCATCACTATGAAAGATATTAATCTTTTCATATATATGCATCTGATCAACGTTTTCGAGTTAAATTCGAATTTTTGAGCGGGTTCTCTGCGATTGTTCAAGTGTTTTACTTATCTCATTCAAACGAACCTTCATAATGATGAAAATACTATCTTCAGCTACTGAACGTAGGTTTCCCTGCTGCCAAATGAATGAAATAGAACACACATTTTCAAAACTAGGTCGGTTTGAAAACTGAGTGGCGCCAGAATGACAGTAAAATAGTGATCACGAACAGGAATGCGACAACCACGTTCTATTGGCCATTTGTACAACACCCGTATATTTTCGCCAGTTTCCGTAATGAGAATATTATTTCCTTCGGTACACTCACAGTCATAACGGCCGACAGATTTTACTCCTCGGACCCGACCGTGTGATCGGACGCGACGCCCATCCGGTTGGATATTATTTGCTACCGAAGCAATACGACTCTTGGCTCTGATTACCGATCTAATGTGAAAAATACTGAAACGCATATCAGCACGACACAACCCAACTATTCAACTCCGACAAGATTGTGATAACCTCCACCAAAATTAACTCCGTTTGTAGCGATTAGGCCGCCAATAAAATGCAAAAAGACGATAACTGTTAGAAATCAAAGTCTAACTCGTGCGGATAAGAGTAATTATCCAACCGTCGCGTCGCATCGCGATACAAATTGAGTCGTTGCGTCATTGTTCTACTTTGGTTGAGAAAATTGTTCATCAAGGCAAGAAGGGCCGAACTAAAATTTCGAGTTAATTTTCACTTAAAATTTTTACATTATTTATTCATGTGAGAATCAAAATTTTATTGAGGATGGTTGTCTAGTTTACCAGCCAGTTCAAAGACAAGCATTGAGCCTTGGGCGGGGAAAATGAGGTACAATAAGGCTATGCCCAAATATGGACAGTTGATGAAATCTTAATCAACATCAGATATCCTACTCCCCTTTTCTAAGCTTACAATTCACAGCTTATCGATGATCACCGTGAAAGTAAGTACTCGCCACTTACCCAATGCATGCCTGGAGACCTCAATGGGTGTAGCTCATAGACTCCCATGGGGCTCGTCTTGGGTGCACTAAGTCAACCCACATGCGCCCATCCCTCGACCATTCCACACGAAGCCTGTAACAGAAAACACGCCCAGATTATTAGATACATTGTGAAGTCAAAGAAAACCTCTGTAATATAGTTACCACACTATCTTAATTAACAGTCATTTTTAGGGTTCGTTGTTTTCCAAATCGCTAATGATATATTATGTATGTAACAGTAAAAATAGGAATATTACTTATTTTTTTAAATCACCGGACATAATTCGCTAAACGATAGGTATAGGCGGTAGACGTAAGGCATTATAATAAAAGGCTAACGATTTTTCCGTGGATGACTAACGTCTACATAAACCTTAGCACGAGCTCGCTAAGACGCATAAAACTATATGTACAGGCAAGGCCCTTGAAGAGCTCTCGAGGGTATAGGAAAACAGGGGGAAACAGCAATGAACATGAAATATTCTTTAGAATGCAAGCATAATGGTCTGCCTTCTGAAAAAATAAGTTGATCGCACCAAGCAGATGGAATATTTTTGAATGTGTTTTCGATGTTTGCAATGTTTTCATCAAAATTGATAGACAAGGAAGATGATTGGGCTTTAGGAAAATAGAATTCTCTTGCTTCTCCCACTGGAACGTCACCTAAGACTATGAAAAAAAAACCTGCCAATGATCGTGCAGTGGTTAATGATGATTTGGAAAGACCATCCACTTGTTATAGTACCTAACGCTAACTCTTGTGAACGTTTCCACCTAGGACAATATTGGTAATCAAGAGCAAAATTCTCGACAACCGTCGTGATTTTGAATATTTTTATTTTTTCTATTATAATTCATAATAACATAATTAATTGCCAGACGATACAGTAAAAGGGAGGGCTGACCAGTTTTCCGACAAGTATAAAACGTTTTTTATGGCCCTACAAATTATCGAGCTATACCATCTCACCAATTATCTGAAAATCTCGAATAATGCACATGAAAGCTGCACTCAAGAACCATCAAAGCTATCGACTCCATTATGGTCTCATTCCACAAATGGTCAAAAATCTATATAAATAATTGATATCGAACACACCTATGTTTCAAAAACCTTGGAAATACGAGTGTTCCCCACTTGAAACCCCCCAAAACACCTTCAAAATTGAGCTAGCGATTAGACTAAAAAATTGCCTGGAGTTTTTGGTGAAAATTTCAAATACACGGTAGATATTAATGGCATTTACTGGGTATTTTCTGGAGTTTCATACTTCGTAACGTAGATATATGACGATTTTTGTCCTTTTTTGACAACAGACACACAGCCACTTGTGCAGAAAGTGTATCTGAGCCTAGTACTACGAAAATGTTTTCAAAATTCAGCTCCGTTCCGAATTCCACTTTTCAGTCGATCACGATTTGAGTTCCATTTACAACGTAAGCGTGAAGCTAAAAAGTTGTTTCATTCACATCGACGAGAGTCAACTTTTGAACGACAGTGGATAAGCAGAAATAACAGATGTCAATTACGACCGAATCCTCCTTGATGGTGGTCCTTTCTTCTATACCTAAAATAATTCCAGAAATACTACGTATATGCAGCAACAAGTTCTGACATTTGCGGTTTCTTATAGGGTTAATTCGTAGAATAACGGAACTTAGCCCCTCAGCGTAAGACTGTTTACATCTTCTTCCCATCACATTGCCTACCTCAAGGCATTTTGCATTCAAACGGTCGTTGCACATCTGCTACTCAGTAGCTTGATTACCCGGTTGGAAAAGCGAAGGCAGGAAAAGCTGATCTAGGAACCGTGTAATCCCGGCAATCGGACCAGGAACGACAGCAAAAATCCTTACACCAGGCAGCGATTGTGAAGGGGCAATAATTTACTGGGTCGTTTTGCAGTGGTACAAATTACAGTGTATAAAGCCTAGGTATACATTGCTTTTAATTATCTCGAAACGAGATCCCTCTGATATTCAAATCGGGGTCTGAGGGCGGCATTCGGAGGTTGCTTTCTGTGCCCGGCAGGAAATGGTGAATCCACTGACGGCGGCTCACATCTGCTATCGGTGAGAACATATTCCTTCGGATCTTGAATTTCGGAGAAGATCCAAGTGCGCAAGAAAAGTAGTCTCAATCGGCGACTGAGGCAGCGGTACCGAAACCGGTTTCGGAAATCTCTCGGTCAATCAATGCGGATGTCATCCATTGTTAATAGAAAAAACCTAAGTATACTGAGGATTGTAATCATCTTCACCTCTATTTAGGTCATATGAAAAGAACCATGAATTGAACGGGCGGGCGCCAATAGATAAGATATAAAATGGAATCTGGAGGTCAAACCATTTGATATACGAGATCGAAAATGAAGATGATGAAATCATTAGGGATTTTCATGAAACAATGCAAAATTAGTGCAGAAGAATAAAGAGCGACCCGCTCATTTGCAATGGGATGCTATTCTCCTAGATCTTGGCCAATAGGCAGAGAATCATCGGCCAATCATCAATCAATCAGTGGTGGAGCAAAACAAAATCTATAGTACCTTAGGTGATGGGGAGAATCAACATGCAAATTTTTCAACATTTCTTTATTTGACCGCCGAGCACTTTCGCCCCTTCAGACGAATTATAGGTAATTAGGTAGAATCATGAGGTATGAGTAAAAATATTCATAATGCAAATTACAATAGTTAGATTTGCAAATTTGGTTCCTAAGGTTAATATGAACGAGAGGGTATTTCATCGGATTATCGTCCCAACTTTGGAAGTTGATATTCTTCAAGTTTCTTGAAAAATACTTCTCTATGTTATCATTATTTTGGCTCATTATTCAATTATAAACCATTGTAACCGCTCACGAAATAAAAATGCCAACCCTTCAAACGTGATGTTTTTCGTTTCAAGGTATGTATAACATCTGAATATCGAATAAACAAGTTCTGCCCGTCCGCCGTCAACACTATTTTGACGGAACTATAAAAGCAACATACTTTAAATGTTCACCAAAAATTATTCTTGATCTAACAATGGCTCAATTCTTTAGCCAAATCGCTAATTCGGTTTAAGGAGTATTTTTGGGAGTTTCAAGGGGAGACCGGTACTTTTCAAGGTTTTCGAAACATAGATGTATTGATATTAATTTATATAAATTTTTGACACTGAATCGAAAGAGACTATAACAGATTATTATAGCTTTAATTATTCTCAAGTTATCCCAGCTTTTGTATGGTATATTAGAAATTTTGAGGAATTTGGTATAACTCGAAAATTTATGGAGCTATAAAAACGTGCCATATTCTTTGGAATGGTCGTCAAACAGTCTCTTAAGCTGTAACGTTAGAGACATAATTAAAAGTTACAATAGTAGTCAAGAAGCTACCAATCTGTTGATAGTTGGAAACTTTACAAATGTTCAGAATATCAGGCAGGCCGACAATAAAAAACAGGAGGGCAGGTCGCCGTGGTTTTCTCCCCCTCAACCCCAACAACGAAGAACGATAAATGCGACAAAGCTACAACGAAGAATGGTCAGAATAGTTTATATATCACAATTGGATGGTCTTCTTAAGTCATAATTGAAGCCATAATAATAAAGCACTGTGCGATCATTTGCAGCGTTTTTGGTTTATTATCAATAATAAACCATTGAATCGCCCAAGAAATTTTTTTTCTAACCCCCTCAAAATTTGATGTTTTACGTTTCAAGGCACGTAGAAACCGAATATCCAATTTAAGAAAAAATTCTATTAGTCCGCCGTACGCCGTCGACATTTTTGTTGACCAATAATCAATCTCGGTCTCACAACGGCCCAATTCTTGAACCACATTGCTAGCTCAATTTTAAGGGTATTTTGGGGGGTTTTGAGGGGAAGAAAATTCCTATTTTCGAATGTTTTTCAGACAAAGGTGTGTTTGGTATCAATTTCTGTAGATTTTAGGACGCTTAATCGAATGAGGCCATCGCGGGGACGATAGCTTTAATTTTTCTCGAGTTATCGCAGCTTTTGTGATGAACTTGGGAGATTTTCAGAAATTTTGCATGAGGGTATAACTCGAGAGTTCTCGGAGCCATAAAAGTAGTTATATACTCGTTATAATGGACGTCAAACACTCTCTTCAACCGTACCGTAAGGCGAAAATTTAGCATATAATTTGAAAATTATGGGAAAAAAATTATTAAAATTACAATAGGTGGTACGGAGTTTTCCCTCATTGTTACCAATCTGTTTTTTGGTGGGAACCTTCACAAATGTTAGGAATAATAAATTACTATCAGAAATGGATGATCGTCATAAATCATCATTGAAGCAATGAAATAATAAACCACTGTACAATCATTTGCGGCGTTTTCCTATTACTTTCATTCAGGTGTTTGCAATGGTTTGAAATAGGTACCTTAATTTTCATGAATGAGGAAAATTTCCTTTACGAACTAAACAAGCGCGTCTTTAAAAGTGACGAGGAAGAATTTCAGTATGAGTGGGTTGGACGGCAATATTTCTTCATCGTTCCCAATTACAGAAGCGTTGTTTTTGTTAAACCGGTAGCATCTGACTATTACTCAGCATCAGCTGTGCTAGAGGTTATTGTTTGCTCATTGATTCCATCATAATGAGCTTGCAACAGGAAATTGAAAGTATTAGGTATATTGGAATCGAGAACCTGTTGAGAATAGACATTTTCATAAGGCGCGCGGTAAGAATATGTGAATGACAAGCTGTTAAACGATAGATAAATTTCTCAAAAAAGAGATTGGTTCCACTCCATGACCAAAGTAATAATCGTGTAATAGCTAAAAATGGAAATAGTCTACCAACGAGGATCACACACGGAAAACAAAACTTTCTGGTTGTTCGGCTCAAACTTATATATGTTCTTTAAGCTCAAAAATTAATATTATGGCAGTGGACATCAACGTTCATTAATTAATTTTATCTCATTTTAATTATTTATTGACAAGATAAACGTTATGCCTATTGAAAAATAAAGACGGGAGAACGGCGATACGTCCCAGTGCTAATATGGCTTATCACGCTACACCACATTCGTTAGGACGTGATTTTTTATAACATATTTACCAAGAACTATCGACCATTATACATTTTCTTTCCTTTAGCCCAATGAACAAAATTCGTGCAAAAATACCCATTTTTTAATTTTTTCCCGAACATACACAGTACCTATTATAACATTGGCATTGGGTTCAAATCGTTGCTCCTTGGAAAGAAAACTGTTCTTTCATTAACTCTTGATGGAAAAGTAGGATATTTTTTCTTTTTTAATTTCATTAGAACACAGTTTGAATTTGAGCTCCAATCAAATCTGCACCAACCGTTCTTTTTTAACCGACTTCAAACAAGGAGGAGGTTACTATGGTCGTCTAGCGGGATTTTTTTTTTTTTTTTTTTTTTTTTTTTTTTTTTTTTTTTTTTTTTCGGTATGTGTTGTCCACCGGCGTTCAGCTCCTGTACGTCCGATCGGGTTAATTTTTTTTTTGTTTGAAAGGGTTACAATCCAGGTAGGTCCCATAATTTTTTCAATTGAGTCCATCCAGTAGTTACGTCTCCAGACGCGGAGAAACGCCGGAAAACGTGATTTCCGCGAAAAAAGGAAGTTTTGACTTTGCAAGCTTATAACTTCTAGAATACTTGCTCGATTGTTTTGTTTCTGGTGTCATTTTGTTCATAATTTATCTGCCTACAAGGGCCTAGCTCCAATTTTTCGTTCGGCATTCTAATATAGCGTGTAAAGAAGAAAGTGTAACAAAAAACGTGATGCCAATTTTCACTTTTTTGAGGTTTTTCGAGCACCGTTCCCAACCACGTCGAGAAAAAAAATATGAACACTATTGCACTTGAAAGCACTTAGCTAGAGCTTTCTAACGATGGTAAAAAATCAAGTTTAGGTGGCATAACAAGGGAGCAATCGATGTTTTAATGGACCTGTGTTTGAGACCTCATAACTTCCAAACCAGAACTGTTTTTCCATCGTTTTTAAACTTAAACTGTTCAAATTTAAGTCTAGTTTACGTGATCCAAATTTGGTATTGATTGGACTAAAAGTAGGTACTTTTTAGGCCGTATTACTAAAAAATTTGTTTCAAAATCACGTTTTTTGGACTATTTATGCTTGTAGAAAAAAAACTACGTTAGTCATAGCATTCTCGTTAAAAGATTTGAATTCAGCGTTAAATTTTCAAAAAATAACATGGTTTTGAAAGCCAAATAACTTCATTTTAATGCACAAACGATTGGCGAATTTCTGAAATTTGGTTCGGATTCTCTCATTCAGTGTGAATGCGGATACGCTTCAGGAAATCATCACTCTATTATCGTTAGAGAAATAAAGAAAGAGTGAATTGGTGCAATTTAGTAACCAGCAATGGTGTAGACAATTATTTGAGTTTTCTAAGGTGTATCAATGGGATCAAAGTATCCGGTATGTTGACCAAGAGACCCAAATCAGTGGATGGATTATTCCAAACGTTCAAACTCACTCTCAATCAACATAATAACATTGAAAATAGTTAGGTAATCATTATACTTTAGAACTTCAACGTTCAACGGACTTATGAATTGAGTTTGGACGGTTAGTAGTAAGTGACAAGAACACAATAATGAAAGCTTGGGAAAATTTTGTAAAGAGAGCTGTCCATAATTGTAAGTCACTAAAAAGAGAAAAATAAAAAAAACTTTTTAAAAAAAAATAAAACCGACTTCAAAAACTTTGTCCATAAAATACACTCTGAAAAGGAAAAAATAACAAAAATGTCCCAACTTCGCAGCAACTCATTCGCCAACTACACATTTTAAGGACTACTTTACTACTCGTATTGACCTGACCACTTCCTGATTGATTGGATCACCTTCCCTAATAATATAAAAATTACTATTTCTCATTTCCCAAATGATTAAAAGATTTTCCTTTCACCTCTGAATTGCCTCCAGATTGATCATCTTTTGGAGTCGGCGCCTCTCTGGCAAAATGACTACCTGATGGTTACAAATAAATATGAATTTACGATAAATTAGTAGGTGCCAGGTAATAAGTCTGGGTCTGGACGTAAAGATTCTTAGAGAAATCTGAAATGGTTTTTAGGAAAAGGCGTGAATAGTCACCTTCAAATCGATATTGTTAATAATCAGTTCTCATAAATGCTGATTTGCTCTGTTCAAGAATCGTGAAAACTCATGATATTTATATTCATACTACTGGTAATTCGGAATCTATAGGCTTCTCCAATACAATATAAGAGAGGCGCCGACTCCAAAAGATGATCAATCTGGAGGCAATTCAGAGGTGAAAGGAAAATCTTTTAATCATTTGGGAAATGAGAAATAGTAATTTTTATATTATTAGGGAAGGTGATCCAATCAATCAGGAAGTGGTCAGGTCAATACGAGTAGTAAAGTAGTCCTTAAAATGTGTAGTTGGCGAATGAGTTGCTGCGAAGTTGGGACATTTTTGTTATTTTTTCCTTTTCAGAGTGTATTTTATAGACAAAGTTTTTGAAGTCGGTTTTATTTTTTTTTAAAAAGTTTTTTTTTTTAAAATTTTTTTATGATGTATCTAATCTTTATTATTATCGCTCTTAAGATGAACTGTGGCATCAATCAGCTACGGACAATCACAACGGGGTCTCCAGACGGTGTCTTCAAAAGCCGTTACGGCTGTAAAATTGCAATAAAACAGTAACGTTGCTTCATAAAATTGAAAATAAACTCTCGGAAATCTCGCAGTTAACTCAATTGTAATCATTCTTAGGCTTGCAGCTGTAGGCGATTCAGATTACCGACAAACCAGTTTTTTTTTTTTTTTTATTATGCTTGGGCTTTTGAGCCTTATAAAAAAATAAAAATCCTACTTGAGGGGCTTTATATGACTATCTGGATTTTTAAACTATTATTGAAGGGTAACGAAAATTGTATTTAATACGGTTTGCGATTTGCAAACCGCTCTCCAATCCGATTATTGAATACTAGTCCCGTATGATTGAAAATATTGGAAACATGGCGCACGCAGAACTAATTTTATTAGAATAATTATTGCGAATATAGAAAAATGGTAATAAAGAGTATTCACAACGAATTAACGTCATTCATAAGAAGTCAATTCAGAAAACGAATAAGGGTCAAGCATAGCTCATTCAAACGCGTCCGCTTTCCAAATTTTAAAAAATGTCCTCTTTTTCGTTAGGCACAGTGCATTTCGAAAATATATGGCTGATGAAAAATATAGGAACAAACCACGGCCACTGAAGCTAATTATAATAACTTTAAATAACAATTATCCTCCTGCTACATTAATACAAAGCGTGCAGCAGTTTCAGCATGAACGTATTATTTTCCATCGGAGTATTTAATTTGTGCATATTTTTACGTAATTATTGATGACATGTAATGTTTCGCTAGTAGCTTCACAGACAATTGAATGTAATTTATACAAATCACGGAAATAGACTACTAACTGATAACATAAAAATCAACAGCATTTAAACGACAATATCAAGATTGCAATAGCATTTTAGAACAAAAATCTCTTTCGTGATATATCACGAAAATTTGATCATTGTTAATGGTTGGGCTTCAAATGCTATGCGTCTGATAGCGTGCAAGTTGAACAACCATAACGCAAATTCTAAAGATAATTATGACGTGAGCTCCCACAGGACTCAAATAACTAGAAGAAAAACTAATGCCTATGAAGAATCGAGCGATACCCCATACTAACCTAGTATTCAGAAATGGGTGGAACTCTGGAATGATGTATAATGAAAATCCGAGTATAAGAAAATAATTATCCGAGTTACGGATAATTTATTAAAGGTTGATAATGTTGCAGATGAAAGTCAACATCCAATATTTACTTAACGTTTAAAGAAGCGCACTAATAGGACCTACATAATAATATTTATTTAGTAGTCAACACTCTTTTGTACGGTAAGGAACAGAATGAAAATAATATGGTATCGATTCACCATGATATCAATTTTTTCAAATATTTTTCCCCGCACTTATACGCTTTTTACCTATTGCCGATTTCCTACTAAAAACCAATTGATTTAATAAATCAAAATGAGGTTATTGGATAACTTCATTAACTCAAATAACAGAAGAATTAAGAATAAAATCAATCAACTCCTAAAAAGGTTTAGGACCGAGGTTACCTTAAAAATAAAAAATATTTTTAAAAAATCGATAACAATTTTTGTTACAACTTACCAAGGTACGTTGAAAAGACGATGTGCTTAAAGGAAGAAGCAGGTGGCACTCACAATATTGACGACACTTTCGAAAAATTCGGATACGGAACGTGTCAACGCGAAAACCGAATTGAAATACCAATTATTTCGACTCGTTACCTAATGAACGCGCGACGGAAGACGGACAGAAGAATTACGCGCTTACGACGCAGTGGTGGTCGAACGGACAATGCTAGCACGATTCGGTTTGGTAGCATCGCCAGCGCTCCAGCGGCTACGAAAACAACTAAATGGTGGGAAGGCGTGGCATGATCGAGAGCGATCCTATTGGTCGAACTTAGCTATCGCAAGGCGGGGCTTAACTGACTGACTTGCCTGGGGTCGGGGAACGTGGCCTGGCCCTTGAAGATTGATTGCCCGTCGCCCCAGCTTGTTCCTCTGTTTCTCACACGGGCGTCAAAAAGACGCACACATCTGTACGATACGACCGGGGACACTCTGTCTACCCTACAAATGGAAATAGCTAAACCGTGACATTTCTCCATTCCAGTTTTGCTTCCAGCAGCCTCCGTTCTGTTTCACCATTTCAACGTTACTTTTTATTCGATCTTCCATCATCGCGGACGGCCGTTGCCGGTCGTCTTCTCACATTTTTTCACGAGGAACAATGTCGGTCCCGTTGTCACGTTTCTTTCATACTAAGAAACAAGAGAGTCGTACGAGAACATGGCGCAAAACAGTAAACGGAAGAGAAGTTGATGAATATTAAAAATAACTAGGTAATCAGAAAATAGAGATAATTACGAGCCTGTCATCATTGGTGAGATGAGGGGTGGTTACTGCAGTTCCCTTTCTGACAACTATGTCTATATCGACGAACATTTTTAGAGATGGTATTTAGTATTATTTTTGGCATAATATTAACCATTTAATTCGTAGGCATCAGATAAGCCACAAGACATACACATGAATAAAAATACAACTGATTAATCATCGCGATTCAAGGAACCAAATTGGGTGACGAGCGATGATGGTATCATGCACATTAGTTAGTAAGTATGTACAGAGATATTAGTTAAGGATGACTGGTGGCTAACAAAAGAAAGGCTTTATATAGTACATTGGCATTTCTTAAAAAGAAGAAGACATTCGTATCATGCGATTTGATTTTTTCCACCTTAATATTATCTTCTTGAGAAAGTCTCCTAGTTGGTCGACCGACAGAGCGACTCGTTTTTCAGTGTTCGTATGCCCCAGTATACTTTTCGATTCAACGGATATCCTCAGGGCAGTTTTGGTCCTTAGAATGTGGCTTGAGCTTTTATTATAGACAAAATTCATCACTGGAATTGGATTCAGTATAATGCGATACTCAACGACTCAAAAATGTCGGGCGTCGTTAAAAAAAATTTTTTTTTTAATTTTTTTTAATGATTTAGATTTTCAATTTCATATTGAAGAATTATAGTCAAGTGCTGGTACCTATTATTCAACAATGGACTACAAAGGACCTAGCCCCCAAAAATAACTTGAGGGACCAACCTCACTCAAAATAGGCATTTTTCTTTTCAAACAACGAGAAAACAACCCCTGAGCTGAATAGGCAGAAAAACAAGAAAATGTAATATTTTGGAAGAATTTTTAGTAGGATTGAATTGAAACCCACAAAATTAATGTGATATTTTTGTTGTATTGTGAACTGTAGGGACGTAATGCAATAACATCATTACGGAGTGGCGAGACACATTTCTGGCATTTTTTTCAATTGCCTACAATTTCAGTGTATTTCCAAATTTTACTGTTTTCAGCGAAGTGAACAACATTTTTGCAGATCATGTCCAAGAACGGTGGTTTGCATATTCCTTTGAAAAGCCTGTAATCAAGATAAGCAATATAATTTCAATCACAGCCTAGACAATTTGTATTTCTTTTAGTTTATCATCATTAAGATTCGAAACTTCCACGGTGCCGAAAAGCATGATAACGCGTGATAATGCTGCTAATCAGACGCAAAGGATAAGTCGTTACGGTTGCAGTATTCGCTCTTGAAAGAACAATTAGGCAAAGCCGTTAAAAACAGGAACGGTGAGCAGCAGCGACGTTTTAGACAGGCTGTAATTAACCAGAGGGCGATATTTCCATCTTATTTTTCCTTCCTGAGGTTTAAGAAACACTATTGAATCTGATGTTTCTCCTCATCCTCCTCTCGTAGATTTGATACTTATCCCTCTATGTTTTTATTTAGCGAAACTATGAATAAAAATAACATCTCGAGTCACAGGATAACCGGTAATTGCCATTTAACCAGACAGCCATAAAAGTTTCTGAAATACATTAAATGAATCCAAACTCTAAAAAATAAGCAAAAGCAGGGCGGTCATAACGGGGGAGGTTGGTCATAACTAATTTAACAACGGCAGCTCTCCTCATTATCATCCGTTGTTGGCGCCTATATCTCTCAACAGTGCGCTTCGCTCCGTGCATGTATGATAAAAAGACCATTTTCAAACATATTCATTCACTCTTGTTTCATTTTGAAAATCAAATACGAAAATGTTTGCGAAATTCGCTATTATTCTGATCGAAAGGCTGAATAAACTAATATTATCTGTGTAAAAGAGGTTCAGTATGAAAATTTTAATTCCAGTAAAGTTAAAAAATTGAAAAAATTATCAATTTCGTGCCAAACGTTCAATACAATATAACAAAAAATTATACTCCCACAAGTCGAGGACCTTCTGAAACAATTATGCAGGTAGGTTACCTATCGTGACGCGATATTATTGTGGTCTGAGGCGATAGCGTGTCAGGTTCAGCCTGCAAAGCGATGCAAGTCCCTCTTCGTGTCTATCATTATCAATTTTTGATCTCTGGAAGATAAAAATCAGTCAAACCTTCAGAAAACCGTAGACGAACAGCACGATTGCAAAACTTTTGTTCTATGGGCGAACTGGAACTTCGAACGGATGGTGTTTTGATTATATTACCCCGGTAAAAGAATGGGGACAATTTTCGTGTAGCTCATTTCCTTTTAACTCAAAACTTACCATGACTTTCTGATATCAATACTTTCTGAACAAGAGCTCGAGTTGGATTTCTTTTGTAACCGTAGAGGAAATAATTTGCAAGCCCATTTACCATAAAATTTGTTACTTTACTCAGTCACTCACTCATTTTACTCATATTTTCATTTTTATAAGTTACATAATATTCCAAGCCTGTATCTAATGCCAGCCCGCCGTCAGAGCCTCTTACATCTTACATCTTGCCTCTTAGATCGTTTTACATCCTCTCTTTGGAGTTTTTTGAATTAAGTAGTTGAAACTTTGCTTAAATAATCAACTTGGGTCCTAGTAGCTCTCTATTGCGATAGTTCAATCCCACGGATATTGTAATCAGGGAAAATCGGAGAAAAAGACTGAATTTAGTTTCTCTCAGTTCGTTCACAACAACTCTACAAGATACGATTGCAGGTTAATACGATTAACTCGAAAGGGGGTTTCACACAATAGACGTGAAAACTAGGCGATATCTCAACGCTGACATTGTAAGTAATGTTTGCGATCTGCAACAACGAACCTATATAGTAGAAAGAATCCACATTTCGAGCACCAAGAAATCTCTTCGCTCTAGTAAACCTGTCAGAGTATCTAATTGAGTAAACCTTTCTCGCCAAAGAGCGAAGACTCGTGTGCGCGAGAGTTAATCCGTAATTGTGTAACTTCATGCGCTTCTGGATGCAATTGCAGTGCGGTTAATAATCTATTATCCCCGCTAGAATGCTCAATTAAACTTCACACGATTGTTGGTGGTATAGTTTATAATTCCGCAATAAATATATCCGAAAGCTGTTGTTAATGCATAAGGAACCCAGTTCGTTGCAGATGTTGAATTGAATTCTTCACCACTTGTGCTTCGTTTTTACACGGGACACTGGTCGACTTCAAAGGCCCGCGAACCCAAGAAGGCACAGAAAAACGCACTACTACAATGCGCTCCCTGGGTATGGGCAGTTTTCCGCTTTGGTTGGAAACTTGACCGCCCGCTATGCGGTTTCAATGACCAGTGGCGTTTAATTGTAACAGCGTTTAGCGAGAGGACGACCGAATTTACATTCGCATCGGACCCATGACGGCTTCAATTTGCATTTTCACCGACCAAAAATAATTGCTCGAGTGTTATTATGCGTCATTTGGCGAAACGTCGTCATTACAACTCGTCAGAGCGAGCAACTCGCGCGACGTCCCACGGCTGATCACCGTCTTGTCTGAATCCGTTATCTGCTCGTAAGTATTTTAATCGTTACCTCATTTCACAGATTCTCGCTGGAAATAAAATATCATTAACTTTTTCCGCCTACGATTGTACGATAATTCGTACGTAACTACTAATACATAATTCTAGCTTGTAGACTAATTTTCCCATTCAAAATAGTGATTTGATATACGAACATTATTGTAGATTAGAAAAAAATGTTATAAATCAGTTGCTCAATTTTAAATTGTTTTTGTCATATTCCTTTGAGTGGGTCTAATGGTCAAAAGGTTGTTATTCTCGGCGATACTGCCATTTTCTTGAGGGAAAACGAAGGTTGCACATCGCCCTAACGATGCCCGAATGCTCGGCCAGCCTATAACAATTGATTCGCGAGGTTTTTCATCACTTTCACTATCTCAACATAATTATATAACAAGAACGAGAAAATTTAACTATTAATATTTGGACTGGGTTGGTGAGGGGGAGAAGAACCAGGCGACATGTTCTCCGATTTTTACTTCCATGTTTACGTAGTAAATGGAAGCATTGTTTTATTTACTGGCCGAGTACTTTCGCCCCTTCGGGCATCCTCAGGGCGATGTGGAACTATAGGTTACCACAGCCTATGGTAACGACGACTCAACCAAGAAGTATTAATATTTGTTTAATCGTTATTGTGTTGACCATTACGGGAATTTTATTTCACACGTTCTTTGAGAGGGCACAGGACTAGAGAGACAGTTGCCATAAGCCCTGGCATACTGTCAGCGCCACCGCTTTGCGCAGCTATCGCTCGCACACACGCGCACACGCATACGTAAGAACGCATGCACGCACCCACACACACACACCCACGCCCTGTATTCTTCCTACACTCTTCTTCGCAATTGTTTTTAATACAGTTTTTACTGTATTTTACTTTTTATTATATTACTTTTTAATGCACTAGACTGCACTTATTGCAGTAGAAATTCCTCAAACCTAAAATTACATTCTTGGTTGATTGTCGTCGCATCTCTCATCGTACTGGGTTGGTGAGGGGGAGAAGAACTAGGCGACTTATTCTCCGATTTTTTATTTACTGGCCGAGTACTTTCGCCCCTTCGGGCATCCTCAGGGCGATGTGGAACCATAGGTTACCACAGCCTGGCTGTGGAAACATTCTACCCATTCCCCCTGAAAATTAGATGTTTTACGTTTTCGGGCATGTAGAATACAAATATCCAATAAAAAAGGAAACTCTGCAAAAAAATGATTCTAAAGTGGTTTATAATTCCTTCGCATCAATAACGATTTAAGAAGACTACCCTACCCATTTGTGATACTGACTTTCCGAACATAGTGAACGTCTCAATGTCTATAAATTTTTGGACGCTGAATCGAATGAGACCATTGCGGGATCGAAAACATTATTGGTTTTCGAGTTACCGCAGCTTTTGTGTTGAATTCGGGAGATTTTAATAGATTCGGCATGTGGGTATAACTCAAGAATTCTCGGAGCTACAATAATCTTTCTATAGTGCTCGTCAAACTTCAACTGTACCTTAAGAGTACCTTAAGACCTTAAGACGAAACAATTTAGATTTCAATTTTAAAGTTAAAAAACATAAAAATCATCAAAATTACAATAGTTGCTACGGAGTTTTCTCTTATAGTTACCAATCGGTTTTTTGGTGAGAACGTTACAAATTAATGTTAGGAATAATCACTATCACAAATTACTATCTTATTAAATTATTAATGAATCAAAGAAATAATAAACCATTGTACAAGCATTTGCAGCTTTTTTAATTTTAATGCGGTGTGAGTTTCTGGCCGTAAAAATAATTTCCATTCAAAATCGAACTTTCTGTGAAAAATGTAACCTCTCTCAATATTTGACAGGGTCCAAATCTTTACGATCGGAGGGGTGGTTTTTATAGAGCATAATAAAGTGGCGTTTACAATGTTTGATTTGTAGCTGTTGAGATAACAGATTCTTAACTGCCTGTCAAAAGATAACGGGTTGATCAAGTTGACTAGCGTTCTTCGAACCTTTGACCCGTCCCTTATCGATTGATGTTTGAGACCACGTTCTTACAAACGACCATTGGGAAGCTCTGGTTTCAAATCTGTTCGAGTGATGTTAATTTCTGAACTTGAAAAAATGCGGGATTATCAGTTTTTTTTTAATGAAAGAAAGAAGTTATCTAGTCCCCTGATTGGAGCAAAATTGTAGGACAGTTCACGGAACTTGACAATTTTCAGTCCGAACAACAACCGATGGAGCTGAAGAAATAGAGAAAAAAAATTTGAAATTAACAGGGTCAATCGATATGCGACTCTATCAATATTATTGCTTTTTCCTCGCCGAGCGTTTCCGCTATTTAGAGTAATAGGAAAAAGACAAATTGTGCCTAATTGTCTGGAATCTCAAGTTAGTACCAACAAAAGCTTCTAAACATTAGTTTATGCCCAGTCAATGCGAGAAAAAAAAATCGTCCATATGAAGAAAGATAAAAAAGATAAGAGTTCGCAGACGGTATAAGATGACAAATCGGCTGCACATAGGCGAATGGTCAGGACGGGATCATTTTTCTCGCGAAACGATGACCGTCTTGAAAATATGATCTTCTCCAGATGTAATGTTGTTCTGCCCTTGGAGTGTTTTTTCTCACTTCCTATTTACAAGAAATTAGCACCTGCTTTCCAACGGACTACCAGTTTCGTAACAAAATTATAAGCGGCGACGACATTAGGATATTTTCATAATTTATTTCGAAGACCAGCGGAAACCGGTTCACTGATGCGACCGCAGTGGAGACCTTGAGCATGAACTTGGTCACTTTTACATGTTTCTGAAATCGACTAATACCATCAAATTAATGGATGTTTTTAGTTTGATAGGAATTTGAACTTCGGTTTCAATTTCAAATGACACGGGTGCAGTGCTTTGTAAATTCAATGAGGTTCCGTTTTCGCGACTCAAAAAACTCATATACTAATTCTATTTCAAAATTCGCGTTCTGCGTCCCACCTGTGGATTTTGACTGGGAAGCATGGCAATGTTCAATATTTCGCGCGAGGCAATATTCATGATATTACTTTTAAGCTGGATAACCTGCTTTCAGGACGATCAAGTAAACTTCGTGCGGATTATGTAAGAAGAAAAATGACTTGTCCTATTTTAGGACAGGCTATCCTCTTTTAAAATGAGTTATAAATTACAAGAAAGATAAGAGACGGCGGACAATATAATTCAAATAGCGTGCAGCGATCACAGGGTTGTAAGAAAGAATAATATCATAAGTACTGTCAAGCCCTTCCGCATTTTAAACGTTGATCCCATCGTAAAACGAGGCCGGGACACGGACGTTATCAAAACTTGGACTTATATCTAAACGGCGACACCTCCCGCCGCGAGGAATCGTTTCCATCTCTGAACCTGCTACATTTGAGTACGAAAATAATGTACAAAAATACTCAGCACGTATGTTTTCTAATAACTTTTCCTCATTCAAGAGTCATTTTAATTTCTTTTTAGCACGATGTGGGGGCAGTATCTCTAATCCTGCCGAGGCTTCAACTAGCAGTGGACGAAGGTATCGTATAATTACGTAGCAACTTGCTCTACACTCACTCGAAAACCCTTTGTCAAACCATTGACCGCAAATCAACATTATTTAGCTTGTGCGTGAGTTTTTTTTTTTTTTTTTTTTTTTTTTTTTTTAATATTCAGTACAGAGTACCTACATGGTTTCACCAAGGACTGGAGGAAATTTATCTTCTAAGAATTAATATTATGCGGATAGTAGTTGCAATTAAGACAACGCAAGGGATACGAAGCTGAAATTATGGGCATTATTTACACAAATTTTGCAATTTCTTCCTGATTAACACTATCTGTTATCGTTAGCACTTCACTGCCATTAGAATGGGAAAACTTGCGTGAAAATAAATTGAATTAAACAATTAGAAAAACGTAATTGCCTTGGACGGCTGAAATGGAAATTAACAACCAGGTATCCGCAATATTGAAATTAGCGTTATTAATTTATGACCTGCCTTCTCGGACAATTTTTAGCTGAGGTCTTATTAAAGATGACGGGAATTTTTTCCCGGTTTCAACTTTATTCAGTTGATGCACACGCGTTTGCATTACGTTTACAAAAAGGTCACAATGACTTCACAAAAGCTCTCAATGCACTTTGGAAATCCGATCACTTACAGCGAACCACTTGTTGGTAATAAGTAAGCCGAAAATTAGATTCGTATCGTACATTTAAAGTTTAAGTACAACACGCAGTATAATTATGTTCGTGAGAAAATAATTCTTGTGTAGGAAGGAGGTCTGGAGGTAGTCAAGATTTCTATTTATCTGTGATAATTAATAATTATTAAAAATAATTTTTGTTGGTCCTGATGAAGGAAATCAATTTTTCTGAAAGCTCGGCGAAGGAGAAATCTGGCTTTGTATGACCTCCATACCGATAAATGACAACTATTAAACGATACCGGCATATTTAAAGTCGTTATTTCAGACTTCTAATTTTTTGCATACGGTTGTGCCCATAGATTAGTCTGAACAGGAAGGATTTACAATTTCAGGCACTCATGATTGTTTCACGCTGCTTGTTTGTGATAAATGTAATAAGGTAGGTAGTGGTTTTCCACCGTACATCATAGGAAAACATTCAACTGTCAAAAATGAAGGTAGGTAATTACTTGGTTACCAGAATTGTCGTGGAGCGTATAGCTATAAGCAATGGCTGTTTAGTTTTGAAGCGTCTAATTGTTCTGATAGGACATCACACTGGCAGTTTGAAGTATGAGGCTGACTATTTTGGCTTTGAATTGGACGCATCCGTCCAGTCTATAGAAAAATCCTCTTATATGACATAAAAACGCAATTATTGTCCCCGAGTAAAGTCGACAATCTGTTATCAGATGAACAGTTTCATTATTTTAAGCTGAACCTAACAATAAGTTTAATGGGTTGTTAACTATCATTATGAAGCTATCTCGTTCAGAATCTTACGAATGAAACATCTTGAGCAACAACGACCAACTGTGACTGTTCCGCAAAAAAAGAAGAAAAAAAACAACAACTAGGTTCTATCTGTGAGATTATTAGGTAAAACGCGTTCAAAGAACGTATGTAAAAGTAAACGAGTACGTGTATCTCATTTTTGAACATATTTTTAGTGGGTTCTAAAAAAATTGTATTTTCCGACGTTTATGCAGCGTGGGCGCATGTTCGATAACTTTTTTTTTCTCAGCAGGACACAGCGTTGGCATATTTCTTCTAAAATATCCATCAATAACAACTTCATTCCCACCAAAGAAACAAGTTAAAGAAAGTTGTGCCAAGTTTTGCCAAAGAAACGTGACAATGCCATTTCAAAGAAAAGAAAACTAAGTTGAACACAAATCTTGTCAAAGGTACAAAGTGAAAAAAAATCGAATGATTGGGCAATAGGGTGGTTTGTTTATCTGAACGCAAACATCAAACCTGCTGATACAGGCGCAAGCCGTTATCACTTCCTCAAGACCTTATTACCTACGTGGCATGTACTACCAATTCGAAAGGGCTTATCGCGATCATTTCGCGCTAATGGCTCTCTCACCTGCCCTGCGATGCTTCTCATTTTCGCTTGCAACCCATTTTACTCCTTGAATACCCGTGCATCCTGTTCATTTCAATTGATCTGTCTGGCGCCACATTAGCGCGGACCATGGCCCAGAATGCTGACAGAGAGTCACGCATCGCCTTGCATGGTGTATGATAACTCCATGCTTTCCGATTCGGCGTGAGGAGTTCTGTACAATTTTATGGTTCGTGAACAGCGTTCTGACAAAAATTAAGTCAGTCATTACATTTTGCGTTTAGTGGCCCTTGAAAACAGATTCGGAAGCGATTTTTGAACTTCAATGATTACCTTAGGAAGCAGCGTTGCCAGTTTGGGAGGTTTCGTTAAACAGAAACGCTCTCTCGTCAGTCCTAGCGCCGAAGGATCAAAGAAGGACTGCTGTTGGCCACAACGACGAATATTTTGTACTACTTGAAGTGTCAGTAAAACTCCCTAACTATATTTGAAAAGTTATTGCGAGCTTACTTTTCGAGCAATAGGAAATTGATTTAAAGAATTACAATGCTATTTTCTACAGAAATGCTCACTACATTCGAAAATTACATGCGGTATGACATTTGAAAAATCACGTTCGTTCGCTCCGCGGAGAGGTTTAAAGACAAAAACGCTGCAAATTATTGTACAGTGGTTTATTATTCCTTCGCTTCAATAATGGTTTCGGAAGACTATCCATTTGTGATAGCAATTATTTCGAACATTTCTGAACAATCCCACCGAAAAACAGATGGTAACTATAGGGGAAAACTCCGTAGCAACTATTGTAATTTTAATCAATTTTATTTTTCTTAATTTCCTAATTAAAAGCTAAACTTATTGCCTAACGATACAGCTGGAGAGAGTGTTTGACGACCATTCCAATGAGTATAGAACGATTTTTATAGCTTGAATAACTCTCGAGTTATACCCTCATGTCAAATTTCAGAAAATCTCCCAAATTCGACACAAAAGCTGCGATAACTCGAGAACCAATAAAGCTATCGACCCGGCGATGGTCTCATTCAATTCAGCATCCAAAAATCTATGTAATTTGATACCAAATACACATTTTTCTGAAAAACCCTGGAAAATATGAATTTTCTCCCACTCATAACCCCTCAAAAATACCCTTAAAATTGAGCTAGCAAGTTGGTTCAAGAATTGGGCCGTCGTAGGACCGAGATTGATTTTTGGTGAAAATCTCAAGAATGTAGCTATTATAGTTTGGCAGAAAACTGGTAACGGCGTACGGCGTACGGCGGACAGACAGAATTTTTTTTATTGGATATTCGGATTCTACATGCCTTGAAACGTAAAACATCAAATTTTGAGGGGGGGTTATAAAATTTTTTTTCTTGGGCGATTACAATGGTTTATTATTGAATAATAAACCAAAAGCAGTTGAGTGAGTTGAAACTCTATACCTACCTACGCTTCTACTTTATTTATTAATATTGATTTAGATTTAACTAATTCTTTTTTCTGATTGAATAATATTGAAAAAATGTCTAATTGGAAAAATATCCAAAGTAGAAAAAAGTTTTTTTTTTTAATTTTTTATTTATTCGTTTTTTATGTTTATTTTATTTTATTTATTATTATTATTTTTTTTTTTGTAGGTAGGTAGCGAAAACTTCAATTAGCTACAACGTTTTCTGGACTTGCGCTATCGACAATTGTAATTTTTTCTCCATTTTTGTAATCTAATGAAGACTTCAACTAGTTCCATGAATATTCTAGAAGTGGAATCGTCGCACTGGCAGGCCGGTTCGTATCGTCGTCTAGTTCCGCTATCGGATTCCAATAATTAAAAACTATAAGAAATTGCTCTCAGTATGGGAGGAGTAGAACCGTAAAGATGCTAGACTATCGAAGAAGTGAGGGTGGAGGCTTTTATTTAGCATGGTAATGAATACAAAAGCCACGAGCTTTTGATGGGGCCCTCAGATAGCATTCATGCTTTACTTCTCACTCGCACGGAGGCTATAAGGCGCCTTTGAAAGACAAAAGCCTGTTCGTCGAGAATCGCCGGATCCTTTCAGATGACTGAAACGAATTGCTACGACTGCAGAACGAACAAACGTTTTACGTATGAATGGTAATCTAACTGAATCGTGGACTCATGCCTCGAAAGGCACGTCCGTATCAAAGCCAGGAAGCATTTATAATAGTCGGACAGTGCATAATCTTTCCGTGAAGTAGAATACCGGTAGGTATAAGAACTTCATCTGTTTTCTCACATCTGTTTGACTATAAAATTTACTTTCTATTGCTTAGAAACGAGACTTAAAGATTCTGAAAATTCAAAACATCCTGCAGTACTTAAACAATACTTTATTGTAGTTATTGCGTTGAGGGGGAGATAAACTTGGCGACTCTCTCCATTGATCAGTAGTAGCCCTGAAGATGCCCGGTCCATCAGGTTACTATGACACACCCCGATAACTACTTAGAAAATGCGTCCATCTTAGGAAGAAATACTTTATAGTGTCATTATTAAACCACAAAATTCAGTCGCGTGAACAGCACGCATCGTGTGTCAAAGCAGTTCGTTGTCAGCTGTAGAGCTGATGATTGTACACCTCCATTCTTCAGGCGTCATTGGTATTCAACTATAATTAATAACTCGCATCCCTAGGTTCTCGAATCGTATAATTACTGGTAAAGCGCCCTTTCAACGTCCGGCAGAAATACGTTCACGTGGACCCGTGCCGAAAAGGACTGGCCAGAACAGATAGACTGTATCATTATGTCTAGAAGTTGCTATTATGAATTAGCAATGCTTCTTATCATTCTAGGAGTCATTACATATTCATTTGTAGAAGTACAAATGCGTTGCAATTACCGCTTCATTAGTAGTACACTGGAAGGTTAAAAATGAGCGTGGCGTGAAGATTGACCGATTTATACAGTCTAACATGATTATAACTTATTTATTCGCATGTCTTATGTTAAATTTATAATTACTGCCAATTCAATGAAAATTGCCGGATGAAAACTAGAGCTATAACTCAGTCCCAAACTAGGACCGTGTTTCTAGGATGGAGCCTCCTAGTCGGACTATTGTATCTCCACGAACAACTGGGTGTTACTTCTGCTATGGTTGTTCCACAATTTTTCACCGTTGCCTTTATTGAATATAAAGTATAAACAGACAGAAAACGGAAAACCTGACCGGTATGTTTAAAATCTACGTTGAAACGTTAATAACCTCTATTAAAACAGCACGGTTAACCTGTTATGCAATAGAGTAATAGAGGCTAGAAGCTGGAATCTCGTGCTCAACTTCATAAGATAACAAATTTTTCTCACTGTGTCAGGACCTCTCACATTTGTCAATTTTTTAAACTATTTTGATGTATTATGCTTTCTGCCCACATGGTATCAAATCTCAAGAGTAATCTATGTGACCTGCCACAGGAGTGGCAAGATCCGGAATATTTCACGTCCACTTGTGAGTGCACTCAGTAGTATCGTGATACAAAATCGTTGCGAAATGGATTCGCGACAAGCCCTCACTTTCATAGTCAAAACTCAGACGAAAGCTCTTCAAAAAGCGGAATTTTAAGAGTGGGTAATGGAGCGAGAAATCGGTTGGACGACGGAATAAATTCGAAGTTGCTGTTGGAAGATGCGAGGAAAAAAAATTGGCATTATGAGTGATCTGGACATTTAGAAAATCTGCGATCCTCATTCGTTAAACGAAAACAGCAAGTTATTGATACAATTTACGGCTATTCGTCGAAATAAAATTATTGTGTTGTTTACCCTCTTATCTTTTTTGAACACTTACAGTTAGTAAATGTTTGAAACTGTCATTGTCATTGTTTACCATTTAACTCAGAGAACCGTTTTGTAGCAACGAAAGTTAGCTTGTAAATGCGAAGAAACCTACAAACCGTTCGGTAAGTGAGCTGTGAAGGAATTTTTCATGGGAGGTGTTCACTTTCTTTGCCATAAATAATAAACCTAAGCAGGTTTCATGAGCGTGTAAAACCGACAAACAGGCTGCTGAATGAATTATTAACAGGCGTGTACTGCCATTCCATGAAAATTACGGAAAATGACCAGAAGCTAACAGCTATGTCTTAAGATGAGAGAGCAGGTGTGTTTATACTGTGGTCGTTGAGAACAATTTCCTATTCAGCGTTCGGAAAAAATCGTTGGTAATCATTATGAATAACTCAAAGAGTTTATTGTTCTTTGCGGTTTTGGCGAAAACGCAATGCTCTTAGTCGATGAATAGATCTACTACTTCAGATGGGCTCATCAAACTAAGAAATTCATCCCTATACTAAGCCAGAAAAAGCAATTTCAATTTTATATTTTGGTTTACTATTCAATGTTGGTTAAATTTCAATAATAAAGCATTGTAATCGCACAAAAAAAATTCTAACCCCCTCAAAATTTACGTCTCAACTTTCAAGGAATGTAGAATCCGAATATCGAATAAAAAAACGCTGCAAATGATTGTACATTGGTATATTATTTACCATCTATTTTACCTCTATTTATTTTACCGCTTGATAATATTATACCATCATTTTAATTTTTCTTAATTTTCAAATTAAAACTAAAACTTTTCGCCTAATGGTACGGTTAACCCTCTTTAACCCAAGCATCGAAATTTTCGGCCAATACCATAACTTTTTAGTTTTTCTTGTTTTTTATGCCTCCCACATGCTCAAAAAAATTTGTTTTTAAATTTAACCTTCTTGTTATTTTTAAAATTGAATTTAAAATTATTGTGTACTGGAAGATACATTGGGCAGCCATTTCCTCTGCGACGTATCCCGAGAGATACAGTGGGCAGCCATTTCCCCAAAGACGTACCTCGAGAGATACATTGGGCAAGCACAATCTAGGGAGGAGTAAGGTTGAAAATAAGCATGCGCTCCAAATTTTTGGTAACAAAGCTTAAAATATTGAACAGGTGCTTATAATAAGCGAACAAGGTCTCCACGGCCTAAAATGTTGCAGGTAGGCACAATGTTTTGAGGTAACTACGGTAGGTGTATGCATCACAGTTTTCAGAACTATAAATAATTTTTACAAGAATAACTTTGTACTGGGTTGGTGAGGGGGAGAAGAACCAGGCGACATGTTCTCCAATTTTTTATTGCCGAAGGGGCGAAAGTACTCGGCCAGTAAATAAAAAATTGGAGAACATGTCGCCTGGTTCTTCTCCCCCTCACCAACCCAGTACAATGAGAGATGCGACGACTCAACCAAGAAGAATAACTTTCTGACTTAGATTCTTGACTTAGAACTTTATCACATCTGTCTTGAAATATTGCTTCTATAGAAGATCAGTCTCAACTGGATCACATCGCATCAGTCTCATATATATTTTATCAGTGTGGATCTATACTTTATGAACGGGTAAATAAATCTACCAGAGCAACTTGGAAAATGTGAGACGAGATCAGTATGTACCTAACTGAGTAGTCTTTTGACAAAATTTTGATTATACAGGTACTAGACATAACGATGTCTTGGCGGTACCTTGGATTATCCCAAAAGATGGAATTACTAAGCGAGGAACTGCAGAAATTCTTATCAAAACCAAAAATAAAACATGCCGCGATGCTTATACGGTTTTCTTCATTTCTTCCATGTCGTCATCTGACTCAGGATCAGATGGAATGCCGGCTTTTGGAACGAGAGCCAGCATTATTGCTCCCCGCGATTGAAACATGGTTTTCTAGAACGATATGATATAGAATGTATAAAATGTGTAAATTTGTGTACATATTATATTATTGTGGTAATTATTTCAGCTAAAATCAGAAGCTTATACCACTGCTTTCTTTCCCTCTTAGGTAGGTACTCATATACGATTCGGGAAAACCCTGCCCAGTGTATCTTGGAATCTACAACCTGAACCGAGTTGTTGGTCATTGCTTGCCCAATGTGGATCTCAAGATACATTCAAAAAATTGGTTGATTTCCTATTTATTTCATAGATTCTCAGGGAAACTTACTGCTACAAGCAAGCTAGAGATGTTTTTCAACGATATTATGAAAAAGGTTCTAGAAAAAAACTGTAATTCTGACTGAACTGGCTCGGTGAACTTACTGCAAGTCTGGGCGCGTCCATGTTGGCTGGTCTGCTGGGGGCATTGAATAATAACCGCTTTTCCGGGTGAAAAGACCGGCTTATAAGATGCAAGGCTAGCCCACCGCTCAGTAGAGATATTCCCTGAATTGAGCAGTGAGTTACCACGACCAGGAATATTCCCCGCATTTTTTAAAAAATTCCCAAAGTAGGTGTATCTCTCAGTACACATTGGGTTAAAGAGGGTTAATGACAGGTTGTTGAGTGAACACCGCCTCAAAACTTTCGACCGAGTCGCCAGGCTCATATTCTGTTGAAAAAACGCTCCTACCTTCATACCTAATATTAATTCAGGACATATCGCTATTTCCATTATAAAGTCTCTTTCTGACGTAAAAAAGTGAGTGAGTTCGTAGGAGGTATATATAAACCAGCTACTATATAGACCTATGAAGATGTACGGGTTGAGCAATCATAACATATGAGACCACTATTTTCTATGGCGACTGTTTATTTTTGCATAGTTTAATAATTATAATATCGTGACGTAGGTATTGATGGTTCAAGTCCTCGAACGATGAATAAGATTAAAACCAGTGATATGGTAATCGAAATGATTTTTTCGCGAATAAAAATGTATAGGTATTAGATTACACGGTCGTCAGTCGTGCTTAAAAAAAAAAAATAAAAATAAAAAATAAATAAATAAACTTCTTACGTGGAATCAAGTTTCAGTTAACAAATAATCGATAAATACAATTGATGTTTATATCTTCTGAATCATAATGTGAGTTTCAGTTTGGGTACATCGATTACAACAAAACGTAACGGGGCTATGGTAGACCCTTTTTCAAGTCAACAATCAGGCATTGCTATCAACAAGTTGTTTGTTGGTTTCTGATTATTGAAGTTGAGGGTGACGATTTTATTCATTCCGATTTGGCAGAAAAAGATTATTATTGAAAATACTTAAATAATTATTGAAATGAAATTGATGAATTACGTAGTGATATTGTTATCGTCCGAGAAGTCAAATTCGGAACGGAGGTGAATTCAGAAGGAATTTTCGTAGTACTATTTATATACCTAGCAAGAAGCACTTAATGAACACATGTCGGTGTGTTCGTCTGTGGTTGAAAAGTGACAAAAGTTGCCATATCTCTGCGAAAATTGAATGAAACTGAACCAAATGTTTAGAAAATGTTTTCCATGTGAATGTACAACATTTTAGCCGTTTCCGGATTCGTATAAAAAACAGTACTTTCGAGACATACATGTTTGAAGTTTTTTCTAGATTTTTTCTGGCCCTAAAAGTCATTATTTCTAAACGGTCGTAGTCTTGAAATGTTTGTAATGACAAGCAGACGCTTGATTTTTATCTTTAGTTCCACATACCGAACTGCCGCGTTTTTCGTTATTTCATTTGTTTTCCTTTTTGCAATAAAAATGATCCCATTTCATAAAAGTTGTCTTGTTTCAGTTGGCTCACACATCGTATTTCCGCGTTTTTCGGCCTCCTGGCTAGTTTTTTAGTAGGTAGTACCTGTGTATTGTACTAACTTCTCGATTTTATGATTAGTTAGTTATACCTGTATGTCGACTCAAACATGGAATCACTTTTGTAGCACTGGTTTAATGTTAGCAATGCACAAAGTAGTGAACTTCATCATAAATATTTTTACATTTAGTTTAGTTTAGCGTTATAAAACCGAGTGAGAAAAGTTTCTGATTTACGAGCACGAGTGCACTTTTTTATTGAGTCCGTGCGAGTAATATCTTAATTTGTTCACTTAAACTCAAAAGCAGTTGACCGATATCAACGGGCCACCTGCTCGAGTTTTAGTTGAAATTTATCAATACACGCGTTCATCTGCCAACTTTGTTCATGCAGCCGCCTATTCACTATCTATATGAAAAAGAATTTCACAAATTAAGACCGGATATTATTAGAATAAGTGAAGTCAAAAGTAACTATTCAATACAACGTTGTTTGATGATTAGGTTGATGAGCCGCACTCTACAAAAATAATTCTAACCACTTCAGCACGAGCACGATATTTTTTGCGGTTTGAGACTAAATTGCCACCTCTCATGATTTGTGCGCTTCTGTTCATTTAACAGTGCAGCTGATTGTTTAAGAGAATGCATTTCAGTAACTGACGAAGCCACAAAACGTGAATCGATGTCTTTCCGTTCCTACGCGTGTTCCTTATTATTGTTATTAGAATGGAAGAAGGGAATTTTCATCCGTATCTGAGAAGAATGAGTGACGACCAGGTGCTGTGGGTCTTGGCACGCGAAGGATTCTGCTCAAACAAGGAGCTTCTGTTTTAGTTCCAATTAACACGCGGAAGCGAACCCTTTCGTTTTCAACTTTTAACCTCAATTTCGGTTTACGTCTTGGCTGGAGGGCAGTTCCTCCGCTTTGTGTCGAAAGGCATTTAATTAAACGACCGCAGAGATGCGCCCGGTATTTAATTATTATTATAATGGATCAGTATCGAAGGCCTATTCCTTCGAGTTTTGAACAATTGCTACCCTTTGAAAGAGCGGAAAGGAAAAAATTATCTCAACAATCGTTTTCATTTTCCTTCACGGAAGTCACGGAAGTATCACGTCCAGTAGCCTTCAGTTTGTTTATATTTATTTTTTCATCTGAATCCGGCTACATATACCCACCGTTTGGGGCAATCGGTCCAGTTGAATTGATTAGGCTAAGTGGGAGATTAAGAGCACGCATCGGAGCGTCATGGAACGCTACTCCCTGTCGCGCGCATGCGCGCTGAGTGTTTTTACAGGTAGTTTAACCGTTGAAACGATTCTGTCGTGAAAAGGAATATTAAGTTACCTCCTGGAGATGGACACCATTGCTAACAGGGCTGATGGCAAATTACGGGTTTAGTCAGTCGAATGAATCGGAGAATAGTGGAATTAAATTATAAAAGAATCCGGAATACCTGAATAATTAAGGAAATCATGGAAACTGAGTAATTAGGAAATTAATGAATAATTATTATTGCACTTAATATCAAAGTTAAGGAAATAATACACCGATCCACGTTTCTATGTAATGACTTTAATTCTATTGCAATCAGCCCTGAATGGTATTTCTGATCATTTCTCATTGGCGAAGAGCAACTAGGTATAGAATGGAATGTACTAAGTAACGGTTTGTCGTTTCGTTAACGGTTGTCGTTTCAATAAACTAAGCATTGACGCTTCGTGACTGACACCTTTGCCCCCGTCGAATGGTTCATGAAAAATTAAAAAAAAAATAAAACCGACTTCAAAAAGTTTGTCTATAAAATACACTCTGAAAAGGAAAAAATAACAAAATGTCCCAACTTCGCACCAACTCATTCGCCAACTACACATTTTAAGGACTACTTTACTACTCGTATTGACCTAACCACTTCCTGATTGATTGGATCACCTTCCCTAATAATATAGAAATTACTATTTCTCATTTCCCAAATGATTAAAAGATTTTCCTTTCACCTCTGAATTGCCTCCAGATTGATCATCTTTTGGAGTCGGCGCCTCTCTTATATTGTATTGGAGAAGCCTATAGATTCCGAATATATAGAATATAAATATCATGAGTTTTCACGATTCTTAAACAGAGCAAATCAGCATTTATGACAACTGATTATTAACAATATCGATTTCAAGGTGACTATTCACGCCTTTTCCTAAAAACCATTCAGATTTCTCTAAGAATCTATACGTCCAGACCCAGACTTATTACCTGGCACCTACTAATTTATCGTAAATTCATATTTATTTGTAACCATCGGTTATTTTGCCAGAGAGGCGCCGACTCCAAAAGATGATCAATCTGGAGGCAATTCAGAGGTGAGAGGAAAATCTTTTAATCACTTGGGAAATGAGAAATAGTAGTTTTTATATTATTAGGGAAGGTGATCCAATCAATCAGGAAGTGGTCAGGTCAATACGAGTAGTAAAGTAGTCCTTAAAATGTGTAGTTGGCGAATGAGTTGCTGCGAAGTTGGGACATTTTTGTTATTTTTTCCTTTTCAGAGTGTATTTTATAGACAAAGTTTTTGAAGTCGGTTTTATTTATTTTTTTTAAAGTTTTTTTTTTATTTTTCTCTTTTTAGTGACTTACAATTATGGACAGCTCTCTTTACAGAATTTTCCCAAGCTTTCATTATTGTGTTCTTGTCACTTACTACTAACCGTCCAAACTCAATTCATAAGTCCGTTGAACGTTGAAGTTCTAAAGTATAATGATTACCTAACTATTTTCAATGTTATTATGTTGATTGAGAGTGAGTTTGAACGTTTGGAATAATCCATCCACTGATTTGGGTCACTTGGTCAACATACCGGATACTTTGATCCCATTGATACACCTTACAAAACTCAAATAATTGTCTACACCATTGCTGGTTACTAAATTCACTCGTTCTTTATTTCTCTAACGATAATAGAGTGATGATTTCCTGATGCGTATCCGCATTCACACTGAATGAGAGAATCCGAACCGAATTTCAGAAATTCGCCAAACGTTTGTGCATTAAAATGGAGTTATTTGGCCTTCAAAACCATGTTATTTAATGAAAATTTAACGCTGAATTCAAATCTTTTAACGAGAATGCTATGACTAACGTAGTTTTTTTTTCTACAAGCATAAATAGTCCAAAAAACGTGATTTTGAAACAAATTTTTTAGAAATACGGTCTAAAAAGTATCTACTTTTAGTCCAATCAACACCAAATTTAGATCGCGTAAACTAGACTCAAATTCGAACAATTTAAGTTTAAAAACGATGGAAAAACAGTTTTCGTTTGGAAGTTATGAGGTCTCAAACACAGGTCCATTAAAACATCGATTGCTCCCTTATTATGCCACCTAAACTTGATTTTTTACCATCGTTAGAAAGCTCTAGCTAAGTGCTTTCAAGTGCAATAGTGTTCATATTTTTTTTCTCGACGTGGTTGGGAACGGTGCTCGAAAAACCTCAAAAAAGTGAAAATCGTTATCACGTTTTTTGTTACACTTTCTTCTCTACACGCTATATTAGAATGCCGAACGAAAAATTGGAGCTAGGCCCTTGTAGGCAGATAAATTATGAACAAAATGAAACCTGAAACAAAACAATCGAGCAAGTATTCTAGAAGTTATAAGCTTGCAAAGTCAAAACTTCCTTTTTTCGCGAAAATCACGTTTTCCGGCGTTTCTCCGCGTCTGGAGACGTAACTACTGGATGGACTCAATTAAAAAAATTATGAGACCTACCTGAATTGTAACCCTTTCAAACAAAAAAAAAAAGTAACCCGATCGGACGTACAGGAGCTGAACGCCGGTGGACAACACATACCGAAAAAAAAAAAAAAAAAAATCCCGCAAGGCGACCATAGTAACCTCCGCCTTGTTTGAAGTCGGTTAACAAAACAAACTAGGTATGTCATATCGAGCAACTAATCGGGCCTCTATTCGTTGTAGGTGATTACGAACCGCAAACGCTCACAGCTCAGATCAATGGACGTATATATTATTATAAATATTATGCTCGTGCCTGCAGCAGTTGTACTGCGACGTTTTATCTCCGGAAATAAATCCGAAGAGTAACAATACGATCGAAAACTCTGAACAGCAGAGCCAAGGAGTGTTCACAGTTAAGGAAGTGCTGGTTTCATAATGGTACCTATTTCATTGATACCGTGAGTAGGTCGGCTACAGTACACACAGTACAATTCTAACCTGATGCTTTGTATTGTGTTGCGTTGCTCTTGTTTTTCTAATCAAGGATCTTTTGCACGAAAACGGCTTAATTTACATACTTCTTCAGAGAAGAAAAGGTACTTCAGTTGAAATTTCGAAATACAACAATTTTATCATCTCTCTTTTCGGCAATGCACAGGAATCGGTCGTTAGCACTTGTAGAGAATGGAATATGAACCTAGTCCTTGCGAGTGAATTCGAATAGTTAGTGAAACCAAAGAAAATTTTAAAAAATGTCGTGAGCTATTCTAATAAAAACATTATTCTGCAAACATTAAATCTTGCAACATTACTCATCAATGAAGTTAAATAATGAATTACTCTGTTGATGAAAACATACTCGCGGTAAAAAAAGGTTGGGACGTTATCGTTTCTCAACATGCTGCAACATTAGCGACGGCACAACATTAAAACAGGTACGTTTTCAATTATAAATGTAGTGCGCTCGACCGAAGGTACCTAGCTCTCATTACCGGGCGTACTATGACAGTTGATCTGGTTCTTCGTCGTCAGCGGGTGGTCCCTAATTTAATTTTATCTAAATCAGTAATTAAATGACCAGACTGTGAGTCGGCCACTGGTAAAACAATCCTTCGTCACGCTCCCAAACTTTGGAGACCATGAATTATTACCCAGTTTTACTTTTCCCTCTGCGCCAGAGAAAAAAGAAGCTTTCTTTAATATCGCGCGTTTGAACCGCATCGAATGTACAAGATTTTTTTCCTTGATTATGAAACTTTTAGGTTTTTTCCAGTGTTAATTTTGCATCGTTTTACCAATCCCACAGGGCTACAGGCAATATGTAGGTAATTACGAGTCTTCTTTTTGTTAGTACTTCATCCTGCAATGAGCTTTGAGCAGCGAGTAGAAAAATTACTCCGTGGAGTTGTTCCCGGTACTCTCACAGCGATTATGCGTAACCTTTTACTCAGGCAGCTCTGCGAAACGAATCGACTCGCCCGAAGAAAAATTTAGTATCAGGTTTACGGGAGGAAACGCCTTGATGAGGGGTCTATTTCACTATAGGATTTGAAAGAATTATTGCCTTATTATGTAGAAATTGCCTAACATTGAATCACTTCTAGAAGTGCTGTTAAAAAGTTTAAATAAGTGAGGTCCTAATAAAAATAAGACTGATACTTTATCGCAAGACTAAGTATAATCTTCAAAATTGCATGCTACCCTTTGTTACTGAGAGCACAACTTAATCTTAGTTAAGTTTATTCAAAATGCCATTTCCAAGATGTATTCTGCTTTGGTCTCATTCCATTAACAAATGACGGGGCTAACATTTTCATGTGAATCAATTTATTGGCCCTATCATCAGTCGGTTTGTTTTCAGGCAACGTCGAACAAAACTCGCTTCCACTCCACAATTATGAAAATATAGATTTTCGAGCTCTCGCCGCCTGAAACCGTCCAGAAGCGCCCACTCATTAAAAAAAGACCCTACCGCATTATGATGGCTTTGTTTCGTTTCGGAATAATTAACATGCAAATCGCTGAGCATAATAAGCGGTTGAGCTTGACGACCTTAAGGAATCGAAGAACAGACACAATTGTTCGTTAGAGTTTAGGCGTTTTGAACTCATTTCTGATCGTGAAGGTACAATAATTATGATCGAAATATGGAGCAGCTGTTCTTTTAGAAATAGACGACAGCCAGGAAACTCACGCGTCAAAAATATTAGTTGCGTAATGACAGTGTGTCGTTCTTTGAGGTTAATGGATATGAACACTCAAAACACATAATGAAGTTGTGGTTCGGTAAATAATGGATACCCGGGAAGAGCAAATACAAAACGATGTAACAGGAGTTTACACAAGTCGGAAACTGTTGATGTGATAAATTATACGTATTATGAGAACGTGGCCTTACGTAATAATAATCAACTCAATAGAGTTTTTGCTTTTGCCTATGTTTTTCCACGGTGGTCGGGAGTAATATCGGTCCCTTTGTAAACCCATAGTTCTCTAATAGAGACCGCTATCCGCGGACCATAAGACGGTAACCTTGTAGATTCGTATGAAATTACAAAGTAACCAATAATCCCCAAGGCCATCGTGGAAAAACACAACAAAACTTGACGGTTGAATGCAAGATTTCAAACCAGCAACTTAGTAGATAATTGAAATTTCTTTTGGGAAATTTAGGAGACTGCAACTTGTAATTTGGTGTATAAAGGGTTGGAGTATCCGTTTCTGAAAAACAATTGGATACAATATAACACCTGATTTCCTAAGGGAATGGAATTAAAACTTCATAAATAAATCTAGAGATTTCAAATGATATTTGCCAGAGCTTTTTTAATTTCCCTGTCAACAATTAATGTTCTCGATTATTGACTACCTATATAAAACATGATACAACAACACTCTCTCAGAATTTTTTCCACAGAAACTTCCCAACGGTTGTTTGACACTTTGATGTGCACATCGGATAATGAAAAAAATCATACCCACAAATTTGAATATTAACGCAGAATATGAACTAGGTAAATAAAAGGCTTCGATAAATATTTCTGCACAGACAAAACAAATAAACAGTGTGAAATATCAAATAACTACAGAAGACGGGGTAGCCTTCCGACCCTCTGGTTTCGCTCAATCATTATTTAGCATAATCGCCACTCTCTCTGCAATAACAATAACTCACATCACTCACTCACTTGTAGTATTTAATAGCCCATCCGCGAATATATGTTAATATGTCATTAAATGATGAAGAAAATTTTTCTTCATCCAGTCAGCGGCAAAATCGAGTTCAATCTTGATCTCTTTTTTAAAATCACCGGGAACAAGACAGTTTCTTGCTTCCCGATGGATTCCATCATCGACCAACACTGATTTCTTGTTCTTCCTTTCTTTATCACTCAGCTTCGCTTGGAATTTCTGCAATTTATGATATATAATGCATTGAAACGTCGCCATCAATTGACACGTCATCGTAGTCAGTTGACATCGCCATCGCCATCACAATTGGTTTTCTTGAAACCAGTAGATAACACTCAGACATGAGACTCCTTTTGTTGCCCGCCAGGTGTGTATTGCTCAGATGCCAGAATCAATAATCTCGACGAGGAAGGTTCGGTTCCATCGGTTTGATTTAAATCTTTATATTCGACCTATGCCTACTTTACTTGATCATTTGAATGTTCCTCTTCCAGTTTCAGGACACAGATACGTTTGGATTTCGAGGTGGATAATTTTGCACTAGCATGGAACATGGTAAACAAAGTAATGAAAGTCGTGATGGCTTGCATTCTTGGTATTTTACGGTCCAGAAAAAATGGTGAACCGGCTCGAACTTGATTCCTATCATGGCCAATTATTATGCATCTGATCCTAAGAGTTCCGCCAGGCAAGTTTTCTTAGAATTATTTCTTCTCGAATATGGCTGCTTGGAAATGGCTTCATATTCAAGGAAATTGCATTATTAAGAGTTTATGCCCTCACCATTCGAATTACTTTAATTCAACCAATTATCCGTTTTTCTACGGTAACATATTATACATGGGTAAACCGATTAAGGTTCAAACGATTGCACGGTGCACCACACAACCGAGAGGTCTGATGTAGGATCATAATTCAACCATTCCCTTTAAGTGCTTAACAAAAGGAAATTATTAGGAAAATTCGTGCGTATAAGAGAGGGATGGTAATTATTATAGGGACTATTTATGTTGTTATCGCTGTAGTTCGTCACTCCACAATTTTCATGCTATTATGTCTGAAAGTCGAAAGAAACGTTTTGACATTAAAATCCTTCCCGTGCTCGCGAAGGACATCGGTAGCAGTTGAGTATTAGAAAAGGACCTGTACTTCTGTAGAAAACTGCATTAAGTAGGGTATTGAGGTCTAATTACTTTTAATTGAGTCCAGATAAGTTTTCGACTCACGCCAGTCTTGAAGGTAGACACAATGGACCCTGTAGATGTGCTTCCGTCTATCGCCTGCGTGGATCTTATTTTTTCTTTATATTAATTATAACTTGGAAGCTTCAAGTAATTGCTACCTTCCACTTACTTCCTTCCTTCGATGGGACATCTTTCTTGCCGTGCCTACTATTTTTCCCCACTCATCATCATTCACATTTCTCTTTCTGTTGAAAACAGCAACCCGAACTTCTCGGATCAGACCGGATCTCCGGATCTTTCAAAATATTTTCGACACCATTGATTGTAAGCGTAGTTTCCAATCATGTTTCATGGTGACAGGAAATACTACAAAAAGGTATTTCTAAGCCGTTTGCTCCTTTTGGTCTTGCTATTCTTTTTTTTTTTTTTTTTTGCAAAATACACAACTTAATCGTCTGTTGGGACTCGTGCCAGCATGTTTCTTTTTTTAAGTAATAACCGGTTTTCAAAACCTAACGGACCTGGCTCGAGTATAAAAGGTTCGGTTTCTCAATTACAGACGAGGAGCGCTGTGTTATTAAAATTTCTCTCATTCGACAGACGGCGCGGCGCTTTTAAAACCAACCACTTTGACATTCTGCGGGTGTGCGTCATGTGTCCTCCTGTTATTCCGCATTTCGACAGGATCTGTGCCGACTATTGTCACTCATTAGTTTAATAAAATTAGACAACGTTTGCGGGAACAGGTTTTTCAAAACCATTAACCGTCTAACCTAATGGTGAACCTTTTACGACGCCTTCGGTATAGGCATTGAAATACCTATCATTCGACGATGATCATCAACGACAACATGATAATATTAAATCGATAAAAACCTTGAGGCTAGAAACGTTTTCGAAATTAGGTCATTCGACTTCCACATCTCAAACTCCTCCGAGGTTTCCTCATCTGAATCGAAAAACAACTTATTTTCGATGAAATGTAACAAAAAATACTTTAAATTCATAATAACGTTGCTGCTTTATTTTTATGACTGAATTTTGGCTTATTATTCAATAATAAACCATTGTAATCGCCCAAGAAGAAAAGATTTCCAACCACCCCTCGAAATTTGATGTTTTACGTTTCAAGGCATGTAGAATCCGAATATCCAATAAAAAAAATTCTGTCCGTCCGCCGAAGATTTTCACCAATACTCAATCTCGGTCCTACGACGGCCCTACTCTTGAACCAACTTTTGTAACTTTTGGTATTTTTGGGGGATTTTGAGGGGGAGAAAGTTCATATTTTCCAGGGTTTTTCAGAAAAATGTGTATTTTTTGGTATCACATCATATAGATTTTGGGACGCTGAATCGAATGAGACCATCTGTTAGTAACCATCTGTTTTTCGGTGGGAACGTTCACAAATAATGTTCGAAATAATTACTATCACAAATGGATAATCTTCTTAAATCATTATTGAAGCGAAGGAATAAAAAACCACTGTACAATAATTTGCAGCGTTTTTTATTTGAGTTAAATGTCCCCATCGGAAAAAATCTTAAGTTCGGCGGGATGATTTGACTGCTATAAAAATTGAAACGAGTAAAGAAACAGAAACAAAAAAAAAAATAATAATAATAAAAAAATAGCGCTCTGAGTTACGAAATACGTAGCTGCATTTTTAATTTAGATTATCAGGAATGTTTTTTCTTTTGGGTGTCACTCTTTTTCTGATATTGTCAGGATGAGGGGGAGATTGAGATTGCAACTTTTTCTCCATATTTTAATTCCTCGGCCGAGATCTTTCGCCCATTCGGGCATCTTCAAGGCTGACCCTACGAGGTCATAGGTACCAGATGGACCTATGCAGCCCTGAAGATGCCCGAATGGGCGATAGATCTCGGCCGAGGAATAGGAATGTTTTGGATGAAAATTGAACTTGTAAAGATCCGAAGTTGAAGGCGGTCGAGTATCGACCGCATTATAGACACAGGAAAATTAGTTGTTTTTGGTTCTACCAACAAATTTCATCAAATTAATCAGATCCACACGTTTGAATAAAATAGAATAATCACAGGGTTATTATTATTCTATGCTCCCTCTAGTACCCACTTTTCAACCAGTGCTCAGCTGTCTGACATCCAGATGTCTGTGACCTTTGATCCTTTCCAATCGACACGTGAGTGTGTGGCGGTGTACCGAATGCAAATAGCCCGTAATACCGCCGGGAGCCCTCAAAGTGAAGGCATTACACGGGTCGTTACCAGAACCCTGTGACATCTCACGTCTCGCTGAAGGTGTGCCGATGTGTGTTTTAGAAAAGAAGAAAAAATTCACCCTATTTGAACTGGAAGCACAACGCTTTTGGAAGGCGAGAAGATCTTGTTACGCTATTAAAAATAATCTCACAGCGAGACATTAATTCGAATTTCTTCAGCAGAAAGACAGATCGCAGTCCAACAAAAATATAATAAAAACGGCTTGATTCGCTCAAATATCGTACGCATATAATAGAAATATTCATACATTTTCTCGCCAATATTATGAGAGTGCAATCGCAAGCTTGAAAAATAAATCGGCTCAAATCGTTAGTTGAGGTATTTTCTGAATCGTTTTGCTACCCTCAGGGCCGGTTTCTCGAAACACGATCAACTTCGACACTGGTGTTCGATGAAAGCACCACGGAAACCGCGTTTCTCAAACTTTGTTATTGAGTGATCACGGGTTTAATTGCCTCAACTGAAACCGGCCGAAAACCCACGATTAGTTCTTTGACGAGGCCGCTCATTGATCGTAGGATGCGTCGATGCATTGTCTGGAGAAAATTATGCCATGGCTGCCAAGGAGACTGATTGGAGAGATGGGTAAATTTACTCTATAATGAAAACGCTCCCGGATGAAAAAAAAAAACTTGGTGGCCATCAGTTTAAAAGTTTCCGAATTTCGGCAAAAAAAAAAAGAAGAAAAATGCCAATACAAAAAATCTTGCTAAAGTGGGAAACCAGACAAAACTATTGGGCTGAACTATATCGTAAGTACGATAATACCTTCAACGCCATTGCTAGCTAATTGAGGTATGCTTATGGTTCATGAAACGCATTCCATGTAACCAGTGTCAACAAGCTTCATCAAGATGTTGGCTAGCAGCGTGATTTGCCTGCCTTACGAATTAAACCATCTGTCCAATTCACAATCGCCCACAATTGTCAAATAATTATCATCTCTGGTTTCGTGACAACTCGACAAACCGATGTACGTGGAAATATTATTGTTTACTTTCAGTTTCTTTTCCTCAAGGCGCACGTGTCAGCATTTTTTCATTCTATCATTCTAGGAATGAAAAAAAAATTGTTTTTACTATTTATATTTTTTTGTTAACTCATTACACTACGTTTCGACGGTATAAAAGGTACGATAACGTATTGATAGTTGAATGGAGCAAAAAATGTTGGTCCTGTCATTTTGCGAAAATTTATTGTTCGCAGTTGCGAGGTATATTAATGTAAATTAGATAGCACGGTATACCTCATTTTCTTACTTTGGAATCGTTACTTATTTTGTCACAAAAATTGATTTTGATATCAAATCAGCACTAACTATATCTTGATCAACCAGCCTTATGGTTAATGTATTATTCTTGTTGCTGTACGTTCGATACCACGAAGTTACCCCGACGAAGGACTTCAAGAAGCTCAGCGACAAGACAAATTAGTAAGTAAAAAGGGGAATAATTTGGTAGGCGTGACGATGAATATTTTACCGATTCACGCGAGGCCTAGGTGGAAAGGGAAGGCGCCTTTCAACATCGTTTCGTCTTCAAACACGTTTCGTTTTCTCTTCTTCCGCTTAGCTAATTTTTCTTTATTAAAAATTTCCAACCCATCAAATCTTCCAGCGTCGCTTTCCGTGCGAACTAGCAAAGACAAGCAAACTACGAAACTAAAGTTTCAAAAATTTCCTGTCTTGTTATCACGAGCTATCTGATCAAGAAGGTATCGTCCTCGAAAATAGTTTTCTTCCAGAAAAACTGGCGCAGACTGCTCACCATTTGACAATGTTGATGAATCGCATCCGTCTTCATGTGATTATACTCGTATTAAGAGGTTTCGTTATTGCCTTCAGATGAGACCGTAATGGGAATTTTATTATAATTCAGAAGCATCGAGCTTGTAAGTTGCGTGTAATTTTTTGAAAATATTCTGTCAACGGATAACTTATGATTTCATTACACGATCCTATCGTTCTACTGGTTTTTGGATATGGGAATGGCAACGTCCAGGCGTTCAGTTTCCTTACTGTTGAAAATGGAAAAGTAGGTAATTTGTATGTGCGAGTCATACATCATGCTATGACTGATCCACCTGTATCACTAAACACCAGGTACCTACTTACTATTATACATAACTATTTACTGTTCCCATGCTAACTTTTTTCTGGCTTAGTATAAAGTGAGTTTTTTTTTTTTTTTTTTTGTTTGTTTGAATTACAGTAATTAGCAGGGGAGTAAAATGATTTGCATTACCTTGCAATTTCTTCGGTTCGTAAACCTCGATGTTAACGTAAATTGTGAATCAGAATTATCTCTAGGGAAAACAAAGGAAGTCATCAAGTCGTTATTATATTTTAAACGCGATAGTTGGTTGTTGGTAATGCATCTTCTTCGAATAACCGACGGCAGCTCAATAAAAATTATCATAGGTACAAAAACATGGCAACTTGACTA
The DNA here is from genome assembly GCA_037159825.1 of Tupiocoris notatus. Taxonomy (NCBI): domain Eukaryota; kingdom Metazoa; phylum Arthropoda; class Insecta; order Hemiptera; family Miridae; genus Tupiocoris; species Tupiocoris notatus. Next base: position 16,108 of record JASJUZ010000550.1, on the reverse strand, counting down.
CCGTCTCGAGTATTGCTGTCCTTGTTACAGGTCTTGTTTTATCTTTCTCTTTCATTTCACTGCTATTAGTACAATAAATAATTATCAATTTAACTTTGATGGCGTATGAAACAAAAGTAATTATGTAGCCGTTAAAATGTGAGCCTGCTAATGCTAACTACATCTGGTAATTGCTCCGCAAAAGGAGTTTCTGTGCCAAATGAGCGAGATGAGTTTGTTACTTAGTTTGAGATTAGTTTGTTAGTTAGTTAGTTTGTTAGTAGGTATATACTTTTCCTGGCGAAGTACTTTCTCCCGTTCGGTAGGTACCATTAAGTTGTGTTTGCCTCCAAAATAATCAACTTTAGTAGTAAACCAAACTTGATTATTAGCGAACTAACAGTTCCAGTATCGGCCTATCCAAAAATGTTGGACCAAGAAATATTAAATAAATTTTTAAAAGGAGTCGCCTAGTAATTCGTTCTTCAGCAAACCTGCAAAAGTAACTTCTGTTATCATATTTTTGGGCATCGTGGCTTCTGTAAATGAATAGCTCAATTATTTGGAAGAATTTCTGCTTCATATCTCCATCGTTTCAGCCACCAAATTTGTGAGTTGACGTTGCCCATCTAGAAGCTTCTGCGACTAATTGCACACCTCCGAAATATTTATCGCGTCGCTCGGATCGCTTTTAATTAGTCCCGTAATAGTAACCGGTACGTGTTTTCGGTTCTCGGTTTAATTGTACTCTTTGAACTTCCGAGTAGAAAATCACCCGCCCCCGTCGTTGGGCTCCTATGATTTTCTATTATTCCTTCACGTAGGTAGACATGTAATTGAAACCCTTACAGCGTTGTAGATGAGGAGTACAGTTGTATTGTGCCTACTTAAAACACAATGATCGTAATCGTAGCCACCGGCACAATCGGTGAAGCCTATTCCCATTTCAATATCTACACCTCAGTAAGTACAGGTTGGTTGGTGTTTTTTCGTATGGAAGTCCCTCTCTTTTGCGCGTGGGACGATTATTATTCGAAGGAAGAGCAATGAAATTGTCTTGGTCGGCTAAACTGGAGAATTGCATTCCTACCGTCATTAGAATCATAGTCATCTACGGCGGTCGCTGTCAGATTGAAGCTGATTTTACCCTTTTCTTTCGGCAATTGAGACACTTACATTCCTATAGCCGTGACGCTAACCATATTCTATGACAGTGGGAAGCTCAACTGCTCGTAGTGGAACCAGTAAATAGGTACGTCAATTCTATTATTAGGTAGAGCACGCTTCAGAGATGATTAAGCGACTATTACGGATGAGCTCGAAGTAATTCGAAATCAGTGCGGGATATTACTGAAGTATTCTGTCCCAACATCAGAACTTTCGATGCCTTTAACAGTATCAATTCGTGAGGTGACGTTGAAACATAATTTTGTTGAATAAAACGAACGGAACCCAAATTAAATTGTCACACTCAGTGATACTCTTATTCAGAAACTTATTATTTATTATTTTGTGCCTTTATTGCTCTACAGATGGATAAGTTGTGCAAAAAAATTAGTAAATAACTGGTTCATTGGATTTTTGTCGTATTATATTTTCTGTCGCGTAGTTTTTTCGCCTCGAGATCAATTTATTTTACTGAGAAATGTTTGCCTCGCACTATTATTCGCGCATAGTAATGTCGGTATGATAACAAAAAAACTTTTTAAAAAAAAAATAAAACCGACTTCAAAAAGTTAGTCTATAAAATACACTCTGAAAAGGAAAAAATAACAAAAATGTCCCAACTTCGCAGCAACTCATTCGCCAACTACACATTTTAAGGACTACTTTACTACTCGTATTGACCTGACCACTTCCTGATTGATTGGATCACCTTCCCTAATAATATAAAAATTACTATTTCTCATTTCCCAAATGATTAAAAGATTTTCCTTTCACCTCTGAATTGCCTCCAGATTGATCATCTTTTGGAGTCGGCGCCTCTCTTATATTGTATTGGAGAAGCCTATAGATTCCGAATTACCAGTAGTAAGAATATAAATATCATGAGTTTTCACGATTCTTGAACAGAGCAAATCAGCATTTATGAGAACTAATTATTAACAATATCGATTTGAAGGTGACTATACACGCCTTTTCCTAAAAACCATTTCAGATTTCTCTAAGAATCTTTACGTCCAGACCCAGACTTATTACCGGGCACCTACTAATTTATCGTAAATTCATATTTATTTGTAACCATCGGGTAGTCATTTTGCCAGAGAGGCGCCGACTCCAAAAGATGATCAATCTGGAGGCAATTCAGAGGTGAAAGGAAAATCTTTTAATCATTTGGGAAATGAGAAATAGTAATTTTTATATTATTAGGGAAGGTGATCCAATCAATCAGGAAGTGGTCAGGTCAATACGAGTAGTAAAGTAGTCCTTAAAATGTGTAGTTGGCGAATGAGTTGCTGCGAAGTTGGGAAATTTTTGTTATTTTTTCCTTTTCAGAGTGTATTTTATAGACTAACTTTTTGAAGTCGGTTTTATTTTTTTTTTTAAAAAGTTTTTTTTTTTATTTTTCTCTTTTTAGTGACTTACAATTATGGACAGCTCTCTTTACAGAATTTTCCCAACCTTTCATTATTGAGTTCTTGTCACTTACTACTAACCGTCCAAACTCAATTCATAAGTCCGTTGAACGTTGAAGTTCTAAAGTATAATGATTACCAAACTATTTTCAATGTTATTATGTTGATTGAGAGTGAGTTTGAACGTTTGGAATAATCCATCCACTGATTTGGGTCTCTTGGTCAACATACCGGATACTTTGATCCCATTGATACACCTTACAAAACTCAAATAATTGTCTACACCATTGCTGGTTACTGAATTGCATCAATTCACTCGTTCTTTATTTCTCTAACGATAATAGAGTGATGATTTCCTGAAGCGTATCCGCATTCACACTGAATGAGAGAATCCGAACCAAATTTCAGAAATTCGCCAATCGTTTGTGCATTAAAATGGAGTTATTTGGCCTTACAAACCATGATATTTATTGAAAATTTAACGCTGAATTCAAATCTTCTAACGAGAATGCTATGACTAACGTAGTTTTTTTTCTACAAGCATAAATAGTCCAAAAAACGTGATTTTGAAACAATTTTTTTAGAAATACGGCCTAAAAAGTATCTACTTTTAGTCCAATCAACACCAAATTTGGATCACGTAAACTAGACTCAAATTTGAACAGTTTAAATTTAAAAACGATGGAAAAACAGTTTTGGTTTGGAAGTTATGAGGTCTCAAACACAGGTCCATCAAAACATCGATTGCTCCCTTGTTATGCCACCTAAACTTGATTTTTTACCATCGTTAGAAAGCTCTAGCTAAGTGCTTTCAAGTGCAATAGTGTTCATATTTTTTTTCTCGACGTGGTTGGGAACGGTGCTCGAAAAACCTCAAAAAAGTGAAAATCGGCATCACGTTTTTTTTTACACTTTCTTCTCTACACGCTATATTAGAATGCTGAACGAAAATTTGAAGCTGGGCCCTCGTAGGCAGATAAATTATGAACAAAATGACACCAGAAACAAAACAATCGAGCAAGTATTCTAGATGTTATAAGCTTGCAAAGTCAAAACTTCCTTTTTTCGCGAAAATCACGTTTTCCGGCGTTTCTCCGCGTCTGGAGACGCAACTACTGGGTGGACTCAATTGAAAAAATTATGGGACCTACCTGGATAGTAACCCTTTCAAACAAAAAAAAAATTAACCCGATCGGACGTACAGGTGCTGAACGCCGGTGGACAACACATACCGAAAAAAAAAAAAAAAAAAAAAAAATCCCGCTAGACGACCATAGTAACCTCCTCCTTGTTTGAAGTCGGTTAATAATGAAGTTTTCCTCTCAAATACCATAGAAGATTCAATACCTACTACATACCTGTGAAACGATGGCATCATGTTCGTGATAATCGCATGCAAGCGTCAGTCGCTAACAATTAGTCACTGTCCGACCTGGACAAACAAACAATTTATTCCGACTGTAAATGTTCTCTCTCGCTCGCATTATTATGGCCGAGATTAAGGTGTTCGGTTTTGGTCGCCCGGGTTCTCCTAACTGATAAAACTGTTATTAAGTTTGCGTGGCAGCTACGGGGCTTTTTTCCCTACCAACTTTTTGACGGTAACAAACTGAAAAATGACGCTGTGTTCACCCGTTTTGCTTATCTTGCTTCGTTTCGGCTGTCTCATGATTTCAAAGGGCTACCAGGGCATTTCCGCTGTTTTCATGATTAGAAATTCATTTGCGATTAGGCAACAAAAAAATGAAAATTAATTTCTGCCGGGAAAACTTCGCTTAAGCGTTGCAAACAAGTTGCCTGTTTTGTAATGTTAGAATTAGCAAATGATTTTGTCTCGTTTCGTTCATTGTTCGTTTTAATTGTCATTATTTAGTACCTTTCTTAATTTCAAAACGCAACCTCTTAATGTGGGAATCGAATTGACGGTCTGAGCGAGTAGTAACAATTTATTGTTCCCACGTTTCGACGAATGGGATCAAGATGGAAATCATGAACCATCTAGGGTATAACCCGGATAGTCATGTTTCGCTAGTTAAGCTTGTCACAAGGAATGACGACACGATAGATATCACAGGTAGCACAGATATAAAGCAACAGAGTGCCTCAGAAAAGTTCCTCAGACAATTGAAAAGTTGACTCTTTCAATCTTCATGAACCAATAATGTTTCGATCTATACACAATAATTTTCAAAGCTGTTCATAAAATGTTAGGTATTTTCAATTTTTCTGTAACTCTTACTCAAATGCTGAACGTCACTTGAAAGAAGTCAGAAATTGGTTCTGAAGCTTCCTTGGAACCTTTTCCCGAGTTTCGAGAAACTTTCCCTTCCTCAATTCCTCCATTACCTACCGTTCATGATAACAGCTCAACTTCGCGTCGGATCCTGTTCGAATCAAGTTCTAGGTATGAAACAGTGTAGGTAGTCGATGAGTAGGAAAGACTTTGAACTTCGACAAGTCAGCCGTTGTTGGATCGAATCCGAACTCGCCTTCTCGAACCAAGTTGAGCGACTCTTGGTCTGTTCTACTAGGTACGTACAGTTTGGAAGCGGTAATTACCCTCAGACGTTTCTCTCCGACAACTCAGGCTGCCGTAGAGCATCACCTGTGTTTGACTTTATCGTAATAACTTCCGCCGGCTTTACCTTCCTAATTGTTGCTGGAGACTGCTGAAACCGCCCAAAGCCGATTAAATTACCCCCATAACGTCCACAGGGCTGGAAGTAATACTTTTCGCTTTTTTCGCATGTCAATTAAAACCAACTAAAAACCTTAACTGTCACAACGGATTGTTGAAGTATGTTTTTCTATCGCATTTCCTCTTGTTCTAAAAGATTATTCGATAAAGGAAAGCGGCGCTAAACAAGCCGTCACTAACAACACTATTACGAATTGTATGGAAAAACTTTTATTGTTCAAGTGTTGGTTTTTTGTTTGCAGCTAAGTGGAGTGCTCGTTATTTGTACGCATCGCTCATCCCTGTCAAGATCCAACTACAAACCAATTATAGTAAGTAACGTAATGTGCCCATTCTTTTTTATGTTTAAAAAAAGAAGAATAGTTTTATCTTGAGTTAGAGGAAGATAGACTATCTTATCGTAACGAGCGGTGGGTGCAGTGCGTTTACCAACGAATAGTGTAATGAAGTTCTTATCCTTCGGCAATAATAGTGTTTCTGGGGGGCAACGATATCAACAGTAGGTAACACAAAAATAATTATGTCTTGACTACTCAATAGGACCATCATAGGTTTTCTACAGTCTCCCTCTTCCCACCAAACTATTCATCCATTCTTCACCGATTAGTTTCTCGATTTGCCACAAATGATTCTTATCGAAAAAATATTCGATTGATAAATTAGGTGTTTCGGTGTCGGCTACAAGGTTTCTGTGCTTCAGTATTGCAGTTTAGAGTTGGCTCAGCCGACTAACGCTAGGGCAGAACCAGAATTGGAAAGCATGGAGAGATGAACTCTAGGCGTGAAGAAAACTTCTTCAATTGGGTAGAGCACTGACCAGTAACGGAAGAAGGGAAGATTCGAGAAAAAGCTGAAAATTAACTGTTAAGCCACAAGTTACCCGGAGCTGCTTCATTTGTGAAAATATGAAACAGACGAAACTCTCTTCAATAAAGGGTGGCCAGAAAATTAAAATAATATAGATTCAAAAATAGAAAAATACAATAAAAAAAGCCCAGTTTTTCTTTACCCAGACCTCATGAGAATATACCTTAGCCAATGACCAAAAAATTAAAGAAAAAATTCAACAAATAGACGAACGAAGTCCCTATTTTCTAGCGTAGATGGGTACAAGCGGCTTTCTTCTAGCGTAGTGTTTTACAAATCTGTATAATATACAACTGTAGGTGCCGTTAGCGAACAGCGGCTGATAGAGAAAGCATTTCAGACGCAGGTTCGTAAACTCGGGATCGGGAGATCGTAAATTATTCATCCTTACAATAATTGAGTTACATTGGATTAGTATAAATTAATTAGTGACAAGAATCAGCTGAGAAAAAGCTGTACAGTATTCGCAATATGTCCAACCACTCACCTGCTGAGAGAGAATCGAGTTTTTTTTAACACGAACTCATTTAGATGTGATTCGCATTGTTTGCATGTTCAGGAAGCGAATGGGAGGAGTCGGAGAATGATAAATTTTCTTTATTAGTGGAGATGATTTATCAAACGTATTATGAACAGTGAGTCCAGCCTTGGTCAAGACGTGAGCTGAATTTTTAAAGTAGTGCAGATAGAATAACGATATTTTATGCAAAGAATACGAGGAAAAGATATTAGATTATAAAGTGTTACCCAAATTATCATCGAGTTTCTTAAATGAGAAGGAGCAAAAATCAGCAGCAAATCTCTGGACGATTCTGAAAAATTATTTTCTGGACTTGGACAGGTCATTACCTCACTTATGACGAAAGGTGATTAATGGAATTGGATTATTCCTGGTTGGATAGATTATTTATAACAATGCATAATAACAAACAAATAACAATGCATAATATTCACGGGTGAAAACATATTTTTAACACGTAATTACAATTTGAGTAACGTAACTGTTATTGAACTTTTTCATAACATGCTGCATTTCCGTTAGCATAAAAATGACGATGATATTAGCAAGGCGTGGAATCCAGATGAATCAAAAAGTACCCACCTGCATGTAATTGGTTGTTTCTCCGAGATGCGTTTCAAACAATGCATAATTCGTTTCATGATCGCGTAGGTCACTCAATAACATGCATTTCATGAATCGAATTCCTCGCCCTAAAGTAATTTGATCCACTCGATTGTAGTTACCTTTACTCTGGCTGCTCCAAATTACATGGACAGCTTTTAGGAATACTCTTCGCCGCAATCCTAAACTAGTAATTAAATTTCTGCGGCTTGTACAATGTTGAGGGCAAACAAGGCTTTTGAAAAATAATTGTGATACACGTCGACCGTATCAAGTTTCCGGTAACCATCAGTAATTCTTAGTCGCCGATGCCGATTCGTTTTTAACGAGTTCTCCTAATATCAGTAATTTTTCGAACAGATCTGGTCCGCGGATCGGAACTTCTCGATTGCACATGTTTCACAGTTCGCTTATGGCTCCAAGTCACGCAAACTCGGGTTGCAAAAGTACATTTTCAGCTTTCAACGCAAATAACTACTTTGCCTTCCTCTCTTCCTCTTTTTTATACCATATTCTTAAAATTACAGTAGTGTATGCATTGCTATGCTATAATCTAATTTTATTTGATAATGGCTTGAATAGTGATGAAATATCTAAAATGTACCTGTAAACATCTAAGCCATGGAATTCAACGTCTCAGATGATGGGGTTGACTGATCCTAATGCAACATTTTTGATTTGAGAAATATAAGTACGTTATATTTATCCTTCTCGTCGCACTTTTTAAAAAAAGAATCGGAGAATGAGTCGCCTGGTTTTTCTCCCCCTCACACCCTCTTGTTATATTTACGGTTAATTCTTATCTTAGAAAACGTGTTGCATTTGCATCGTCTTTACGCAGAAAAAATCCTGGGTAATCCTAGGCAGCGTTGTAAGGATTTCTCTATAGATGCGGAGCCGAATAGGTAGTCGTATTTCAACGCATGTATAAAGTCGATCACAATGGAATCAGTCGCGTTGTAAGGAATCACCTGAAGTTTGTAGCCCGCGTAAAACAACTTCGAAATATTTCTTGTAATGGCCACCGGGGCAGCCGTATAATTTTTCATATAATCTCAACAGCTCAGTCTTCGCGGACCAATGCAAAGATGCAAATCCAACCTCACGAATACGCGTTTCCTGGCCGCGAAAATAAACCAACGACCCACGAGCACCTAAGCTCAGGTTAGCATTCATTTCCCTGACACGTACGAATAATGTCCGCTCGAGCTATTAATTAATTTGACGGTTTCATGTGGCGTAGAGACCTGCCCGCTAGTCTGTGGAGAGGAGAAATTGAATGCATTCTGAAACACATTCTATCACATGGTGATATTATAACCACCAGTAGTAAGATAGACATTAATAAAGTTCTGGGAGGATCGGCTAGGTCAAGCCTAAGTAATAAATTATAACAGAAACTTACGTAAAAAATATTCGAGGCCGTGGATACCTTGTGATGGAGCTATACCAAGCCCTGATGATGCCCGAATGGGCGAAAGTGCTTGGCAAGCCGACAATAAAAACAGGAGAACAAGTCGCCTTGGTTTTCTCCCCCTCAACCCCAACAGCAAAGAAAAAATATTGATTTACCAACAATAAATAAATAAAATAAAAAAACTTTAAAAAAAAAAATAAAACCGACTTCAAAAAGTTTGTCTATAAAATACACTCTGAAAAGGAAAAAATAACAAAAATGTCCCAACTTCGCAGCAACTCATTCGCCAACTACACATTTTAAGGACTACTTTACTACTCGTATTGACCTGACCACTTCCTGATTGATTGGATCACCTTCCCTAATAATATAAAAATTACTATTTCTCATTTCCCAAATGATTAAAAGATTTTCCTTTCACCTCTGAATTGCCTCCAGATTGATCATATTTTGGAGTCGGCGCCTCTCTGGCAAAATGACTACCCGATGGTTACATATTGTTCACACGTTAAGAGACGTTTGGTAATTTGCATTTTTGTTTATAATAAAAACGTAATTATTTTCCTTGATGTTATGAGGCTCACGGGGTATTGTTCTTTGAGTATTTTGTATGTCTATTTGTAATTTGTCTATTATGTCTATTTGTAATTTGTTGACACGGCAACCATGCGTACGGTTACCCGCTTTGGTGGAGGAGGTTCCCTTTATCTAACGCGCATGGTTTTGTTTTGAGTAGTTCAGTGTTGTTGTAGTGATTTTGGTAATAAAGGAGCGTTAACTTTTGTGATTGTTGAAAGTCTTTTTCTTTGATCTACATTGACGAGTGAACAAATGGTGCCGAAACCCGGGAACCGACAGTTTGCCGAGTGAAATTCCGGAAATTGTTGATATTGTTCTGAACCAGTCAACATGATCGAAGAAAGTGAACTAAATAATACCGACGAAGCTCCGAGCATCATCACAGTGCCGAGCGAGTTGGAAGAAATTATGAACAAGAACGATAAGAAACTGTTAAAGAACGTTCGTTTATGGTCTATGCGTGCTGTAAATTTGTGCAAATCTACGAAAATTACAAAAGGACATAAGGAAATGGCATTGGAAATCTTACAGAACGGTAAGGAATTTCATTATCGACTTGCTGAGTCTCAACTTGACGAAGAGCTAATTAGTTTAGTCAGCTCTCAGATTGACGATGTATCAATTCAATTGCACAGTATTAACATTGAATCGAAATCTGATCCAATGGAGAGCACATCGGCGGATCGGCAAATGCACGCTATTAAATTACATTCTCAGTTGATAGACACGGTTCCCGTGTTCGATGGTCAAGTGCTTCAGTTCAGAAACTTCATCAGTTTATTCAACGCCGCTGTACACGAAATTCCTGACTTGCCCTCGGAACTGAAATTTCGAGCTTTGAAATCAAAACTATCAGGTCCACCGCTTCTAATGTTATCTTCCTATGGAGGCACTGCTGAAGATTACTCGTCCGTCTATCAGTCTATTTTGAAAGAATATTCTGGAAAAAATAGATTTGTTCAAGCCGTTTTAGATCAATACTTCAGTCTGCCAAAGGTTGATCTTTGCGATTTGGAGAGTTTGGAGCAGTTCCAATTTAGAGCTAGATCATGGGTTGACGCAGTTCGAAATATTGACGTACCAGATCTTGTATCGTTGCTGCTTTTTGATCGTATATCCCGTAAGTTGCCGAGTGAAGTGATGGACAAATTTAGCCGCGAGCACCTCATAATTTTGGATAAGCTCCCCTCCGTCGAATTGTTATTTGACCACTTGGAAACCGAAATTTCTGCTCGACGCTTGCTACCAGCAAAACCTCAATTCAACAGATCGTCAAGCCGACCTACATCGCCTCTTCGATCGGGCTCGCCCGCTCTCAATTCGAACAGAAGGTATCGGCCGCCGATTGTTGCTCACGCTGCTCAGGCGCAACAGTTCCGTAAAACTTTCGGATGTCACTGCTGTGGAGAGCGACATTTTTTGTACAAATGCCCAGAGTTTATGGGCAAGTCGGTTCAACAGCGTCGGGCCCTTGTTGAATTGTTAGAAATTTGTCCTAACTGTCTATCTCACAAGCATGCAGATGTAGCGGATTGCCAAGCTTTAAGAACATGCCACTGCGGAGAGCGCCATCACTACCTTCTTCATGATGGAGTGGACGATATAAATCTTTCACGTTCATCTGAGAGGCTAAGTTATACCCAATCTCCTACTGGTACAAGGTCGCCATCTCCTAAGAACGCTCGGGACACGAGGGGCTCTAATTCGGGACGTTATCGCTCTAAATCGCCTGATTGGAATCTTCGCTCACGGTCAGTTCGTACATCCAACACTTACAGTTCTGTGATTGGCCAAGATGCTGGTAATGATGAAAGGTTGGAGAAAGTTAATTATAATTTTGTTAACCCTACTGGGGAACAACCTAACCGCATGATCTGTACTGATTCTGCTAAATGAAAATTACTACCCCGTGAGCCAATTTATTGTTCATCTTCTAAATTGCATGTTAATAATAGTTTATGTGATGATTCTTCTTGTTTTGGTACTAATGTTTGTTGTTCTAAAGTTGAAAATTTTAATTGTTCTGATGGCTTGATAGCCCTTCAAGAATCAGTTTCACCTTTGAGCTTGGTTTGTGGCTATCCTCGTAATTATGGTACTCGATCTCTACGCTTTAATTCAAAAAATGACTTATGGACACCATTTAATTCCAGTTCTGATTCCGATGAGGAGGCTGTTGGCGGGTGGATCAAATCATCCTTTAAATTTTGTTCTTCTTCTGCGCTAATTCCCACAGTTTGTGCGATCTTATCTCTGAATGGTAGAAAAGGGGTGAAAATACGGGGCCTTCTTGATAGTGGAAGTGAGGTCAGCTTCATTACTGTTGACGCTGCTCGTCGTGCAGGTCTAGTAATTGTTCCTGCTACTGGCGCAGTGTCAGGAATTGGGGGTAATAAGTCCAACCTCATAAAGGGTGTATCAACTGCATTTTTACATGATCGGGATGGTCAGCGTATCCCAGTTGTACTTAGAGTTGTTGACCAGGTGACCTCTGATCTTCCTGTGCGAGATATTGATGTAGAACATTGGACAGACATTAGAAATTTAGATCTTGCGGACCCAAAATTTTATGCTACTGGGAGGATTGACTGTATCTTGGGTTCTGAGGTTTTTGTGCAGGTGTGGCGGCCCGGGATTCTGTTTCCAGTGCAAAAATATCCTTGGTTTTTTGAAACATCATTGGGTTGGATAGCAATGGGGCCATGTGCACAAATCAGGAAATCAAAGGTATCCTTCAACAATAATTTGGATGTGCAGTCGTATCATCCAGATGAACCAATCGCATTTGACCGTTTTAAAAAAGAGAAGAATAGTTCTCAGACCCAGATCACTTCTAGTACACCAGCTGTTGGTAGTATTGTACAAGATGTAATAGATATGAGCAAAAATATAGATTCACAAACCCAGCAAACAATTGGATCCTTGAGTAGTCATTCTAATGATGATGTTTTAAAAAATTACAACTCCCAATCTTCCAGTCTTGTCAACTTGTATACCATGTTTCCTGCATCTACCATTTTCTCTGTTCCATCCTCAGTCGTAAGCTTAAGTACTTGTAAATTTTCTCACAGTCTTGAGGGGTCGTTTAAAATTGTTCCATCAAAAATTCAATTACTGAATGAGGGTTCTGAGTCGGTTAAGAGTCATTTCAGTCGTAGTGGGGCGCTTAATGACACCGATATCCTGCTTCGTCAAATGTTTGAGTTGGAATCTGTAGAACCAATAAAGCCATGGACACCAGATGAGCATCGAGCCGAGCAAATCTTTTTGGACACTGTGTGTATAAAGGACTGTCGTTACCAGGTTAATCTTCCCTTAGCTCAAAATCCTTCCATCTTGGGTGCATCTAGAAATATTGCACTGCGCCAGTTGTACCGCATGGAAAATAAACTCAAGAAAAACCAACCGTTACGTAAATCTTACACTGATTTTATGGACGAATATTTATCGCTTGGTCACATGCGCCCAGTTAGCAAACCGGTGCCAGGGCAAACAACATATTATCTACCCCACCATGCGGTTACCCGCCCAGATGATCCATCAAGCAAAATTCGGATAGTGTTTAATGCGTCTCAACGCAGTTCTTCTGGGATGTCTCTAAATGATATTTTGCTTGTTGGTCCTAAATTACAAGCGGATATTTCTGAAGTAGTCACCCGATTTCGTAGTTCACGTTATGTATTCATGACCGACATTCGTCAAATGTTTAGACAAATTGCCCACCCACCATCTGATCAGGACCTGCTTAGAATTGTATGGAGGAAAAATTCGGAGGACCCAGTTCAAGATTTTGCTCTTACAACTGTTACGTATGGCACTGCGTCAGCCCCATTCTTGGCCAATCGTGTGCTGCGGCATTTAGCGGAGGAGAATATTTCTCAATACCCTTTGGCGGCACAAATTTTGCTGGAACGTTCATACGTTGATGACTTGAATGGGGGTGGAGAGACACTCCAAGAAGCTAAAGCGGCGCGTGATCAGTTGATGGAACTATTGAGTATGGGTAAACTAGAGTTGAGGAAATGGGCAGCAAATCATCCACAACTTCTCATGGATATTCCTCAAGATCATTGCTTGTCCGCTGGAAATGCTGTTGACGTTGACCTTGATCACGATAAACCTTTAAAAATTTTAGGGCTTGCATGGGACCCTCGCAATGATAGTTTTTTCTATAAAATCAATCCGATCCCAGTAGTTCATACAAAAAGGGAGTTGGCGAGCCAAATTGGCAGGCTCTACGATCCTTTAGGGTGGCTCATGCCAACTGCAGTTTACGCACGCCTTATCCAAAGAGCAGTTTGTCAAGCCAAATTTGAATGGGATGACCCACTCCCTGCTTCAATGGTTCAGGACTGGTTCAAACTTGCACAATCTGTTAAGGAATTAGTACACCTTAAAATACCCCGCTGGATACCAGTTAGCCTTTCTGAACAGTGGTTGGTTGGTTTCTCGGACGCGTCAGAAAAGGCATATGGTTGCGTTGTGTACCACGTGGCATGTTGCTCTGATCTCAATGTGTCGGTTAATTTAGTAATTTCTCGTGCTAAAATTGCTCCAGTGAAAAATGAATCCTTGCCTCGTCTTGAGTTGTTGGGGGCTGAGTTGCTTGCTAAAACTATGAATAAGATAAGACCTCTATTTCCGCGTGTTGAGCTTGGACATATTTATGCCTTTTCAGATAGTACCATTGTTCTATCATGGTTGACGGCAGACCCGGCACCACTGTGGAAGGTTTTTGTAGGTAATCGGATATCAAGAACTTTGGATTCTATCCCTGCTCAACGCTGGTTCCATGTTACTTCTGGTGACAATCCGGCGGATGTAGTTTCTAGGGGCTTATTACCATCGGAACTTTTGTCTAATTCCCTTTGGTGGTCTGGTCCAGTTTGGCTGTCACAGTCCATTAAGTCATGGCCGCTAAGACGCGTCAGACCTAATCTGTCTCACCCCAAAGTCAAAGAAGAAACTAGATCAAAGCAAGTTGTTGCCTGTGTGGGGTTTGATATTAGTGAGTGTCTGGAGGAAAAATATAGTTCCTTTGCTCGATTGCGTCGCGTGACGGCTTGGATTTGCAGATTCCTCAGCAATTGCCAAAAGGAAAGCGGAAATCGTCTATATGGTCCATTGTCAACGAAGGAGCTACTTAAGGCAGAATCTGTGTTAGTTCGTAGAGCGCAAATGGAACACTTGGCTGACATGCATAATTCTCTGCTAAATGGAAAAAGTTTACCAGCAATCGCTAAGCAGCTCTCTCTGTTTGTGGATTCTGAGAACATAATCAGGGTCGGTGGGCGCCTAGATCGAAGCTCTTTGAGGTATGAAACGAAACACCCAGCTCTTCTTCCAAAACAAGGTCCTCTGACCAAGCTAATCGTGATTGCTGCTCATGAACGGTGTTTGCACGTTGGGCCGGGAGCAACTCTTGCCCACATTCGTCTTCGGTTTTGGATTATAGATGGAAAAAATGTGGTGCGGCGTATCTTGGCAGGTTGCCTCCGCTGCTATTCTCTAAAGCCACGTCCCTTTCAACCTGAAATGGGCCAACTACCTCCTGGCCGGACTGAGGCCATTTTTCCTTTTGAGCAGGTCGGTATAGACTTTGGGGGTCCATTCTCTGTATCGGTGGCAGGGCTCAGAGGAACTAGAGCGATTGATGTTTATATTGCTGTTTTTGTTTGTTTTGCAACTAAAGCAATACACCTGGAAGTTGTTATGGACTTATCAACTGATAGTTTCCTTATGTCATTTGAGCGCTTTATGGGCCGTCGTGGTATCCCGGCCATCGTGTGGACTGACAATGGGAGAAATTTTCTTGGGGCTGCTAACATATTGAGAAAACTTCGAATGGCTTTTGACAATGACGTTCATCAATGTTCCCTCGTAGATCAAACAGCCCCTAAGGGGGTGGAGTGGCGGTTCATTCCCCCTCATTCTCCACACATGGGGGGTCTTTGGGAAGCAGCTGTAAAGAGTACTAAGCGCCTGCTCCGAGTGAATCTAAAGAATCAAACCACCACTCTTCAGACCTTTTCAACAATTTTAGTGCAAGTGGAGGCGATTTTAAACAGTAGACCACTATTATTTCAGGGGGGTTCACCCTCGGATCTTTCCGTACTCACCCCTGGTCATTTTTTGGTGCAGCGCCCGCTAACAGCCCTTCCAGAAAGCAATGCTCTTCCCCAGATAAGCTCACGTCTCTTGCCAAAGTGGAGATTTGTTCAAAATCTAGTGCGGAACTTCTGGTCACGATGGCAAAAGGAATATTTGCTGGACCAACAAGCCAAGCTCAAATGGAACACTCCTTCTAGGGCACCCAAGTTGGGTGAAGTGGTGCTTCTTCTTGAGGACAATGTGCCCCCACTCAAGTGGCCTATTGGCATCATAGAGAAATTGTTCCCAGGTGCTGATGGAATAACCCGAGTAGCAGAAATAAGATCGGAAGGTACCACTAAAATGAGACCTTTGGTAAAGTTATGCCCTCTTCCTGTTGAAGAGTGTTCTACTTAAATGACCTTGTCATTTAGGGGTGGAGAATGTTCACACGTTAAGAGACGTTTGCTAATTTGCATTTTGTTTATAATAAAAACGTAATTTATTTCTTTGATGTTATGAGGCTCACGGGGTATTGTTCTTTGAGTATTTTGTATGTCTAGTTGTAATTTGTCTATTATGTCTATTTGTAATTTGTTGACACGGCAACCCTGCGTACGGTTACCCGCTTTGGTGGAGGAGGTTCCTTTTTTATCTATCGCGCATGGGTTTGTTTTCAGTTCAGTGTTGTTGTGGTGATTTTGGTAATAAAAGAGCGTTAACTTTTGTGATTGTTGAAAGTCCTTTTCTTTGATCTACATTGCAAACGAATCAAATGT